>NW_004624968.1:363333-415277 GCF_000247695.1 Heterocephalus glaber | reverse complement strand
CTTCACACTGTTGGTGGTTTCTCTTGCTGTGGAGAAGCTTTTTAGTAAGAATGGATCCCACTTGTTGATTACTTGTGGTAGTTCACGGGCAGCTTAGGTTTTGTTCATAAAATATTTTCCTGCACCAATGTCTTCAAGAATTATACCTAACCTCTGTTCCAGTCGGTTCAGCATTTCTGTTTTAATATTTATATCTTTAATCCACTTTAATTTTAGTTTAGTGCATGGTGAGAGATATAGGTCTAGTTTTTATTTTTGGCAATTTGAAACCCAATTTTTCCAGCACCATTTATTAAAGAGGCTTTTCCTCCAGTGAGGTTGGTTGGCTCCATGGTCAAAGATGAGGTGGCTGAGTATGTCTGGAGTTGTTTCTGTATCTTCTAATCTATTCCACTGATCCTTGGATCTGTTTCTTTGCCAGTACCATGCTGTTTTTATCACATTTGTAGTATAGTTTCAAGTTGGGGATTGTGATACCTCCATCCATGTCTCTGTTGCCTAGAATTACTTTTGCTACTCTAGGTCTCTTCTGGTTCCAAATGAATTTTTGGATTGTTTTCTTAATTCTGTGAAGTATATTGTTGGCATTTCAATCAGCATTGCATTAAATCTACATAGCAGTTTTGGAAGTATGGCCATTTTCACTATATTGGTTCTTCCTACCCAGAAACAAGGGATGTCTTTCAATTTTCTTATAACCTTTTCTGTCTCTTTTTTCAGAGTTCTGTAAGTGTTCATTGTAGTGTTCTTTTGCTTCCTTTGTTAGATTGAGTCCTAGATATTTCACTTTTTTGGATGCTATTGTAAAAGGAATTATTTTCCTAATTTCTCTCTCAGTGAGTCTGTTATTTGAGCATAAGAAGGCTATTGTTGCTTGAGTGTTGACCTTGTATCCAGCTACTCTATTGAATCTGTCAATTAAGTCTAGAAGTCTTCTGGCAGACTTTTTTTAGGTCTTTTATATAGAGTATCATATCCTCAGCAAGTAATGACAGTTTAACTTTTTCCTTTCCTATCTTTATTCCTGTTATTTCTTTTTTCTAATTGCTGTGGCTGTTTCCAAAACTATATTGAACAAGAGTAGTGATAGTGGGCATCCTTGTCTTGTTCCTGAGTTTAGCTTGAAAGTTTTCAGTTTTTGACCATTTACGATGATGCTGCGTGTTGGTTTTTCATAGATAGCCTTAATCAGGTTGAGATAAAGACCATCTATTCCAATTTTCTGTAGGGTTTTTCTCATGAATGGATGTTGGATTTTGTCGAATGCTTTTTGTGCGTCTGTTGAGATGATCATATGATTTTTGTCCTTGGCTCTGTTAATATAGTGTATTACATTTGCTGATTTATGTATGTTGAACCATCTTTGCATCCCTGGGATTAATCACCATGTTTATCCTGACCGGTTTCACAGATGACTTTGACCTGCAAGGCTTCCTGTTTTCCCTATTCTGGCAGTCTATCTTTTCACTCTTGTAGGAAATTTGGGTCTGATAGCATTGGTCATCAATGATATCTGGCTCCACAAACCCATGTACTATTTTCTCAGTGTATTATTATTCTTGGATGCCTGCTACTCCACAGTTGTCACCCCCAAAATGTTGGTCAATTTTCTGACAAAGGATGAATCCATTTCGCTTCCTGGATGTACAACACAGATGCTTTTCTTTGTTACTTTTGGGACCACAGAGTACTTTCTCTTGTTGGCAATGGCTTATGACGGCTATGCAGCCATCTACAACACACTGCTGTATTCAGAAGGGATATCACCCAGAGTTTATGTTCCACTGATCATGGCTTCCTATGTTGGTGGCCTTTTACATGCCAATGTACATACTTTTGCCACGTTTAGCTTGTCCTGTGGATCAAGTGAAATTAGGCATGTGTTTTGTGATATCCCTCCTCTCCTTGCTATCTACTGTTCTGATACTCATACAAACCAGTTTCCACTCTTCTACTTTGTGGGCACCATTTTGATGTGGTCACCATCCTGATTATCCTCATCTCCTATGGCTTCATCCCATTGGCCATTCTCAGGATGCATTCTGCTGAAGAGAGACAAAAAATGATCTCCACATGTGGCTCTCACCTAACTGGAGTGTCCATTTATCATGGGACAATCCCCTTCATGTACGAGAGACTGAGCTCCAGCTACACCTTGGAGCATGACATTGTGGTGTTCATATTCAACACCATTGTCATTCCCATGCTGAATCCCATCATCTACAGTTTGAGGAGTAAAGAAGCAAAACAAGCAATGAAA
Source organism: Heterocephalus glaber (assembly GCF_000247695.1). Next base: position 413,017 of record NW_004624968.1, on the reverse strand, counting down.
AAAATTCTTGAAAGAAATTTGTTTCTAACTAAAGTGTATTTTAAAAATTCATTAAGCCTAAAACAATAGTGGTTGTAGATCCATATATCTCTGGTCCGAATCAGGAAAAAATTCTTGTTTTTATTTGATAGTGCTTATATTTCCAAAACAGTTCCAATAAAGCATTAATTATTCATGTAGTGTAGTACGTGAAAAACCTCTGTGTATTAATTACTAGTATACATACACATAAACTTACATTTATGTATATTAAATAATAATAGGTGGTGATGTAGTGCTTGAGTCAGTCTTCTTATAAATAGAATTTAAATTAATATTACAAAAGATGTTTTCTGGACTCTAAGGCTTGAAATGTCCTCACATGTGTTATAATTCTCAATCACCCACTATGAATGGAATTCCTCATTTTTCAGTTACTCTTTTGCTAAACGTTTTTGCAACTGCCCAACTTATCCTAACATACACCAATAAAACTAGATATCTGTGTAAGTTTTTGTCTACCTTTTCTTAAACACCTACATATTTTGTTGGTAGAGTTCTTCCTTTTTACTGCCTAATCACAGGAAGTGATAAAATCCACTTGAAATCCCAGAAAGCAGCCTGGTGCTATAAGGTAAGGCTTATGGAATTTGCACCTAAGGATAATAACAAATGACAAAACATATATCCTAGAGAGAAATGTACAAGTGGCTGCTACATGGCTGTTACCAGGACCACAGAGTTCATTTCTTGCTGCAATTCTTGTTCCCAAGTTTGGGTCCTTGCTCATGTACTTGTATATGATCTATAATGAAGAATGGCCTTGGGTTTGTTTTTCATGCACAATATTTATATCCAATAAACAAGGGCCTGAAAATAGAAAAAAATCTCACTTCTCTTTAACTTGCATCTCCTTCTGCTTCATTTATTATATATATATATAATATAAAACATATATAAATATAAAAGAAGTGATTGTCCTGTGATTCTCCCAGGAATTCTTCCTTAGAAAATAGCAATCAAAATAACGCTGCTTTCCAGAGTTAATTCATAAAGGTACATTAGAGATTCAAAGTAATATTTGTGGTACTTCTATTTCACCTTTCTTCTGGTTATTTGTGGAAATATTGGTCACACATCTTTATTGCACGTAGAAGTTGTTTGGCAGCAGGATATAGACTCAAGATTCTGGGCCTGGGATTTAGCACAGTCCTGAGTTTGATCCCTGCTACACAAAAAAGAAAATTAAAATTAAATAGTGCAGTTTTCAGAGACACAACAAGGAGCAGTCATTGTAGGTAAGATTCTATGTTATAGAAATGAAGCTATTCAAAGCCATCAAATTTATTTCCCTGATTATAATGTTTTAGGAGAGTTTTCTGGAAGGAAGGAATAATCTTCTTCCCCATTATCTCTACTTGTTCTTGTATTTTAAAACCCAACAATTTTCCAGCATTCAACTCTTTAAGTTTCTCTCATACACACTGGGGTTCCAAATTTGTTGAAAAAATGTTTTAGTCAATGTTTAGTTTTGGGACATCAGTGTGTTGTTTGAGTTTAAACAAAATAAAGACTATTTGGGAGGTACAAAGAGGAGATCAAGAAGCTGGAATGATCTCATGGATACCCACACCTAGCTGGTTCTTATTGTTAATAAATTCAATGAGAAATGATGTTCAATTACCTCACAATAAGATTCTGGGTTCTCCCTTCATAAACCAGTACCAGAGAAATCAAATGTTGGGGAAAATCAGCTTCCTAACATCTATTGTTTCCAGATCAATATAAAGAGCATAAAGTATAAAAAGTATAAAATAACTGTATTTTATAAAAGAATATTTAATAATATTTCATTGTGGACACCTCACTTATTCTTCTTTTAAAATAATTCTTTCATTTTGCTGTCCTTACGCACCTTTTCTAGCTAACCGCTTAAAAGTTCTATTTCAGTATTTTTGGCTATAAATTTTGACTACAGATTAGATCCACTATTATGTTGCTGTAATGTTCAAAAGATAGATACTGTGTATGTTTTGCCTCAAAACTGTATTTCTAAGGCTTTAAAATGTACCTGGAACATGTGATTTCCTTTTAAAAATCTAAGATGAATAGTGCATGAGTTATATTTGTTACTTGGGATTAGATTGTTCCTTGTACTTTGATTGGTTCTTTTCTGTTTACTTATTATCATTTTAATCTGTGCTTTACCCCTTTGTGGATAGTTTATCAGTCTTTTACTAACCCACCACTCCTGGCCATACCCACTGTTCAATTCTTAATCTTTGTGAAACTTCTCTCCAAGTTCCAGATGGAAACAATTATCATTAGATTATGCTTTCTTAGAAAGCCTTTATTTCTCCATCAAATTTGAAAGACACTCTTTTAGGATACAGTAACATAGGTTTGTAAATATTTTCTTCCTGGCACTGAAACACAGCATTCCAAGTCCTCCTGGTTTGTAAAGTTTCTGTTGAGAAATCCATTTTTATTCTGCCAGGTTTGCCACTGTAAGTGGCTTAACATTTCTTTCTACTTTTAATAGTCTTTGTTCTGAGTTTTCCACAACTTGACTAAGACGTGTTATAGGGTTTTTCCCCTCTCTGACTATTTCCCTCTACTATCTTGATGATTATGCTATTTCTCAAAGTAAGGACATTTTCATTTGCAGATGAGCTGAGATAATTTAAAACTTGCTTGAAAATATCTCCAGTTTCACTAACCTAGAAACAAAGAGGAAGACAATAAGTTAGGATATCCTCATAGAATATAGGCTTTTGTGAATATTTACATATTGAAAGAGATAAAGGAGGCAGGGGTGATCTGAGAGGGTGTGAGAGGAAAAAGAATGAGGGGAAAAGGGAAGGGAATATAAATGGAAAGCAAGAGAAAGTATAAGGATATTGACTTCAATTAAAGAAATAGCATATGTGTGCATCTTTTATAAACTTAGAAAATCCAGTGAACAATGTGTATTGCAGAAGAATGTGAAACAAACAAGGTAATACAGCACAGGAACCAAAGCATATATATCTTGTACTGTCTTGTACTGTTAAACAATTATATATCCACATGATCCCCTCCCCTCCCCTTCCTTGTGGAGGCATGCACCAGAGACTGATTTTCCTGCACTTCTATTGTTGGACTATGCCTAATAAAAAGAAGAATGTAAAAATCTCTGGGTTTTTGTGAAGACTCCAGGTCTCCTCCATCTCTGTCCAAGTAGCAGAAGTCATTTCTGCCTCTGTGCATTATGGGAAGTCTCGGGCATGTTCTCCCATGGTGACAATGGTCCCAACCTGAAACTTGAGTCTCCTCTGTACCTGGAAGCTAGGGTGCCTGGAAAATCACTCAGCTGTGCTGTCAGTGGGCAGACCCAGACGCTGGGCCAAAGCTTTTTGAATTCCCACCTCTTGTCTTGGAAGCAGGGCTGGGCAGTGGGACTGAGAGGACTGTGGATTCCTCCATTCAGGGAGAAGAGGCTTGGGTGCTCCAGCTCTGGGTGGATGAAAAGCTGTGAGAGCCCTGCCTCCCCAGCTATGCTGCCTGACTCAGATGCCCACCCACTCTGAACCCTCTCCTGGCCCAGCTATTTTCCTGCTGCAGTGTTCAAACCACCTTTGGTGTTTGCTTCCTGCCCTTCTCCATGTTGGACTTAACTCCACCTAGTTGAATGTGCGCACCACCAGCTGGGTTTCTCACAGTGCTCTCTCAGCTTGGCTTTCTACCCCAGCAAGGCAGATATTAGGACATTCCCCTCAATCTCTTGATTTTACTTTTCCTGGGTCACTGTCACTGTTCTCTTGGACCCAACCTAACTACTGAGGGGGTACTCGCTCCCTAGGGAGAAATGGCTTTAGGGTCCCATAGATAGAAACATGTGTGGGATTTCTCTTCTACTCTGCCTACCACTGAAGATGGCTCTCAGCAAGGTCCCTGCTTAATTGCTGCTCCTCCTGGTTCTCCTGAGCCCGAGAAAGAGGGGAGTTCTGAGATGGCTCCTGACCTCACGCTGTCCCCATCCAGAGAAATACTGGGAAGTGTCACTACCGCCCCTGCTCATGGGATTGAACTTCAGGCTTCATTCTCATCATGATAGTTCTCCATCCTGTCCTAAAGTCAGCACTCATAGAATGTGCAGAAGCATCTCTCATGGAGATGGAGGATGGAGCTCTCCCTCCCCACACTGAGCAAATCTTCATTCATTGCCTGCGTGGATTCCTTCTGCTGCTTTACTCATCTTTCTAAATGCCAATAGGTCTGGGTTTGACCTGGTTGCTGCTCACCCAAGTTGCAACGCAGTGACTTCTTATGGTTTCTTTGTCTGCTCAAGGAGCGGTGTATTTGGGGTGTGCACAAATATCCTGGAATGTGTGGTGTCTCTTATGTGAGTGACACAATGTGTAAATAACTTAATGAAAATAATGAAATAGAGATGGTAGGAAATAGGGAGGTAATTTTGAAGGGGAAGGGGAGCTCAGAAATAGAAGAGCAGAGAGTCCTAAGAGGGGCAGGGTGATTAAAAATGATCAAGTGCAATGTGTGCATGTACAGATCCCCCAACATGAATGTAATTATTTGTATCATATGCACATATGAATAAAACCTGTTTTAAGTGTTCTAGAAGAGGCTGTGAGTTCTGCCTGCCTGTGGTCTGGCATTTTTAAGCCCTGGTCGTCTAAAATTTGGCAAAATGAAATTTGATGCTCCCACTAGTTAAACTCTCTTTGAGAGTTTTATTTTCACTACTAGAAACTTTAAGATAATTGAGAAAGTATTCCTCCCTTACAAGACAGTCCAGAGAACCAATCAGGTTGTGACAAGTTACAGGTATGGATCTGGGAGAGAGAATCAGTTTGATTAAAGAAAGCTGAAGACAAAAGTTCACAGGTATTAGCTTTTCTGAAGCCCCCTACCTACATCTCACGGGGTAGCTTTCTGTGCTCTCCCTGCTTTCTACTTTCCTTGCAAATAAAGTGTTTTTGTTTTTCAATTTAAGCTTCATTCCCCTAACTCCTTGTGACTTAGTTTAAGAATCCAATGAGCTACTCAGACAGCAAACCTGCAGTGTACATCCTCAGACCCAACAGTTAGGAAACCATATGAAATATCCCTGGCTGTGAGAGAAAATGACCTAAGAAACTAACACCCTATAGCTACAAATGCAGAAGTTTTAATTATAATATAATTACATATGCACTCACATGCACTCCTTGTAAGGGCACTCCTGACACTTCAATATCCTCTGTACTGAGAATGAGGGTGACAGTAAAAGAGAGTAGCTGCATAATCTGTGTGCAGGTCCTGACCAGTGGCCCAAGTTCCTCACACACCCAGCCCTTGCTCTGTGTTGCATGGTTATCCAATGCCTATGAGCCACTCAGTTTAATCAGAATGGCTCCCATAGATCAATAGATTATATTGTGTTTATATAATAATATAAATGTTTTCTACCTCATGAAACAAAGAAAATGAATCAGCTTTAATTAAATTAAAATTAAAGCATTTCTTAAACTAAAATGTTGTCCACACATTCATACATTCTATTGATAGGTTAGCCCAAAAAACTGATATACTTTCTAAATCATTAAAATACAAATGAATGAGTATAAGATAAACCTATGCCATATAAAAATACCTGGAAATTGGAGCGTGGAAATAGTACATAAATATGTGAAATTATGAAGACCTTTATGTGATGAGAGAAGACCCTTAACAATATATTAAACAGTAAATATTTATTAAATTCTTAACCCTAATGTCAAAGAAAGACACCCAGTAATATCAACTAATATGGATTCTAGAAAAGACAGATATTGAAGTTAAGTATAAAAGTAAAATAACCAATATTGACGTAATAAAAGGCACAATTTTGTCACTGACTTGAAAGTAAAAGTAATATGTGACATTTTAAATTATTTGGATACAATAATTTGAATTTCAAAAAGTTGTTATTTTTATAATCACATGTTTGGAGTAAAACAATCAGTGCAATAATTTTTAAACAAGTTCAAATAAAACAGCTTACTTGGGAAATGGAACTGTATATTATACAACAATCTTAAGATATAAAAGAATTTTAAAATGGATATTACAAATGTAGAGATAAAATATTTTAAAAATAGGAGGTTTTTATCACTCTTCTTGATCTAAGTTTAAGGACTGAAACATATTGTAAATTCATTGTCAATTCTTTCCTTTGCAAAAGTTTATTTTAAAAGTATAACATATGAGGCAAATGTGATAATCATTAATTTATTTTGAAAGAACACTATAAACCTGAAGACAACAGAGAAAGGCAAAGAAGCCAGGCTGAGGCTCATTGTCATGTCACAGAAAGGTGTGGTCTTGATGTGGCTCACAAGAACATATGTAACAGGTGTTATTGCTCACTGATTCTCAAATTGATAAATGCAGTACATTTCAGGCTCAAAGCATTATACAGTGAAAGGAGTAATTTTTCTCATATGCTGAGTACATGGGAATCTTACATGTTTTAATTATACAGAGTTTATTAGATAGTAAACTTTAAGGTGAATAAAGAAAGTGACACAGATTATACAAGAAAGGACAGGAATTGTAAATATATATACACACACACACACACTGATAAATACGAATTTAGAAAAGCATGCACAAAACAAGTAACAAGGTATATATATTTCTCGTTTATATATAATCATCATTTTCTAAATTGTCTTCAACATTAAGATATATCACTTTCCTATCACTTACTTCTACTTCAATATATTACCTAATCCTAAAGTGGAAACTGCTACCCTGTGTTAGTTTGCAAATTAAATTGAATAAAAGAGATTTGTAAAGCATAAAGGAATACTATTCAGAAATATGCAGTGTTTATTATGTCAAAATATTATAGGATTCTAAGTCTTTTGGTGATAATGGCTGACAGTTATTTTATTGTCCTGAAAGTTTTATGTCATCCTTCTGATGACAGGGACATGGAATTATTGTATATAGTGCAGTTGTGCATAATGAACCTTATTATTTCAGTGAATTAGTGTTTGTCAAATGCTAGAGAAGCACCAGATGTAGAACCTAAAAGCGATAATCTTGACTTGAAAGCAATTGCTCCAAACTTTGCTGCTAAAAATCATTATAAAGAGAATGACACATGAAAAATGAATTGATGTTTAATTGTAAAATTATTTTAAAATGGATTTTTACAGAAATATTGTAATTCTATACATCATAAGACTACAAAAATTTTCACTTTTTGCATAAAAATTTTCCCTAATAGCACATGCTTTTACACCTTAGATTTAACACTCAACTGATGACTCCAAAATATAATATGAATTTGAAAGTTCCTGTCTCTCAAAATCACCAAGATCATGTTTGGTAGGAGCAGCTGGAAAAGGGAAGAAAAGTTTTATAGTGTTTTAGAATCAGCCCAAAGAATTTCTTTTTTCTTTTTTTTCCCATTAAGTTTATTGGTACATTTTAGGTGTAAAATACAGTTACGTTCATCATTGGGATCTTGTACCTTTACATGAGTATTTGGTTCTTTTTTTTTTAACCCTTCCCTTGCCCTCCCTTCACCCCCACCACCCTTCCCTATTTGCAAAGACTTTGTTTCCATTTTTTTCCTTTTCTCATATTTTTTCTTTTCCCTCTTTTCCTTTCCCCTACTCCTCCCACTTCCTCTGCTCCTTTAGACCTTTTCTTCCTGTTACACAATATCAATTCTACATTTTTAAAATTACAATATCAAGATCTAGGAGACATTACCACAGATTTTACAGAATTTAAAAGGATATAGAAAGCATATTTAAAAAATCTGTTTTGAAATAAATTTGACAACTTCTAAGAAGTACTTTGGAAGACAAATTAATGAAACTAACTCTGGAGGAAATATAAAATTTTAATAGTACCTATTAAAGAAAGTATATTCCTAGCTTGAAAACCTACCTATATGACAACAGCAGGCTCATATACATTTTAACTGATACATTATATCAAACAATTAAAGCAGAAAAAAGAAGGAACACTTCTCTCCTCATTTTAGAAACTCAACATTGTGCTAATCCTAAAGCTGGATAAAGATAATAGAAGAAAAAAGTATGAACATAGATAGAAATCTGTTTAACAAAACAAACTATTGGAAGTCAGATCTGGCAGGATGTAGAAAGTGGTTTTGTTATAGGGATGGCAGTGTTGGTTCAGCATTGGAAGATCCACCCCCAAAAGTCATCGTTTTAACAGAGGAAAGGAAAAAGCCATATGATCCTGTCACTAGTTGGAGAAAAAGTATTGGACTAAATTCTACAGCTGTTCATGGTAAAAGCTATCAGGAGACTAGAAGTAGAACAGAACCTTCTCAACACATTAAAGACATGTACTCCATACTTCCAAAGAATTTCTTAGAAGAAAAAAGACAAGGAGAAATGTGTAAATGCCCAAGATCCCTGTTATCTTAATTGTTCAGCACTCTCTCACTCCTGCAGGACTCTCAGGGCAACTTTCTTCACCTTTTTGTTTCTGAGACTGTAAATGAGAGGGTTCAGCATGGGGATCACAATCATGTAAAACACAGAAGCCACCTGATCCCTTCCCAAGGAGTAAGATGTTTTCGGTTTTAGGTAAGTAAAGATGGTACTGCTGTAGAAGATGGTGACTCCCAGGAGATGGGAGGCACAGGTAGAGGAGGCACAGGTAGAGAAGCCTTTTTTTTTTGTTTCCAGCAGTGGAATTAATTTTCAGAATAGTGGATAGAATGGACACATAGGATCCAGATATGGTGATGAGGGACAGTACTAATGTACATCCAGCAAAAATGAATATACTGATTTTGACCTCATAAGTGTCACTGCAGGACAGGGCTAAAATTGGGGATGAGTCACAGAAAAAGTGCTGGATGACACTAGACTTGCAGAAGTGCAGTTGGCTCATAGAAACTGCATTGACAGTGGAATCCACAAAGCCAATAACATAGGAGCCAGTGAGCAGGGCATGGCACAGTCCTGTGGATATAATGACTGGATAGTGCAGGGGGCTGCAGATAGCTACATAGCGATCATAGGCCATTGAGGAGAGAAGTAAACATTCAGCAGCACCAAAGACTATAAAAAAGTATAGCTGGGTGAAGCTGCCCAGGAAAGAGATGCTCCTGGTGGAAGTCAGTAAGCTCTGTAAGGTTTTAGGGGCGATGACACTTGAGTAGCTGAGGTCGAGAAATGACAGGTGAATGAGAAAAAAGTACATGGGGCTGTGAAGCTGGGGATCCAGACGAATGATCATTATCATCCCCGCATTCCCCAGCACTGTGACCAGGTAAATCAGGAGAAAGAGCATGGAGAGGACCAGCTGTGTCTCTGCAGAGTCAATCAGCCCCATGAGGATGAAGCCAGGCACACTGGTGGAGTTCCATCTACCCATGTTGTTTTGCTGCACTTATCTGTCAAATAAATAATTTTAGAAATTAATCTGATTTCAAATTTTTTTTGTTTATGTGAATGGCTCAATATTTTCAATAGCGTTCTTTGGAATTGATGAAAACCATTGTGAAGCACAGTGAAAAAATTCAATCACCATGTATAAATAAGGCTATAAAAATGCCACGTGTTTTGTATATTAAAGGGTTGCATCCTGTTTTTAGCATGAAACCGTTGCTATTCTAAACTCTTTGTATTATTAACACATTCAATTCTTAGGGAAATATTATACCTTAAGGAAATTTATCCACATACTTTACTTCCTAAAATGGGCACAGAGATTACTTATGTACAAAAGAGTAGTTACATATTGCTACTGATTCTGCCTGGATATTTTTGCTTCAGAGAACAGACTTACAATACTGTGTTCCAGATCAGAATTGTTTTTACCAATCCTGCATTAGAATATATAATTGTCCAGGCAAAAAAACCCATTTTTAGCGTATTATTTAGTGCCCATTTGTTCCCAATGACTTATTATACTAACTAAAGTAATTTCTGTCTGGAAACTTTGGTGAATCACATTAACCTAAAATTCTTGAAGATATAGTAACTGAAGAAAAATATTAATCTTGAAAACTTTTGGATTTTTAAAAATAGGCTTCTTCTCCAGCTTCCCCTGGCCAACAGCATGAATTCTCTTCCTGTCCTCACTCAAATGACTGCACAGAGAATGAATGCTCAGTCTCAGAAATACCATGACTGCCTGAGAAGAGCATTCAGATACCACCCCAGCAGGTCAAGGTCTGCTTTAACTTGGAAAAGGGAGGGAGGGAGCTTGGAGTCACCTGGACATAAAAGCCCTGGCAGAAATTAACACAAGGAGACAGAGATTTGTGGAGAGCAGAGGCTCCTGTCTCTCCTGTGGAGTAAATACACCCTTTCTTTGCACCAAAATGACCTTTCCCCACCTTTTTTGAGGCAGCCAGAGGCAGGATGGAACTTCAGCTCTGGTAACAATGTATTTTTTAACTTGCCCATTCAAATTCAATTTTCCTCAAAATATTGTATTTTCAGAATCTGTACATTGCTTGTATACTTTGATTTTTCATACTATATTCCTTTTTCTGCAAATCTTAACATTACTTATGGTGATGCTCAAATGATATGTGTGTACATATTTATTTTGTAAAATCTCCTTTATTTTACCTAGTACAATCCAGCCTAGTTCTCAGAATGGTACTTACTGCCCACCTAAGGTGTTAAAAAACTGTCTTCCAATGTTGTCCATTCAGAAACTTGTCAAGGACCAAATATTCTCAGAAGTAAAGTATGAAACAATATAGTGAGCTTGAAATTATTGTAATCTGTTTGTTTTCTAGGGGTAATTTATCTTTATGTTTTTCTGAATTAATTTTTTTATTCTGAGGTAAACTGTATCACCCTAGAAATTTTGTTCAAGTCTTGATCAGATGAAAAGTCACCCCAAAGTTACCTCTGAAAAGAGTCTGAGGGAGACCTGTGAATGGAAACAAACCAGTGTGTGCCTCTCCTCTGAGTCGGCCTTTTATACTGGGCATTCAGAACACTGCAGCCTTTGGTCATCCTTGGGGAGCAATTTTCAGGGAAGATTTCTTGGCCTGATTCCAAGGAGAAGAATTTAAAAACTTAATGAACTCGAGATTTTGTCTTTTCCCTTAGAAGTCCCTCATTTACTACATGAACACTTCATCTTCACATGTGATACTACAAGTTTCTGCTGAACTTTGTTTATTTACTTTGTAAATTGATACATAGTTAGATATACTTACCAGAAATAATGTATACATTTGAGTGATTAATCAGAATTTTTTGACTAGGAAGTTACAGAAGAAATTTCCTGAGTTCTACTTTCTTTACTATGAAGGATGGAACAATCAAATGTTTGGCCTGGAAATGTTTTATACTTCAATGAATGAGTAGGCATAATGCTTATTCATTAGCAAAAAGTAGAAAACATTTTAATAAAAACATAAAGCATTTGAAGTCTTCTTACTCTTTTTTATGGACTAGTAATCTCCTCCACTGTTTTCCCTTTGTGAAAAAAATCTTATTTGGATGTGTAATTTTAAGTTTGCGTAATTATTATACTACAGTGCATTGACTATTTTATCCTAATTTTATGTCTCAATGTATTCTGCCAGGACCAGGTATGTTAGCCTGTTACTAAGGAGCCCCCTCATGTCTCATGCACTGGACAGGACTCCAGTCTTCACTAACAGAACTGGGAAGATGAATAGGCATCCTCAGGCCCCACAGGCATGGGCCAGAACCTGCATTCTGGTTTGTCTGTCTGGATGGTTTCATCTACAGGATACATTCATGTAATATATTTTATCATTTTAGTGTACCTGATTTTTTTATTTTATAAAAGAAAAACAAGCACAAAGATGTAACCAGCCTGGATACTACCATAAAATTGGTAATGAATAGTGGGAAAATATCTGCTTTGTTGTATATAGTCCCGTAAGATGTTGTCTTGAAAAAAAATAACAAGAAAGTTACACATAATAGTAAATCCGAAATATTTTATTAATAGTTGAAAGTTAGGGTTTATTCCTATAGCACAAATTTCCTGTGGGGTTGAATTCTTAACACTTCTTCATGAAGAGAGAATAATTATCACTAATATCAATATCTAACTAACAAATGCTTCACCAACAAATAATTTATAATTTGTTGGAGGACCTCTCCAGCTTTTTTTTCCAAATTTAGGATGAGAAAGAAGGAGGGAGGATATAGGTGGGATAGGCTGTAGGGGCAAGCCCTTAATAAGAACATTTACATATAAGAAGAAAAGAGGTAAGCAAGGGATAATCAAGAAGTGCAGGAGAAGGAGGAATAAAGAAGAGAAAGGAAGGGAATATAAATGAAAAAGGAGAGAAGTAGAGGAGAGTGGATCCAGTGAAAGAATTAGCAGATACCTGTGTGCTAGAATGTTAGAAAGCCTGTGAAACAACCCTGCCAGGAGAGGACCTAACAAAACAAGGTAAGACCCTACAGATGCACTCACAATAGCCTAGTGCTTACATAATCACACACACTGTGATTCTGCCTCCTTGTGGGGGCATCTGCACTGGAGACCAGTATTTCCTGTAGAATTCCACTTGGGACAAGGGCTAATAGTAAGAGTAACATGGAAATCCCCTTGTCTTTCCCTGTGTCTCCTCTCAGCCTCTGTCCAGGTAGGAGAGGTCATTTCCTACAGTCTGGAGCTGAGCTCTGCCCTCTGTGATGATCTCAGTCCCCTCCCATGTTGGCCCTTGTGGAGCCTGGACCACAGCTGCCCTCATCCCCTCTGCTCTTGGCACCCAGTGTGAGCAGAAAACGTGGTATCTGCCTAATTTGTGTGCAGGTCCTGACCATATCCCCAGTGTCTCAATTCACAGGCTTGGCTCCTGGATGCTTGGATGCCCAGTATCTATGTGCTTCTGTGGTTACTCTGAAAGCCTCCAATAGATCAACAGCTCACTATAACATACTATGATCACATAATAACAATATAAATGCTTTCCTCCCTATGAGATTATTTAACTTTAATTTAATTAAAATTAATGAATTCCTTTAACTTGAACATTGTCTACAAACTTACACATTCTACTAACAAAAACTAATACAATAAATTCTGATACAATATATTTTCTAAATCACAAAATACATATGAAAGAAAATAAGGTAAAAGTATACATTTCATAAACAACTGTAGAGGGGAAAGAGCCCATGAATATAAAATTAAAAGATATTCTTGTAATGAGGGAAGAGCCAAAACAATATTTTGAACAAAGATATTAAATTCTTAACCTTGACAACAAAGAAAATCAGGAATAACTACAAATATAGATTTTTAAAAATATAAATATAAAAGGAAAACCATTAATGATTTGAAGTAATATTGATATAAGAAAAGGCATAATTTTTGCATTGATTTGAAAATTAGAATAACATAGTATATTTTTTGTTTTCTGTTTTTGATAAGGTTGGCTAAGGGTTTGTCAATTTTGTTTATTTCTTTGAAAGAACCAACTCTGCTTCATTGATTTTTTGTATCATTCTCTTAGTCTTCACTGCATTGAATGGATTTCTCATTGTCTCTTACTATTTCTAAGAAGTTTTTCTTTTCCTACTCACTATCATCTATATTTGATATTTTGTAATCCTATCTTCTATATCTGATATTTTGTCCTCACACTGACTCATTCTACTATGTAAACTTTAAATGGAGTTTTTAATCTCCTGGATTTCTGTTTGCAGCTGTTTTATGGATTCCATTTATTTTTTATGCTGTGATACCATCATGTTCTTCAGCTCCTCTATAATTTAATCTCTGTCTGCTCTAGAGTTATTAATCATGTCTTGCAATATGGACAGAATGTATGTTGTTAGCTGAGAAATTATTTTGGATTTGCTTTTTTCCAGATCCTTTTTCTTTGCCAGTTCAAGGAGTCCAGATGGTTGAATATCAGATTGTTCCATCTCATTGCCCTTTGGGGTTGCTTTAGGTGATCTGGAAATCTGGTTTTGAGACTTGTTTATGAATCTTCTCATTTCAACAGATGCAGCCTGCTGAGCCTTTGTTTAGCTGACTTTTTGCTAGCCTCATGGTCTTAAATTCTCAGCAAGCCACCAAGAGGCCTTTTCTTTTATGCTCAACACTGTGCCAATTTCTGGGTTCAGATGGTGGCCTTCTGGATTCCTGAGGTGCCCTGTTTTGCAGGCAGGGTTCTCTCTGGGGCCTGTGCACACTTGGGATGGTATCTGGGTGTGCCTTTGCCTGAAGCCTTCCCCCTCTGCTCATGTGTTGTCCTGGAGGGCTTTTAGCTGAGAGCTGTGCACGTGAGTCTCTGGTGTCTGAATGGGCTTCTGGCTGGGGTCTGCATGCACTTAACAATGGTAGCTGGGGCCTGTGGGCCCAAGCTTCTGGGATCTGGGAAGGGTGCTGGCTGGGACCTGTATGCACCCATGCCACTCTGTTTCATGCAGGCTTACTGCTGGGATCAGCCCACACTTACAGATTTAATTTGGGCTGGCCTCTGGCTGTTGCTTGTGTGCCTGAGCAATTTTTTTCCAGGTGGGTCTTTGGCTGGGGCCTGTAGGCCCAAGCTGCTGGATACTGGGAGGGGGCTCTGGCTGGGACCTGTGCATGCCCTGGAAGCTCTGGTCCAGGTGGGCTTTTCATAGGGTCCTGTGCACACTTACCAATGATATCTGTGCAGGCCTCTTGCTCAGGTTAGCCTTTTAAAAAGAACACCTCCATGTATTACATATTCTATGGCACTTCATTCTTCAATAAGTGAACTATCTATTCACAGGTGATAAATACATATTTTGAGACCCCACAGAAATGAGCGAGAACCTCCATTAGCCAGGGCCACCTGCTTCAAGTACAATCTGTACATGTGGAATGTGTTTTCCTGTTTTATGACACTTGATTTTATTTTTTATTTTAGAAAAGTAAAGTGATCAGAAAGACAAACAGTATGGAATAAAACAAATTTTGTAATGAATTCAGTGGACAAAACTTTGCTTTCGTTATATATAAAGTATAGTATTTTGAAATGATAAAAATTAATTAAAATATAATAATAAAACTGAAATATTTCATTGAATATTATCTGTACACAAAGAGGAACCAAACGTAGGATTGGAAAAAGTAGACAATGAGAATCAAGGAACATAGATATTGTGAATCTTGCATTAAATACTGTAAACTCAAATGTGATTTATAGAGAAAAGTGAACCTCTGAGGAAAAATGTGTTTTGGAAATTTCAAGAGAAGTTTTGTCATGGTGAATAAGAGCTACTTCCATTCAGTATTATATTGCTAATGGACTTGTTGAAAGACAATGCTGTTCATCCACAATGCAACCCTAACAACATTAATCCTAAACCTAACCATAACCCAACTATCCTAAACCCTAATTCTAACCATAACCATAACTTTAACAACCCTCACCCTAACCCTAAATCTTAGCCCTAACCCTAACCCTAACACTGAAGCTTAAGCCAAATAGGAGCCTGAGGGTGAATATCTAAGCCAATATCTCCTCCATAGGGATGAGATTGTAAGTTGCCATGAGGAAGGTTTTCTTACTCAAAATTTTCTATCATTGAAACACATTTGGGCCATAAGTAGCTGCTTATGATGGCAGAGCAATTCTTGCAACTTCTGTTTCACAGCAGCAACAAAGTCACACCAAAGATTTATAATCCCTTTCAGTGTAAACATTCATGTAGTTTAACTGTTAGTTCATCACTGTTTAAATTCCTACTTTTATTCTTTTTCTATCTTTCCCACATTCTCCATAATATTGTCACCTTAGTTTTTCTTTCCTTTAAGCTTTGACTGGTTAAAGAATCAAATGTTTGTTTATCTTATTTTCATTTAGGAATGACAATATTTACACGAATTTATGAGGTGGATCATGATAAATTGATTTATGCTTATGAGTAGCAATCATTTCAAATGTATTATCATATCAATCAAAATACAACTTTACCATTTCTTTGTGGTAAATGATTTGCTACTCTTCATTTTTTTGTAAACAATATGTAAATTTTGGAAAAATTATAGTATTTTCATTGCTATACTTTATTCTCCCAACTTTTCTATGTTGAATTTATTTTTCTCTCTAGAATCTAGTTCTAGTAGCTGCTTTTCTTAATTTTTATGTGTTTCATGGAATTAAAATATTTTCATCATTGTGTGCATGTCACTGCATTTTTCATTTATGGGTTTTGGTTTGGCTCTCTAGTGTTCTTGTACATTAACAATAAAAAGTGTGTTTTCCCTTTTTATGGCTAAATAGAATATGAAGATCTGAATTTATTTTCAAAATACATATTAGTTAACTGATATTTATCTCTGAAATATTGATTTTATGTTCCATTCTATCATGGATAGAAAATATGACTCATTTTAATTAAGCTTTGCAAGCTTATAGAAATCGATGGAACACTTCTAATCAACTGGTATAAATAACTCATAGATCAGGAAAGGATTCAAAAGAGGATCTGGGAATCTGGTTTTGACAATAGTAGTAGTCACAGATGAAAGATTCCCCTTAATGCAGACAAATACAAAAATAAGTGATACAACATATTAGATCATGAAATGTACTATAGTTGAAGAAACTATGTGAAAGAACATAGTAGTAAATGGGATTCAGCAGTTGGAGCAGTAGGAAGCAATGAGAAACAGTTTGATCAAGGTGGAATTCAATGGAAAGGTGTCAAGGAAGCAAACAAATGATAGAGGTGTCTTACAAGGAACAGGGAGGAAGTTGTTTGAGATGAACACCCCTCAGTCAAAAAGACTGCACAGATGTTGGCGTATAGACTTTGAGGAAATCCAAGGAGGAATATATAGTAAGGGTAAAACGATCTAGACTTATGGTTGTATGTGCTGTGAAAATGGATTCACACATCTTTATTGAAAGAAGCAATGTTTGGCAGCAGAATCTATATGCAAAATTTCTTTAAAACTAATTCAACTCGATTTTCAGGCACACAGCACTGACTATATTACAGCCACAATTTTATGCATTAAAAACTAAACTAATCAGAGTTGTTATTTTTTCAAATTCATTTTCCAGATCATAATTTATTTTCATTAAGTTTATTGGTACATTTTGGATGTATATTATGATCACACTCATCGTTGGGAATTTGTACCTCTACATAATATATCTAGGGTCTTCTTTTTTCCCATTCCCCTTTTCTCCCTTTCACCACTCCATACTTCCTTATTTAGAAGAAATCTTTTGCTTTTTTTGGTTTCTTTTCTTATATTTTTTTCTTTCCATTGTTCCCTTTCTCCGTCTCCCCCTTCCCTACTTCCTCTTCCCCTTTGGACCTTTTCTTCCGACTTCACATTATCTATTGCACACTTGAGTCCTCATCTACACTTTCAGTTACTCACAGTAGAGAAATTATTGGGTAGTTATACATGTGTGCCCTATTTAATTCACTTAAGATTATGGCCTCAATGTGCATCCATTTAGCTATAAATGCCTCTAGTTTACCATTCTTTATGGCTAAGTAGTACTCCATTTTATAAATAAAAAAATATCTTCTTTATCCAGTTAGCGGTTGATGGGCATTTGGGCTGTTTCTCAGACAAGTGCCGGTGGGGTTGTGGGGAGAAAGGAATCCTTCTTCAGTGTTGGTGGGAATTTAGTCTGGTTCAACTACTGTTTAAATTAATGTGGAGATTCCTCAAAAAACTAGGATTCAAGGTTCCATTTGACCCAGCTATTCCCCTACTGCATATCACCCAAAAGAATTAAAAGCATCATACCACAGAGATATATGTCCAACCATGTTTATATTGGGCATAATTTGGAATAGCTAAATCTCAGATCATAATATTTTAAAGAGAGTTTTCTGGGAAATAAAAGAACCTAATTATACAATATTTATGTATATTAATGTGTTATGAAATTCAAAAATTGTACAGCATTCTGGGCTCATTCTCTAGCCTTTTTTCATGCATCAGTTCAAGAAATGTCTTAGTCAAGGTTGTCTTGTGGAACATTAGTGTGTCCTTCTTTGACATTACGCCTAATAAACTTTATCTAGGTAATAGGAAGGGAGAATGAGAAACTGGGGTGATCTCATATTTAAGAATCTGGTCAGTATTAGTAACAAATTCATTAAGTATTGATGTTCAGTTTGCTTGCAATGAAATTCAAGGATCTATTTTTATTTGTCACTACCACAGAAATCAAATGTTGGAGAAAGTCAGTTTCTTATTATGTTATCTTCTAGATCATTATAAAATAATGTAAAATAATGAGATTATTCAACATTCAATTTAATAAAGTTTCATTTCTCAAGGGCAAGCCAATTTTTCATTGAGAAAATAATTTGATTTTCACTGTTCTTATGCAATGTCTCTCTGACCATGTAACAGCTTCATTTTATTATTTTGGTTGTGAGTTTTGGTTACAATTTAGACCTACTAATATGTTGCTCTGAAGTTCATGAAGCTAGATAATGTGTCTGATCAGCTTCAGAGTTGTATCATGTGCCTGAGACTTGTGATTGCCTTAAAAGTTCATTAAGTGAATAGTAATTCTTTTGTGATTGCCTATTCTCATTCCTGTCTCTGCCCTGGTCCCTTTATGAATAGTTTATCATTCATTTAATAACCCAACTCTCCTGCCTACACCCAATGCTCAACTCTCTATATTTGAGAAACTTTCATGGAAGTTCCACATGGGAAAATTATTATTGATCAGAACATAGCACCACAAAGTACATCTCTTTGGCAGACTGAGAACTTTAAAATTAGACATTTGGGAAGGGCCTCAGAAGCAGTATCCTCTAACCTTCCTCTAATAATACTTCTTAGGATCTGCTTTCACCCTGAAAGCTGGCTGTATCAATTAACATTCAACTTCTTAAGGTAATATACAGTAAAACTCCTGTCCTTCAAAACAATTCATAACCTGGAAATAACTCTCCGTCCTTCTACTACCATTTCTGTGCACAAGCTGGCCACAAAGGGTTTCTATGGCCTACCTACCTCATGTGGGATATGTCATCTAACTAACCCCCATTCTGGAAAGGTCTGGAAGTGTACTGAAAGGAAGGAAATGCTGTACAAAGGGGCCAGAAAGAACATGGACAGTGAGACCATGTGTAGTCCTCTGTCTTCACAATTGATTATTATGCCATCAATCTCCTTTTTCTAATGTCCATTCTATGGGGCAGTCCATTCTTAATTCTGCATTTAGACAAAAATTATTAACTTTCTTTCTATCTTTGAGTCATCCTTTTAAGCAGTTGCATATGCCATGTAAAACATTTTTTTAATTGCAGCAAAATTAGTAATACAGAATGTGAGATTTGTTTGGGTATATGGATATAATCATATGATATATTTTCATCTGATTACAAAATTTAACGCTCCCATTCCCAAATTCAGTTCCTCTAGTTTCCTGTCTTCTCTTATTCATTTATATTTAAATTGGTAATATAAGAGGAAACGTGATATATAATGTTTTGAGAATGTCTTTCTTTGTTAATATTATGATTTCCTATACCATCCACTTGAGATTTTCTTATAGCTCGATCAAATGGCATTTATCTTTTTAGTTTTACTTTGCTTTTCTTTTTTTTGAAAGTCTACATCAATTTCCAGTAAACTAGTAAATGTGCTAGTTTACCTTCCCATCAAAAGAGAGGGCAGGGCCAGGGATTTAGCTCAGTGGTTTGGCTGCCTGCTGCGCAAGTGCAAGGACCTGAGTTCAATTCTTGGTACCAAAAAAAAAAAAAAGAGAGAGAGAGAGAGAGAGGGCAAATTTTCCTGAGATCCTTGCTGATCTTCATTTTTATCAACATTGTAAGGCATTCTGATTGGTATGAGATGGAATCTCATTGTTTTAATTAGCATATCCATAATTGCTAGAGTTGTTAAGGATTTTTTCATAGACATATTGGATATTTTAACTTCTCTTTTTAAGAATTATCTGCTCAATTAATTTACCCTTTATTGTTTGAGATATTTTCTCTTACTGGTATTAATTTGTTTGATAAGACACAATCATCTTCTATCAGAAGTGGAGTTAGCTCTGATTTCCTTCCATTCTGTGGGTTGCCTCTTTAGTTGGCTTTTTAATTCAATATAGTCCCATTTGTTGATTCTGTATATTACTTCCTGATGCTATTGGGTGCTACTTAGAAAGTCTGTGTTTGTGCCTACAATGTCTGGTGTTTCCTATAAGTTTTCTTTCAGCAGTTTTCAAGTTTCCAGGGTTACATCTAATCTGTGATCATTTTTATTTTAGTACAGGCTTTCAGATAGAGATCCTATCTCTACCTTCTGCATGTGGATATCCAGGCTTCCATTGGCTTTTATTAAAGAGGCTGTCATTTTTCCAAAATATGTTTTTGTTTCCTTTGTCAAAAGTCAGATGTCTGGGAGTGGATGTGGTTGTTTCTGTGTTTTCTGTCTTATTCTATTGGTGTTCATATTTGTTTATGTGTCAGTATGTGTGTTACATATCAGTTATATGTGTGTTTTTCCACCATGGCACTGAATTTTAAATGGAAATGAAGTAGTGTGATGCCTTCAGAATTATTCTTTTAGCTCAGGAATATTTGAGGATTTCTGTGTCTTTTGAGTTTCCATATGATTTTCAGGGCTGTTTTTCCTAGAATGGTGAAAAATGGTGATATTTTAGTAAAAATTACATTTAATCTCTAGATCACTTTTGGTGAAGTGGTCCTTTTAATAATGTAGGTGATGTCAATCCATGAAGAGTTGAGTTCTATTCACTTCCATTATCTTTTTCAGTTTTTCCTAATTTTCATTTTTATATTTTTATTGGTACATATTTGTAGTACATGATTAGCTTAATCTCAGGGAGATGGTGCACATACATGACATTTCATAATTCTTTTATGTAACCTCCTCCCTACCCCATCCCTGCATCTTTTCAATCTTGTCTCTCATATGTATATATTTCTTTCTATCCATTGGACTTAAGTTTGATTACTTTTTGTTATTCTAGGAATTTTAGTTACATCATTAGGTTATTTATTTACGATCACTTTTTTTCTAACATAGGCACTGCTCTAAACTTTCTTTAGAACTATTTTCATTGTGTGGTTCAGATTCTGATATATTACATTTCCATTATCAATTGAGTATAGAAATTTTTTATTTTCTCCTTCCATACCTTCAAGGACTCATCGATTAATCAGTGGAGTAATTTTCAATCACTGTGGTAGTCTTTTTTCTGTGATTTCTTTGATGTTGCTTTATAGATTCATTATATTGTGATATTTTAGGACACCTGAGATTATTATAATATTTTAAGTGCAATAATACTTGCTTTATGGGCTTAAAATACTGTGTATTTTGGAGAAATTTCCATGTGATGCTACAAAGAATCTGAAACATTGTTTTTTAAATGAAAATCTCTGTAGTATTCTGTTAAGTCAATTTGAATTATAGTATACACTAACTCTAATTTTTCTTTATTGTCTTAATTGACCATCTATTTGTGAAAGTGGGATACTGAAGACATACACAATTATTGCCTTGAATTCTATGTGACCTTTTATATCATGAAGGGTTTTGTAAAAATGGGAACATCAATGTTGGGTACATGTGTATTTACAGTGGTTGTCTCTTGGAAAATTGATCCCTTTGCCAATAGGCAGTGGGCTTTTTTGTCTCTACTGAATCATTCCTCTTTGAAGTTTACTTGGTGTATCTACTCATACCTGCTCAGACGTGTTTTATTATTTAACCCAACTGAGGTATCTTTTTCCTTACAAATCAATGTTTTTTGGACCACATGTGATTCTTTCAGGCAAAATATATTAGGATGTTGTGTTTTGATCCAATCTGTTATTTTATGTCACTTACCAAAGACTTAAGACAATTTCAATAAGTATTATTTATGGTTTTTATTAATTTATTTCATTTTGGTTTTTTTCTAGTGTTTGTTTCATATAAGGTATTTATTTTTTTAACCTATTTCCACAAATAGATTATTTTCCCCTTAGTCTCATGATTCTGACTGTCCTCTTTATCTGTTTTCAGAATTCCCTGAAGAATTTTTGTAGCACTTGTTGTTCAGTAAGTAGTTCTTTTGACTTATCTTTGAAAGTCTTTATTTTTCCTTCAACTGGCCTAAGTATAGCACTGTAAGTTTGTAATTATTTTCTTCAGGACTTGAAGGATATCAACTCAAGCCATTTTGGATTTTAGATTTTTGGTTAAAAAGTTTGTTTTTCCCTCAGAGTTAAAAATTCTAAGTGATTTTGAATTTCTTTATACCTGCTTTTAATCTTCTATGTCTAATTTTTTTGGCAATTTGAATATGATGTGCTATCAGGAGTTGCTTTTTTGTTCATGTTTATTTGCCTTTGTTCCCTAGTAGAAGTTTCTCCTACAATTACAGTGAATAGGTTTTCTATGCCATTGGCCTGCACTCTACCATCTACTTGAGTCTTCATTTTATTCTTCGAGATTTTTCAAAGAGTTCTCAATTAATCTCCTCAATACTTCTCTTTCTGTATTCTCTTACTGTGTCATTGTTTTAGTGGATCCACTTTGTGATTTAATTCTGATATTGTTTCTTGCTATTCATCTTAACTATTGTTGAGATTTTCAACTGAATTTTTCATTTGACTATTTAAGGATTGACTTCTAGGGTTTCTTAGTTCTTTACCCAGAATTTATATTTTTACCGATGCTTTCTATCATATGTTCTAACATGATTTCCTCCTTGATTCATTCAGTTCTCTATTGTACCTTCTTTGATCTCAATAAATATTTAAGTATTTGATTAATTCAGCTTCTTATTTGTACCATCTTTGGTACCATTGATCATTTTCACTATCATTTAAAAAAGCATTTCTCTTCAATATTAGTGAGGTCAATTTTTGACAGGGATTTATGAATTTGGGAAACATACTGTTTCCTTATTTTCTGATAATCTTTTTAGTGTGTGTGTGCTGAAGTTTGAAGGTCACTGGGAATGGAGAGTGGAAGACCTATTATGTGGAGATCTTTTGAGTAAATGGTTTGTTGTCATGATGTGTCTTAGGCTGTAGTGTCTCAGCATGAAAGCATGCAGTCCACCCCTTGGTTCTAAACTGTGGCATGAGGTTGAGCTCTTAGCACTGTTTTTTAGGACACAATAACCACCAATAATGTCAATATCTATTGAATATCCATATATCAACATGTAATTTTAAACTTCTTTGAGAAATTCACTACCCAGAGTAATAAGGCGGGAAAGGAGTAAAATAGGCCTGCATGACAATATCTATGTACAGGAAAAAGGAAGGGAGGGGATATTTGAGAGAATATGAAAAAAGAACGAATAAAAAGGGAAGAGAAAATAGTGTCAAGGGAAAATGAGAAAAAATATGGAGAGTTTGAACCCAACTAATAAACTAGCAGATACGTGTATCTGACAAATGTTATACTGGGGTCTGTAGGCAAGAAAGATATTCATTAGATTTTTCTGGCTAATCCTGACTAGAAAGAGTTAAACTTTTGCTGGAGGGAACAATACACAAGACAAGGGAAAGCTGAAAAACAAAGTACTGAGGCAGAGAGGCAGGTGCCATAGCCAGGTTAGCTTCCTGTGACCTCCTCCTGTAAATTTAAAGGAGTTGAAAGGGAAAGGGGAGTATATAACTCTTATTGGGTACATATATATATATTTTTCTCACTCTATGGTCAATATATTACTGCAATAGATATGCAATCACTAACTAGAACTTATGTGTAAAGTTCTTCCCAATCAACCTATAAATTCCAGAGATAAGGCCCTGATAAGGACAAGCTGGCCCACCTAGGAATGTGCATGTAGACAGTGGAAACTCAGGGTAGGGGTCAGGGCCTGGGATCCACCTATGCCAGTCCAGAGAACCAATTAGCTTGTGACAAGTTCCAGTTATGGACCTGGGGGAGAGAATCATTTTGACTAAAGAAAGCTGAAGACAAAGGTTACAGGTATTAGCCTTTCTGAAGCTCTGTACCTACATCTCACAGTGTAGCTTTCTGTGCTCTCCCTGCTTTCCTATTTCCTTGCAAATAAAATGATTTGTTTTTCCTTTTAAACTGTGTTCCCTTAATTCCTTGTGGCTTAGTTTAAGATCCCAATGAGCTACTCAAACACCAAAGGTGCAGTGCACATCCCTGGACACAACAGTTAGGAAACCACATAAAACAACCCTGGTATGAGAGAAAATGACCAAATAAAGTAACACCCTATAACTACAAAGCAATAGCTTGAATTCTAATATAACTGCACACAAACACACTCATGAATTATTCTTCCTTGTGGGGGCACTCCTGAGGGTGACAGTAAAGGAGAGTATCTGCATAATCTGTGTGCAGGTCCTGACCAATGGCCCATGTTCCTCATATACCCAGCCCTTGCTCTGGGTTGCATGGTTATGCTATACCTATGAGACAATCAGGTTAATCGGAATGGGTCCCATAGATCAATAGATTAGATTAGGTTTCTGTAATAGCATAATATAAATGTTTTCAACCCCATGTAATAAAGAAAATAAATCAGCTTTAATTTAATTAAAAGGAAAAAGTCACTTTAAGCTAAATATTGTCTAAAAAGCCATACATTCTAATGATGGGTTCGCCAAGAAAAATAGATAGAAATTATTTTCTAAATCATGAAAATACAAATAAATGAGGATAATCTAAAACTAAGCTAAAAATACCTGGAGAGTGGAGAGTGGAAAGACTCCATAAATACATGAAATTACTAAACCCTTTATGTGATGAGAGAAGAGCCCTAACAATATATCAAAAAATAAATATTTATTAAATTCTTAACCATAATCACAAATAAAGACATTCAGGAATATCTACCAATGTAGATTCTAGAAAAGACAGATATTGAAGGTAACAAAAATACAATTTAAGTAATGCTGATGTAACAAAAGGCAAACTTTTGTCACTGACTTGAAAATATGAGTAACATAGTAATTTAAAAATGTTAGAATGAAATAATTAAAAGTCTTTCAACTTGCCAAATATTAAAACTAGACCTATATCTCTCACCATGCACTAAACTAAAATTGAAATGGATTAAAGATCTAAATATTAAAACAGAAACATTGAAACAGCTGGAACAGAGGTTAGGTAGAACCCTTGAAGACATTGGTGTAGGAAATGACTTTATGATCAAAATATCAGGTGCCCATGAACTAGCACAAACAATCAACAAATGGAATCTCTTCTTATTAAAAAGCTTTGACACAGCAAAAGAAACCACCAACAGTGTGAAGAGACAAACCACAATGTGGGAAAAAATTTTCAGCTGCTGTTCCTCAGTCAAAGGTCTACTGTCTAGAATCTATAAAGAACTTAAAAATATCAGACCTCCCAAATTAAAAGACACAATCCAAAAATGGGCATCTGAAATGAACAGACATTTCACAGGCAAATAGAAATAGCAAATAAACATGAAAAAATGCTTAACATCACCGGTCATTTGAGAGATTCAAATGAAAATGACACTGAGATTCCACCTCACCCCAGAAAGAATGGCTGCTATCATGAAATCAACCAATAACAAATGCTGGTGGGGCTGTGGGGGAAGAGGAACCCTGCTTTACTGCTGGTGGGAGTGTAGACTGGTGCAAGCACTGTGGAAATCAGTATGGAGATACCTCAAAGAACTAGGACTGGAAGTCCCATTTGACCCAACTATTCTTCCGCTGGGTATCTTCCCCAAAGAATTAAAAGAATCATACCACAGTGATATATGTGCACCCATGTTCATAGCAGCAAAATTTGCAATAGGTAAAATTTGGAAGCCACCCAAATGCCCACCAACTGGAGAGTGGATAAAGAAAATGTGTTTTTTTAATAAAATGGAGTACGACTCAGCCATAAATAATGAGAAATTAGAGACATTTATAGCTAAATGGATGGACATTAAGGTGACACTCTTAAGTGAAATATATAGGACACATGTGTGTAAATACTAAATAGTTTCTCTAGTGTGAGAAACTGAAAGTGTAAGTAAAGACTAAAAGGTATAATAGATAATGTGAGATAGGAGTAAAAGGAGCAAATGGGAAGGGGAAGTGGGAGGAGTAGGGGAAAGGAAAAAAGGGAGTGGAATAAATATGAGTAAATGAAAAAATGGAACAAAGTCTTTGTAAATAGGGAGGGATGGAGGGGTTGAAGGGAGGGTAGGGGAATGGGGAAAAAATAAGAACCAAGAGATATTATGTATAGGTGCAAATTTCCAATGATTAACATCATTATATTGCATACGTAAAATGTACCAATAAAATTAATTTAAAAAATATTTTTAAAGTCTTAAATTATTAAAACTTTAATCTTAATTCTTAAAATAGAGATGTTGCACTTTAGATACATAAAATGATAAAATATTTTTGTACATAGAATAACTTAAATTTCAAAAAGTAGGTATTTATATAATCACATATTTAAAGTAAAGCAATTCATGTAAAATTTTTAACAAATTTAAATAAAATATCTTACTTGAGTAATGGAACTGTACATTATAAAATAACCTTAAGGTATCAAAGAGGAATTTTAAACTGACATAAATGGAGAGATAAAATGTTTTTAAAAATAAGGAGATTTTTATCTTTCTTCTTGATCTAAGCTTATGAACTGCCAGATATTGTAAATTTATTGTCAATTCATTGCAACATTCTTTTTAAAACAGTATGACATACAAACCAAACATCATAATCATTAATTTATTTTGAATGCACACTATAAACCTGTAGACATGAGAAGGCAAAGTACACAATAGCTGAAGCTCCTTGTCATGTCACAGAAAGGTTTGGTCTCCACATGGCTCACAGGAACACATCTACCAGCTTTTATAGCTCACTGAGTTTCAAATTGGTAAATTCACAACATTTCAAGTTCAAAGCACTATACAATGAGAGGCATAATTTTTTTCATATACTGAGGACATGGTAATCTTACATGTTTCAGTTATACAGTTTATTAGATAGTAAACTTTAAAGTGAATAAAGAAAGTGGAAAGATTATACAAAAATGACAAGAATTGGGTTAAATATATATGTATATGTATATATATATGTTCAAAACCACCAATTTAGAAAAACATGCACAATACAGACAACAATGGATACATATTAATCTTTTATATATAACCACCATTTTCTAAATAGTCTTCAAGAGCAAGATATATCACTTTCCTATAACTTGAGACTACTTCAATATCTTACTTAATCCTGAAGTGGGAACTACTGCCCTATATTTAGCTGTTTGTTAGTTGGTAGATTAAATTGAATAAGAGACTTGTAAAACATAAATGAATACCATTCAGAAATATGTAGTGTTTATTATGTCAAAATATTATAGGAATGCAAGTCTGACACTTATTTTATTGTCCTAAAACTTTTATGTCCATCTTCTGATGAGAAGGACATGGAATTCTTATATATCATTCAGTTGTGGATAATGACCCTTATTATTCCAGTGAATTAGTGTTTGTCAAATGGTAGAGAAGCACCAGATGTAGATTCTAAATGCAGTAATCTTGACTTGAAAGCAATTGACCCAAACTTTGCAGCTGATAATCGTTATAAACAATGTCATATGAAAAAGAAGTGCTTTTTCATTATAAAATATTTAAAATTGAGGTTTGCAGAAATATTATATTACTATAGTTATAAAATTGCAAACACTTTCTCTTTTTGCACAAAAGTTTTCCTTCACAGCACAGAATTTTTACATTTTACAATTAACACTTAAATGAGGACTCAAATTTATAATATGAACTTTCAAGTGCTTGTGCCTCCAAATGTCCAAGATCATGTTTGTAAAGTAAAGAGAAGCTGGAAAAGGAAAACAACAAGATTTTTTTTTTTTTGCAAAATTAGATCAAAGAATTTTTTAGAAGAAAAAAAGACAAGAGGAAAAGCATAAATGCCTAGCATCACTGCTATTTTAATTGCCGAGAACATGCTGTCTTCTGCAGGAATCTAAAAGCAGCACACTTCACCTCTTTGTTTCTGAGACTGTAAATGAGAGGGTTCATCATGGGGATCACAATCGTGTAAAACACAGAAGCCACCTGATCCCTTCCCAAGGAGTAGGACGTCTTAGGTTTTAGATAAGTAAAGATCATAGTGCTGTAAAAGATTGTGACTCCCAGGAGATGGGAGGCACAGGTGGAGAAGGCTTTCTTCTTTCCAGCAGTGGAATTAATTTTCAGGATAGTGGAGAGGATGGACAGATAGGATCCAGATATGATGATGAGGGAGAGCAGTAAATTGGATCCAGCACAAATGAATATAATGAGTTCAACCTCAGAAGTGTCACTGCAGGACAGGGCTAAAATTGGGGATACGTCACAGAAAAAGTGCTGGATGACATTAGAGTTGCAGAAGTGCAGTCTGCTCATTGAAACTGCATTCACAGTGGAATATACAGAGCCCATCACATAGGAGCCAGCAAGTAGGGCACAACACAGTCTTGTGGACATAATGACTGAATAGTGCAGGGGGCTGCAGATAGCTACATAGCGATCATAGGCCATTGAGGAGAGAAGCAAACATTCAGCAGCACCAAAGACTATAAAAAAGAACATCTGGGTGAAGCAGCCCAGGAAGGAGATGCTCTTGGTGGAAGTCAGTAAGTTCTGTAAGGTTTTAGGGGTGATGACACTTGAGTAGCTGAGGTCGAGAAATGACAGGTGAGTGAGAAAAAAGTACATTGGGCTGTGAAGCTGGGGATCCAGGCGAATGATCATTATCATCTCCGTGTTCCCCAGCACTGTGACCAGGTAAATCAGGAGAAAGAGCACAGAGAGGACCAGCTGTGTCTCTGCAGAGTCCGTCAGCCCCATGAGGATGAAGTCAGGCACAGTGGTGGAGTTCCATCTACCCATGGTGTCCTGCTGCACTTGTCTGCTGAATAATAATTTTTAAAAATTACCCTGTCTAAGAAACATTCTTATGTGAATGGGTCAGTATTTTCCATAGTGTTCCTAGAAATTATTGTAAACCATTGTGAAGAAGAGTGAAGAAAGTACAATCACCATGTATAGTTATGGGTATAAAATGACATTTGTTTCTGATACATTAAAGGATTACATCCTGTTTTTAGCATGAAACTGATTCTACTCTAAACTGATCTCATTATTAACACATTCAATTCTCAGAAATATATTATACCATAAGGGATATTTTTCATATACCTTACTTCCAAACAATGGGCACAGTGATTACTTATGTAAAAAAGAGCAGGTACATATTGCCACTGATTCTACCTGATTGTTTTGACTTCAGAGAACAGACTTACAATACTATTTTCTTGATCAGGACTTGTTTTACCAATCCTGAACGAGGATATATAATTGACCATGCTAAAAACCATTTTTAGTGCATTATTCACTGTCCTTTTTTCCCAATAATTTATCATACTAATTATACTAATTAAAGTAATTTATTTCTGGGGAATTAGGTGAGTCACATTAATATTAAATTCCTGAAGATATAGTAACTCAGACAGAAAAATCAATCTTTAAAACTTTTGGATTTTTAAAACTAGGCTTCTTCTCTAGCTTCTTCTGGCTGAGAGCAGGAATCCCTTCCTGTCCTCAGTCTAATGACTGCAGAGAGAATTACTGCTCAGTCTCAGAAATACCATGACTGCCTGAGAAGAATATTCAGACACCATCCCAGGAGGTCAAGGTCTGCTTTAAGTTGGAAAAGGGAGCCAGGGAGCAAGGAGTCACCTGGATATAAAAGCCCTGGAAGAAATTAACACTCAGAGACAGAGATTTGTGGTGAGTAGAGACTCCTGTCTCTCCTGTGAAGTAAATAAACCCTTTCTTTCCATCAAAATCATTTGTCCCCACTTTTTGAAGCACCCAGAGGCATTGTGGACCTTCAGCTCTGGTAACAATGTATCTTTTAACTTGCCCATTCAAAATCAATTTTCTTTATATATTTTGTTTTCAGAATAAGTACACTGCTTGTGTACTTTCATTTCACAAACTCTATATTCTTTTCTGCAAATCTTAACATTACTTTTGATGAGGCCCACATATGTTTGTACATATTTTAAAATAAAATTCCCTTTATTTTATCTAGCATAATCCCCTCCAGTTCTCAGAATGATACTCACTGTGCAACAAGGATGCTGAAAAAACTGTCTTCCAATATTCTCTGTTTAGAAATTTGTCAAGCAGAAAATATTCTCATAAATAAAGTATGTAACAATATGGTGGGTAGGAAATTATTGTAATCTGTGTGTTTTTCTAGGAATAATTTTTTGCATTCATTTTTTTTAATTCTGAGGTAAAATGTATCACCCTAGAAACTTTTTTAAAGTCTTGATCAGATGGAAAGGTCACCCAAAGTTTCCTCTGAAAAGGATCTGAAGGAGGACCTGTGAATGGAAACAGACCAGTGTGTGCCTCTCCTCCCAGTCGGCCTCATATACTGTGCATTCAGAACACTGCAGCCTTTGGTCATCCTTGGGGAGCAATTTCCAGGGAAGATATCTTGGCCAAATTCCAAGAACAGAAGTTTGAGGATTTAATGAACACAAGATTTTTCTTTTCCCCTAGAAAAGGGAATGTAGAACACAAACAGTTCATCCTCACATATCATGCTCCAAAATTCTGTTGAACTTCATTCATTTATTTTTTAAACTTATACACAGTCATATAAATTTGCCAGGAATAATGTTTATATTTGAGTGATTAATCAGAAATTTTTGAAGAGGAAGTTAGAGAAGAAATTTCCTGAGTCATACTTTCTTTACAATTGACACTATGAAGGATGGAACAATAAAATATTTGGCCTGGAAATGTTTTATACTTAAATGAATGACTTGGCCATACACATAACACATATTCATTAGAAAAAAGTAGAAAACATTGAATTACAAAAAAAGCAATTCAAAAATAAAATCAGAAATAATTTTTCGATAACAAAAGAAATGTGTCCTTAGTTCAAGATATGATTAATAAATCACCATCAGACAGATAAAAAAACTAGAGCAGTTGAGGAATATGATGGAAAATCAACAGAGGAAACAAATGGAATCCATAAAACAGATGCAAACAGATTTCCAGGAGATTGAAACCTCCATTGAAAGTTTATGCAGCAGAATCTGCCAACATGAGGACAAAATTTCAGATATAGAAGGCAGGATGAAATAGTGACCAAGAAAATAAAGCTTTCTTAAAAATAGTAAGGCACCATGAGAAATCAATTCAGCAGATGCTAGATATTGCAAAGAATATAATGAGTGATCAGAGTCAATGAAGAAATAGAAGAGACTTCAAATGACATAAAAAACGTGTTCACAGAAGTAATGGCAGAAAACTTCCCAAGCAGGGGAAAAGAACTTAACATACAGATAAGTGAGGCATACAGGACTGCCACCAGCCAGGATAAAAGAATCTACATCTAGGCATATAATAGTTAAGATTGCAGAAACCCAACAAATGAACATAATTCTACAATCATTTAGAGAAAAGAAACAAATCACATGCAAAGGAAAGCCCATCAAAATCACAGCAGACTTCTCAACAAAAACCCTCAAGTCAAGAAGAGCCCGCAGTGACATATTTCAAGCCCTGAAAGAAAATAACCTCCAACTTAGATTGATGTGCTGTGCAAAACTACCTTTCAAAATTGATGGAGAATTAAGATAATTTCATGATGAGGAACATCTGAGGAACTTCATGAATAGCAAACCAGCACTACATAGATTTTAAATAATATCCTAGGAAAAGACAATGAGGATCACAACCCCAGGAAGAACCAGCAGAATGAATCCATCAGGCACAAGAAATTAAATGCAAAGTGGTAGTATCCAACAAAAAGAAGAAGTCAAGAAAAGGATAATTCAGTACATATCAGTTATATCCTTCAATGTTAATGGTCTCCATTCACCAATCAAAAGAAATAGACTGGAAGAATGGGTCAACAAGCAAGGTCAAACAATATACTGCATATAAGAAACACATGTAATTCAAAAAGAAACTCGTAGACTTAAGGTTAAAGGGTGGAAAAAATTACTACATGCAACAGGAACTTGAAAAATAGAAAGAGTAGCTATCCTACTTGCAGATCAAACGGATTTCAAACCAACACAGATTAAGAGGGACAAAGAAGCACACTACATCCTGGTAAATGGAGAAAGCCAAGAGGAAAAAATGACAATCATAAATATGTATTCAGCAGACACTAGTGTGCCAAATTATATAAAAGAAATACTAACAGACATGAAAAATCATATAAGCACTAATACAATACTAGTAGGGGATCTCAATACCCCACTGTCACAAATAAATATCAGCTAGACAGAAAATAAAAAATGAAATACTAGAAATCAACCAAACTTTTGAAAACATGAACTTAACAGATGTTAAAGAGTGTTCCACCACACAAAATCAAAATACACATTCTTTTGGGGTGCACATGTGCTCTTCTCTTACTACATAAATATCTTAGTAATTTCATATATTCATGGGCTCTTTCTAGTCTCCAGTTTATTTCTTAAGTTCTTTTATTGGTACATTTTAGGTATGCAATATGTTTACATTTATCACTGGGTGCTTGTACCTGTACATGATGTATCTTGGTTCTTATTTTTCCCCATTACCTGTGTGCCCTTCACCCCCTCCAGCCTTCCCTATGTACATAGACTTTATTTCGATTTTTTTTCTTTTCTTATAATTTTTCCTTTCCCTTCTTTCCTTTCTACTTCCCCTCCCACCACCCCTATCCCATTGGACCTTTCTTCCTATTTCAAATTATCAATTATTCATTTTAATCATTTTAACACTCATTTACATTTTCAGTCTCTCACACAATGTGTTTTTGTTTATAAAATGGAGTACTACTCCACCATAAAGAATGAGAAACTAGAGTCATTTATAGCTAAATGGATGCGTATCAAGGCCATACTCATAAGTGAAATAAATAGGACACACGTGTAAATTCCAGTTGTTTTTAAAGATATAGTTGTACATTATATTCATATCTGTGTATTTATGATTCAGAAAATACATTGTAGGAATTTTTGTTGTCAGTTTTTTTGATGAGAATGTAAGACTTTGTAGACAACATTTAAGTTAAAGAAATTATTTTACTTTAATTAAACCTAAATCACACTTTTATTACATAGTGTGGAAAGCATTCATAATGTTATTTCTTGAGCATGATATGACCTAGTGGGCTATTGATCTATTGGAGCTTTTCAGAATAACCAGGACAGCACATAGACACTGGGCAACCAAGCACCAGGAACTCAGGCCTGGGAACTGAGGCACTGGGTCGATGGTCAGGACCTGTACATAGATTATGCAGACCCCAAATTTTCCCCTCATGCTGGCTCCCAAGAGCAGAAGGGATGAGAGCAGCTGTGGACCAGGCTCCCCAAGGGCAAACCTGGTAGAGTACAGAGGTCAACATGGAGGGCGGAGCTCATCTCCAGACTGCTGGAAATGGCCTCTCCCACCTGGACAGAGACTGAGAAAAACACAATAAAGACAACATGATTTTCATGTTGCTTCTTCTGTTAGGTCTTGTCCTACAGTAGAATTCAATGGGAAATATTGTTCTTAAATACAAATGCCCCCACAAGGATGCAGAATTACCCACAGTATGTGCAATTGTGTAAGCATTATTCTATTGTGTGTGCACCTACAAGGTCTTACTTTGGTTTGTTAGGTTCTCTTCTGCCAGGGTTGTTTCACAGTCTTTCTAACATTCTAGCATACAGGTATCTGCTAATTCATGAACTGGATCCACTCTGCCCTACGTCTTTCCCTTTTCATTTGTATTCCCCTCCTTTCTCTTCTTTGTTCCTCCTCCTCCAATGACTCTTGAATATCCCCATTCTCCCTGTTTTCTTCTTATATATAAATGTTCTCATTAAGGCATTTCCCCCTAGCCTATCCCGCATAATTTGTCCCTCCTTCTTTCTGAGCCAAAATTAGGAAAAAAATTGAAGAGTTTCTCAAACAAATTATA
This sequence comes from Heterocephalus glaber, assembly GCF_000247695.1. Next base: position 379,097 of record NW_004624968.1, on the reverse strand, counting down.
AATTATATGTTGGTGAATGATTTGTTCTTTAGATATTGACATTATGCATGATTTTTCTGTCTTTATGAAGAAGAGCTATGAATTCAACCTCATAGAAAAGTTCTGTAACAAGACCCTAACCCTAATCATTAATTACCCCATAATAAAATATTTCAGCTCTACCATTATGTTTTAATTTCTTCTTTTTCTTCTCAACACAACATCTTACATGATGATATATAGCAAAGCAGGTATTTGTCCACTAATCATTACCAATTTTACAGTAGTATCCAAGCTGGTTTTGTCTTTACCTTATTTTTCTTTAATAAATAAAAATATCATGTACAGTAAAATGACAAAGTATATTACATGAATGTAGCCTGGAGATGGAACCAGCCAGCCAGAAAAAAACACAACATAGGTTTTGCCCCATTTCTGTGGGGCCTGAGGATGTCTATTTATCCTCTCATTTCTGTTAGTGAAGACTGGAGTCCTGTCCAATGCATGAGACAAGAGGGGGCTACTTAGTAAAGGGCTAGTTGGAGTTCTGTATGCCTCACTTATCTGTATGTCAAGTTCTTTTCCCCTGTTTGGGAAGCTTTCTGCCATTACTTCTATGAACAGATTTTTATGTAATTTGCAGTCTATCCCCTTTCTTCATTGACTCTGATCAGTCTTATTTTATTCCTTGCATTGCCTAGCATCTGCTTGATTGATTTCTCATGGTCCCATACTATTTTTAAGAATTTCTTTTTTCCTGATCATTAACTGCAATCCTGTCTTCTATATCTGAAATTCTGTCCTCACATTCCCACATTCTGCTGCATAAATTTCAGTTGTGTTTTCAATCTCCTGGAAATCTGTTTACATGTGTTTTATAGATTTCATTTGTTTCCTATATTGAGATTCTATCATTTTTCTTGACTCCTTTTATTTATCTTTGTCTACTTGACATTTGTTAATCATGTCTTGAACTAAGGACACAATTTCTCTTGTTATCTGAAAAACTATTTCTAATTTCATTTTTAAATTGTTTTTTTCTATGCAATTTAATGATTTCCACTTTTTTCTAATGAATATATGTTATGTCTATGGCCATGTCCTTCATTTAAAGAATAAAAAATTTCCAGCCCCAAAATTTTATTGTTCCATCCTTCATAGTGTCAATTGTAAAGAAAATACAACTTATGAAATTTCTTCTCTAAGTTCCTTGTCAAAAAATCGTGATTAATGTCTCAAATATGAATATCATTCCTGGTAAGTTTATCTAAACATGTGTCATTTTAAAAAGAAATTAAATGAAGTTCAGCAGAAACTTGGAGCATCACATGAGGAGGTGAAGTGTTTATGTTCTACATTTGGGATTTCTTAGGGAAAAGACAAAATCTTGTGTTCATTAAATCCTTAAACTTTTGTTCTTGGAATTGGGCCAGGAAATCTTCCCTGGAAATTGATCCCTTAGGATGACCAAAGGCTGCAGTGTTCTGAATTCACCATATATGAGGTCAACTGGGAGGAGAGGTACACATTGGTCTGTTTCCATTCACAGGTCTTCCCTCAGATTCTTTTCAGAGAAAACTTCGTGGTGACCTTTCCATTCAATTAAGACTTGAACAGAATTTCTAGGGTGATACCATTTTCCTCACAATAAAAAATGAAAGTAGAAAAGCATAAAGATAAATTACTCCTAGAAAAACCAAGAAGTTACAATAATTTCCTGCTAACAATATGGTTATATATTTTATTTATGAGAATATTTTTTGCCTAACAAATTTCTAAACAGAGAACATTCGAAGAGTTTTTTTTCAGAATCTTTGATGCACAGTAAGTATCATACTGAGAACTGCAGAGGATTATACTGGATAAAATAAAGGGGATTTTACAAAATAAATATGTACACATATCAGTTGGGCCTCACTATAAGCAAAGTTAGATTTAGAGAAAAAAGAATATAGAGCTTGTGAAATGAAAGTATATAAGCAATGTACATATTCTGAAAATATAATGTTTAAAGAAAATTGATTTTGAATGCACAGGTTAAAAATACATTGTTACCAGAGGTGAATGTACATCCTGCCTCTGACTATCTCAAAAAAATGTGGGGAAAGTCCTTTTGGTGGAAAGAAAAGGGTGTATTTACTCCATAGAAGAGACAGGAGCCTCTGCTCCCCACAAATCTCTGTCTCCCTGTGTTAATTTCTTCCAGGGCTTTTATGTCAAGGTAAATCCAAGCTCCCTGCCTCCCTTTTCCAAGTTAAAGCAGACCTTGAACTTTGTGGTTGGTATCTGAATGTTCTTCTCAGGCAGTCATGGTATTTCTGAGGCACTCAAAGTGGGGACAGGAAGAGTATTCCTGGACTTGGTCAGTAGAAGCTGGACATGCAACCTATTTTTAGAAATCCAAAAGTTTTCAAGATTAATATTTTTCTCTCAGTTACTATATCTCCAGGAATTTAATATTAATGTGACTCACCTAAGTCCCCAGACAGAAATTACTTTAATTCATATAAGTCATTGGGAACAAATGGGCACTAAATAATACACTAAAAATGTTTTTCTATGGTCATTTATATGTCCTCATTCAGGATTGGTAAAACAATTTCTGATCAGGAAGACAGTATTGTAAATCAGTTGTCTGAAGTCAAAATATGCAAGTTTGATCAGTGTGAATGTGTAACTGCTCTTTTTTAATTTAGTAATCTCTGTTCCCTCTTTAGGTAGTAAAGTATGTTGGTAAGAGTTCTTATGGTATAATCTTCTCTTGAGAATTCAATGTGTTAATAATGAAATGAGTTTAGAATAGTATCATTTTCATATGAAAAATAGGATGTAACCCTTTAATATATCAAAAACAAATGTCATTTTATACTCATCTACACATGGCAATTGTAGTTTTTCACTCTTCATCACAATGGTATTCATCAATTTCTAGGAACACTATTGAAAGTACTGAGCCACTCACATAAAAATATTTCTGGAGATGGAGTAATATTTGAAATTTATTATTCAACATATAGGTGCAGCAAAACATGGGTAGATGGAACTCCACCAATGTGCCTGGCTTCATCCTCATGGGGCTGACAGACTCTGCAGAGACACAGCTGGTCCTCTCTTTGCTCTTTCTCCTGATTTACCTGATCACATTGCTGGGGAATGCTGGGATGATACTGATCATTCGCCTGGATCCCCAGCTTCACAGCCCCATGTACTTTTTTCTCACTCACCTGTCATTTCTCGACCTCAGCTACTCAAGTGTCATCACCCCTAAAACCTTACAGAACTTACTGACTTCCACCAAGAATATCTCCTTCATGGGATGCTTCATCCAGCTGTACTTTTTTATAGTCTTTGGTGCTGCTGAATGTTTACTTCTCTCCTCCATGGCCTATGATCGCTATGTAGCTATCTGCAGACCCCTGCACTATCCAGTCATTATGTCCACAGGACTGTGCCATGCACTGCTCGCTGGCTCCTATGTGGTTGGGTTTGTGGATTCCACTGTGAATGCAGTTTCCATTAGCCGACTGCACTTCTGCAACTCTAATGTCATCCAGCATTTCTTCTGTGACACATCCCCTATTTTAGCCCTGTCCTGCAGTGACACTTCTGAGGTTGAAATCATTATATTCATTTGTGCTGGATCCAATTTACTGCTCTCCCTCATCATCATATCTGGATCCTATGTGTCCATTCTCTCCACTATTATGAACATTAATTCCACTGCTGGAAAGCAAAAAGCCTTCTCCACCTGTGCCTCCCATCTCCTGGGAGTCACCATCTTCTACAGCACTATGATCTTTACTTACCTAAAACCAAAGTCATCCTACTCCTTGGGAAGGGATCAGGTGGCTTCTGTGTTTTACACAATTGTGATCCCCATGCTAAATCCCCTCATTTACAGTCTCAGAAATAAAGAGGTCAAAAGTGCTGCTGTTAGAGTCCTGCAGAATTGAGTGGGTTCTAGACAATTAAAAGAACAGAGCTGCTAGGCATATTCACTTTTCTGCTTGTCTTTATTTTTCCTCTGAGAAATTCTTTGATCTCATTTTAAAGAAAATTAAATCTTGTTTTTTTCTCCTTTCTGGTTGGTCTTTACTTAACAAACAAGGCCTTGCCATTTGGAGGCAGATGTACTTAGAAGTTCATATTATAATTTGGAGTCATCAATTACATATTATATCTCAGAAGGAAAAAATCTGTGCTGTTAAGAAAAACTTTTATGAATAAAGAATAATTTTGTAATTTTGTAAACTATATTGTGTAATATTTCTGCACACCTAAATTTTGAAATATTTCATAATAAAAAAGCACATCATTTTTACTGTTATTCTGTATATAGTGATTTTCAGCCGCAATGTTTGGCTCAATTGCTTTCAAGTCAAGATTACTGCATTTCGATTTTACATCTGCTGCTTCTCTAGCATTTGGCAAACACTAATTCACTGAAATAATAAGGTTCATTATGCATAACTACATGATACACAATAATTCCACGTTTCTATCATCAGAAGATGGACATACAACTTTTAGTATAATAGAATAACTGTTGGCCATTATCACCAGAAAGCCTAGAATTGTAGAATATTTTGACATAATAAACACTACATATTTCTGAATAGTATTCCTTAATGTTTTACAAATCTCTTTTATTCAATTAATTTACAAACTAAAGAACAGCTAAAAAAAAGGGGGGCAAAAGTTCCCACTTTAGGATTAGGTAATATATTGAAGAAGAATTAATTTATAGGAAAGTGATATATCTTAATGTTGAAGACAATTTAGAAAATGATGATTATATATAAAAGAGAAATACATATCCATCCTTGCCTGTTTTGTGCATGCTTTTCTAAATTAGTGGTTGTTAATATATGTCTATATATATTTGAGAAAATTCCTGTCAATATATATTTGACACAATTCCTGATTCTTGTACAATCTTTGCCACTTTGTTTATTAAAGTTAAAGTTAACTCTCAAGTAAAGTGCATAATTAAAACATGTAAGATTAGTATGTACTAAGAATGTGAGAAAAATTGTGTCTCTTATTGTATAATGCTTTGAACTTGAAATGTCCTGAATTTACCAATTTCAAAATCAGTGAGCAATAACACCTATTAGGTATGTTCCTGTGAGCCATGTAGAGACCAAACCTTTTTGTGACATGACAATGAGCTTCAGCCATTGGATTCTTTGCCTTTTCTCCTGATGTCTAAAGGTTTATAGCGTGCTTTAAAAATAAATTAGTGATTATCATGCAAAATCTCTGTAGTATTCTGTTCAGTCTGTTTGAATTATAGCAAAATTTAATTCTAATTTTTCTTTGCTCTGTTAATTCTAGTTGACCATGTATTTGTGTGAGTAGAATATTGAAGTACCCACAATTATTGTGTTGAATTCTATGTGACCTTTTTATATCAAGAAGTACTTCAGGAAACTGGGTACAGCAATGTTGGGTACATGTATGTTTACAATGGTTGTCTCTTGGTAAATTGCTCCCTTTGCCAATAGGCAGTGGCCTACTTTCACTGAACTGAATAATTTCTGTTGAGGTCTACACTTGTGGATCTAAGCCTAGCTCCTCCAACTTGTTTCATTCTTCAAGCTGAAGGAAGTTCCTTTAACTTTCAAGCAGTGTCTTTTGGAGCCACATGTGATTATTTCTGGCACCATATATCTGGGTGTTGTGTTTTGAACAAATCACTAATTTTATGTCACTCACTGAAGACTTAAGGCAATTTCAATAAATACTGTTAAATGTTTTTACTAATGTGTTCATTTTCTTCTTTTTCTAGTGTTTGTTTCATATCATGTATTTTTTTCTCTCTCTTTTTTTAAACTATTCCTACAATTAGATTCATTTTTCCCCTTAGTCTCATGAGTGTTACTACCCTATTTATCTGTTTGGAAAATTCCTTTAAGGATTTTTTTCAACACTTTTTATTCAGTAAATATTTCTTTAAACTTACCTTTGAAGATCTTTATTTTTCCTTCAATTTAACTAGATATAGAACAGTAAGTTTGCAATTATTTCCTTCAGGGTTTGAAATAAATCTATTCAACTTTTCCGGATTTTACATTTACAGGTGAAAAAATTTGCTTATGTATCTGAGTTAATAATTCTATGTGATTTAGCCTTTCTTTCTATCTACTCAATCTTCTAAGTCTAAAATTTGTGCAATTTGACTAGAATATGTTATGAGGTGTTTCTGTTTTTGTCATATTTATTTGCCTGTTCTCTAGTAGATTTCCTACAATTCCAGTGAATAAGTTTTCTATGCCATTGGCTTGTACTTTATCATCCTATTCTCGTCTTCATTTTAATTCTTTGAGATTTTCAAAGGGTTCTCAAATAATCTTCTCAATATTTCTCTCTCTTTATTCTCTTACTGGGCCATTTTTGCAGCACATCCATTTTGTCCTTTAATTCTGAAATTGTTTCTTATTATTCATGTTAATTTTTAAGACTTTCAGTTAAATTTTTAATTTGACTGTTTAAGGATTGACTTCTAGAATTTCTTAGTTCTTTTCCCAGAATTTCTAATTTTAGTGAAGCAGTTTATCATATATTATACCATGATTTCCTGTTTGATTCATTCAGGTCTCTAATGTATCTCCTTTGATCTCCACTGTATCTCCTTTGATCTCCTTAAATATTTAATTATTTCATTAATTCAGCTAATATTTTCACCATTTTTGCTATCATTAATCATTTTCACAATCATTTTTTAAAATTCTTTGAAATTTCTTCCAGTGCAATAACAATTTGAAAGGTTTTGAGAGGGATTTATGAACTTGGGAAACATACTATTTTCTTGTTTTCTGATGATTCTTTGTGTGTATATGCATCTGTGTGTGAGTGTGTGTGTTTGTGCATGTGTTTGTGGTGAAGTTTGAAGATTACTGGGAATGAGTAGTGGAAGACCTATTGTTTGGAGATCTTTTGAGTAAGTGGCTTTGTTGTTGTTATGTGTCTTAGTCTATGGTGTTTCAGCATGGAACCATGAAATCTGACCCATGGTTCTCTACTTTAGCAAGAGGTTGAATTTTTAGCACAATTTTTTAGGACATAAGTACCAATAATGTCATTATTTTGATGAACAAAACATATATCAACATGTAATTTAAAACTTATTTGCAATAGCTACTTGCCCTTTTGGCTCAGGTCAAGTGTAAAATATCTTTGTAAAATTCACTACACAGAAACAGGAGGAAGAATAATAAGTTGGTAAAGGAGGAAAATAGGCCTTCATGAGAATATATATATGTATAAGAAAAAGGGAGGGAGGGAATATTTGAGGGAGTATGAGAATAGAAGGAAGAAAAAGGAGAAGAGAAAGGCATATAAATGGAAAATGGGAACAAAATATGGGGAAATTGAACCCAACTAATAAACTAGCCAATGCTTGTATTTGACAAATTTTGTGTAGGGGTCAAAAGTCAGGGAAAAATCTCACTAGGTTTTCTGGCTATTCTTGACTAGAAAGAGTTAAAGCATCACTGGAGGGAACAATTAACAAGACAAGGGGGAGCTGAAAAAACAGAGCACTGAGACTGATAGCAGGTGCCAAAGTCAGATTATCTTCCTTTCCCCACCTCCAGTAAAATTCCATGGAGTTGAAAGGGAGAGGGGACTATGTAACTTTTATTTAGTATACATATGTATATGTTTTATTCCGTCACTCTAGGGTCAATATATAACTGCCCTATATACTTAATCACTAACTAGACCTTCTATGTAAAGTTCCTCCTCACCAACCTATAAGTTCCAGAGCTACGGCCCTCATAAGGACAAGATGGCCCACCTAGGTATGTGCACATAGACAGTGGAACCTCAGGGTAGGGATCAGGGTCTGGGATCCACCTATTCCAGTCCAGAGAACCAATCAGGTTGTGACAAGTTCCAGGTGTGGACCTGGGAGAGAGAATCATTTTGACTAAAGAAAGCTGAAGACAAAACTTCACAGTTATTATCCTTTCTGAAGCCCCCTACCTACATCTCACAGGGTAGCTTTCTGTGCTTTCCATGCTTTCCTCTTTGCTTGCAAATAAAGTGTCTCTGCTTTTCCTTTTAACCTTCATTCCCCTAACTCCTTGTGGCTTAGTTTAAGAATCCAATGAGCTACTCAGACAGCAAAGCTGCGGTGCACATCCCCAGACACAACAGTTAGGAAACCACATAAAACAACCCTGATATGAGAGAAAATGACCAAAGAAAGTAAACCTATAGCTACAAAAGCAGTAGTCTTAATTATAATATAATTACACACATACACACACACACACATACACACTGATACACTGATTATTCCTCCTTGTGGGGGCACTCCTGACACTTCAATATCCTCTGTATTGAGAATGAAGGTGAAAGTAAAAGAGAGTATCTACATAATCTGTGTGCAGGTCCTGACCAGTGGCCCAGGTTCCTCATATACCCAGCCCTTGTTCTTGGTTGCATGCTTATCCAATGTCTATGAGACACTCAGTTTAATCAGAATGGCTCCCATAGATCAAAAGATTACATTAGGTTCATGGACTAACATAATATAAATGTTTTCTACTTCATGTAATAAAGAAAATTAATCAGCTTTAATTAAATTAAAATTAAAGCATTTCTTAACCTAAAATGTTGTTGACAAGTTCATACATTCTACTGATTGGTTTGCACAAAAAAGTTGATATATTTTCTAAATCATGAAAATACAAATGAATGAATATAAAACTATGCCATATAAAAATACATTGAGAGTGGAGAGTGGAAATAGTCTATAAATATATGAAATTACTAAGACCCTTATGTGATGAGAAAAGGGCCTTAACAATATATCAAACAGTAAATATTTATTAAATTCCTAGTCCTAATCACAAAGAAAGACAACCGGGAATATCTACAAATATGGATTCTAGAAAAGACAGATATTGCACTTAAATATAAAAAGATTATAATAAATGGCATAATTTCATCACTTCTTTGAAAGTGTAATATGCTACATTTTAACCTATTTGGATACAATAATTTGAATTTCAAATAGTAGTTATTTTTATAATCACATGTTTGGAATAAGGCAATCAGTTTAATAATTTTTAAACAAATTCAAATAAAATAGTTTACTTGGGAAATGAAACTGTACATTATGCAATAACCTTAAGATATCAAACAGAATTTTTAAACTGATATTATAAATGTAAAGATGAACATTTTAAAAATAGGAGATTTTTATCTCTCTTCTTGATCTAAGTTTAAGGACTGCAAGATATTGTAAATTCATTATCAATTCTTTCTTTGCAAGAAGTTTATTTTAAAAGAATAACACATGAGGCAAATGTGAGAATCAATAATTTATTTCAAAAGAACACTATAAACCTGAAGACAACAGAGAAAGGCAAAGGATCCAGGCTGAGGCTCATTGTCATGTCACAGAAAGGTTTGGACTTGATGTGGCTCACAAGAACACACGTAACACCTGTTATTGCTGACTGATTTGCAAATTGGTAAATTCAGTACATTTCAAAGCACTATACAATGAGAGTAGTCATTTTTCTCATATGCTGAGTACATGGTAATCTTACATGTTTTCATTTTACAGAGTTTATTAGATAGTAAACTTTAAGATAAAGTGGCAAAGATTATACAAGAAATGACAGGAGTTGTGTTAAATATATAGACATATATTAATAACCACAAAATTAGAAAAGCATGCACAAAACAGGCAACACTGATATTTATTTCTCTCATATATAATCGTTTTCTAAATTGCCTTCAACATTAAGATATATCACTTTACCATCACTTAATTCTACTTCAATATATTACCTAATCCTAAAGTAGGAATTGCTGAACTTTTTTTAGCTGTTTGTAAGATTGTAAATTAAATTGAATAAAAGAGATTTGTAAAACATAAGGGAATACTATTCAGAAATACATAGTGCTTATTATGTTAAAACATTATAGGATTCCAAATCTTCTGGTGATAATGGCTGAGACATTTTATTGTTCTAAAATTTTTATGTCCATCTTCTGATGAGAGAGATATGGAATTATTATATATCATGCATGTGGGCATGTAGAACCTTATTATTTCAGTGAATTAGTGTTTGTCAAATGCTAGAGAAGTTACATATGAGAATCTAAGTGCAGTAACGTTGAATTGAAAGCAATTGCCCCAAACTTTGCTGCTGAACATCACTATAAACAGAATGACACATTAAAAATGAATTGATTTTTCTTTGTAAAATTATTTGAAAATGGATTTTTGGATAAATATTGTATTTATATAGATCATAAAATTACAACAATTTTCACTTTTTGCGTAAAAATTTTCCTTAATTGCACAGACTTTTACACCTTAGATTGAACACTTAATTGATAACTCCAAAATATAATATGAATTTGGAAGTTTCTCTCTCTCAAAATTACCAAGATCAAGTTTGGTAGGTAAAGAGGAGCTGGAAAAGGGAAAAAAGGATTTTTTTATAGAATCACCCCAAATAATTTCTTAGAAAGAAAAGACAAGGGGAAATATGTAAATGCCTAGCAATACTGTTATTTTAATTGTCCAGCACCCTCCCTCCTCTGCCATACTCTCAGGGAAGCTTTCTTCACCTCTTTGTTTCTGAGACTGTAAATGAGAGGATTCAGCATGGGGATCACAATTGTGTAAAACACAGAAGCCACCTGATCCCTTCCCAAAGAGTAGGACGTCTTCGGTTTTAGGTAAGTAAAGATAGTACTACTGTAGAAGATGGTGACTCCCAGGAGATGGGAAGCACAGGTGGAGAAGGCTTTTTGCTTTCCAGCAGTGGAATTAATATTCAGAATAGTGGATATAATGGACACATAAGATCCAGATATTATGCTGAGAGACAGTATGAGGGTGGACCCAGCACAGATGAATACAATAATTTCAACCTCAGAAGTGTCACTGCAGGACAGGGCTAAAATTGGAGATGTGTCACAGAAAAAGTGCTGGATGACACTAGACTCGCAGAAGTGTAGTCTGCTCATGGAAACTGCAACCACAGTGGAATCCACAAAGGCAATAACATAGGAGCCAGTGAGCAGGGCATGGCACAGTCTTGTGGACATAATGACTGGATAGTGCAATGGGCTGCAGATAGCTACATAGCGATCATAGGCCATAGAGGAGAGAAGCAAACATTCAGCAGCAACAAAAAGGATAAAGAAGAACATCTGGGTGAAGCAGCCCAGGAAGGAGATGTTCTTGGTGGAAGTCAGTAAGTTCTCTAAGGTTTGAGGTGTGACAACACTTGAGTAGCTAAGATCGAGAAGTGACAGGTGAGTGAGAAAAAAGTACATGGCAGTGTGAAGCTGGGGATCCAGGCGAATGATCAGTATCATCCCCATGTTCCCCAGCACTGTGATCAGGTAAATCAGGAGAAAGAGCACAGAGAGGACCAGCTTTGCCTCTGCAGAGTCTGTCAGACCCATGAGGATGAAGCCAGGGACACTGGTGGAGTTCCATCTACCCATGGTGTTTTGCTGCACTTATCTGTTGAATAATGAATTTTAGAAATTATTCTGTCTCCAACATTTTTTTGTTTATATGAATGGCTCAGTATTTTCAAAAGTGTTCCTAGAAACTGGTGAAAACCATTGTGAAGAAGAATGAAAAAAATGCAATCACCATGTATAAATATGGCTATAAATGCCACTTGTTTGATATATTGAATGGTTACATCCTGGTTTTAGCATGAAACTGACACTATTCTAAACTCTTTCCATTATCAACATATTCAATTTTTAGGAAAATATTATACCCTAAGGAAATTTATCCACATACTTTCCTTCAAAAAAGGCCACAGAGTTTACTTATGTAAAAAAGAGCAATTACATATCGCCACTGATTCTAACTAGATATTTTGACTTCAGAGAACAGACTTACAATTCTGTGTTCCAGATCAGAACTTGTTTTACCAATGCTGAATTAAAATATGTAATTGACCATGTAAAAAAAGCATTTTAGTGTCTTATTTAGTGCCCATTTGTTCCCAAAGACTTATTATAGTAACTAAAGTAATTCCTGTCTGGGGACATGGGTGAGTCACATTAATTTAAAATTCACATAGATACAGTAACTGAGAGAAAAAATTAATCTCAAAAATTCTGGATTTTAAAAAATAGGTTGTGTCTCTAGCTTCTACTGGCCAAGCTTCTACTGTTCCTGTCCTGCACACAAATGACTGCACAGAGAATGAATGCTCAGTCTCAGAAATATCATGAGTGCATTTGAAGAGCATTCAGATACCACCCCAGGAAGTCAAGGTCTGCTTGAACTTGGAAAAGGGGGACAGGGAGCTCGGAGTCACCTGGACATAAAAGACCTGGCAGAAATTAACACATGGGAGACAGAGATTTGTGGGGAGAACAGAGTCCTGTCTCTCCTGTGGAGTAAAGAAATCCTTTTCTTTCTATCAAAATGACTTGTCCCTACTTTTTTGAGGCAGCCAGAGGCAGTATGGTAACAATGTATCTTTTAATTTGCCCATTCAAAATCAACTTTCTTCACAATATTATATTTTCATAATATGTATATTGCTCGTGTACTTTCATTTCACAAACTTGATATTCTTTTTTCAGCAAATCTTAACTTTACTCATAATGAGGCCCAAATGATATGTTTGTACCTATTTTTTAATAAAATCCCCTTTATTTTATCTAGTATAATCCCCTGCAGTTCTCAGAATGATACTTACTGTGCACAAAAGTGTCTGAAAGACTGTCTTCTAATGTAGTCCACTTAGAAAATTGTCAAGCACAATACATTCTCAGAAATAAAATATTTAACCATATGGTGAACAGCAAATTATTGTAATCTGTTTGTTTTTCTAAGGGTAATTTATATTTATGTTTTTCTGCATCCATTTTTTAAAATTCTGAGTTGATCTGTGTTACACTAGAAATTTTGTTCAAGTCTTGATCAAACGGAAGTGTCACCACAAAGTTTCCTGTTAAATGAATCTGAGGGAGGACCTGTGAATGGAAACAGATCATTGTGTGCCTCTCCTTCCAGTACGCCTCATATATTGAGCATTCAGGACACTCCATCCTTTGGTCATCCTTGGGGATCAATTTTTAGGGAAAATTTTTTGGCCCAATTCCAATAACAAAAGTTCAAGGATATAATGAACTCAAGATTTCTCCTTTTCCCTTACAAATCCCACATGTAGAAAACCAACACTTTTTCTTCTCATGTCATGCTCTAATTTCATTCATTTTTTAAAAAATTGACATACAATCAATAAAGTTGCCAGGAATAATGTTTACATTTGAGTGATTAATCACAAATTTTTTTGACTAGAAAGTTAGTGAAATTTCCTGAGCCATACTTGCTTTAAAATTGACACTATGAAGGATGAAACAATAAAATTTTGGGCCTGGAAATATTTTATACTTAAATGAATGACTTGGCCATAGACATAATGCATATTCATTAGAAAAAAAATGGAAAACATTTAGTTGCACAGAAAAAAAGCAATTTAAAAATGAAATTATAGGGCTGGCGATTTAGCTCAGTGGTTTCACCGCCTGCTGTGCAAGTGCAAGAACCCGAGTTCAATCCCCGGTATGAAAAGAAAAAAAAAATGAAATCATAAATAATTTTTTAGATGATATGAAAAATTGTGTCCTTAGTTGAAGACATGATGAATAAATCTCAAGCAGACAAAGACAAAAATAATAGAGTAGAGGAATATGATTGAATCTCAACATAGGAAACAAATGGAATCCATAAAACAGATGCAAACAGATGTCCCAGAGATTGAAAACTCCATTGAAAGTTTATGCAGCAGAATGTGCCAATGTGAGGACAGAATTGCAGATATAGAAGACAGGATTGAAATTACAGACTGGGAAACAAAGCTTTCTTAAAAATAAAAAAGGACAATGAGAAATCAATTCAGCAGTTACTAGAAAATGCAAAGAATAAAATAAGACTGATCAGAGTCAATGAAGGAACAGGAAAGACTGCAAAAGACATTAAAAAAGAAAAAACTTCACAGAAGTAATGGCAGAATACTTTCCAAATAGGGGAAAAGAACTTGACACACAGATAAATGAGGCATACAGGACACCAACTAGCCAGGATAAAAAAAAAATCTACACCTAGGCATATAATAGTTAAAATTGCAGAATCCCAATAGAAAAACAAAATTCTACAAGCAGTTAGAGAAAAAAAACAAATCACATACAAAGGAGAGACCATCAGAATCCCAGAAGACTTCTCAGCAAAAAGCCTGAAGTCAAGAAGCGCCTAGTGTTATGTATTTCAAGTCCTAAAAGAAAACAACCTCCAACCCACATTGATGTACCCTGGAAAACTACCTTTAAAAATTGATAGAGAAATAAGGTACTTTCATAACAATGAGTACATGAGGAACTTCATGAATACCAAATTAGCATTCCAAAAATTTTAAATAATATTGTATTAAAAGACAATGAGGATCACAATCCCAGGAAGAAGAAGCAGAATGAATCCATCAGGGAAGACAAGAAATTAAATGCAAAGAAGGATAATCCAACAAAAATCAGAAGTCATGACAAGGACAAATCAATACATATCAGTTAAACGTTAATTGTCTCCATTCACCAATCAAAAGAAATAGACTGGAAGAATGGGTCAACAAGCAAGATCCAACAATATACTGCATATAAGAAACACATGTAATTCAAAAAGAAACTCATAGACTGAAAGTTAAAGTGTAGAAAACAATACTCCATGCAAAAAGAACCTGAAAAAAAGCAGGAGTTGCTATCCTATTTGCAGATCAAATGGATTTCAAACCAACACCGATTAAGAGAGACAAAGAAGGACACTACATCTTTGTAAAGAGAACAATCCAAGAGGAAGAAATGACAATCATAAATATATATTCAGCAGATACTAGTGTGCCATATAATATAAAAGAAATACTGACAGACATGAAAAAACAAATAAGTACCAATACAATACTAGTGGGGGACCTCAATACCCCATTGTCAGAAAAAAAATATCAGCTAGACAGAAAATAAACAATGAAATACTAGAAATCAATCAAACTCTTGAAAACATGAATTTAACAGATGTTTAAGAGTGTTCCACCCCACAAAATCAGAATACACATTCTTTTCAGAGCACATGTGCTCTTCTCTTACTACATAAATATCTTAGCAATTTCATATATTCATGGGCTCTTTCTAGTCTCCAGTTGTTTTTAAAGGTATAACTTTACATTAGTTTCATATCTGTGTATTTTGAGAGTTAGAAAAATATATTGTAGTTTTTGTTGTGTCAGTTTTTACTGATAAGAATGTATGACTTTGTAGACAACATTTAAGTTAAAGAAGTTATTTAACTTTAATTAAACCTAAATCACACTTTTATTACATAATGTGAAAAGTGTTTATAAGGTTATTACAAGAGCATGATAGGACCTAGTGGGCTATTGATCTATTGGAGCCTTTCAGTATAACTAGGACAGCACATAGACACTGGGCATCCAAGCATCCAGAAGCCAGGCCTAGGAATTAGGGCACTGGGGCCATGTGGAGGACCTGCACACAGTTTATGAAGATCCCGCATTTTCCCCTCATGCTGGGTCCCAAGAGCAGAGGGGATGAGAGCAGCTGTGGTCCAGGCTCGCCAAGGGCAAACCTGGTAGAGCACAGAGTTCACCATGGAGGGTGGAGCTCAGTTACAAACTGCAGGAAATGGTCTCTTCCACCTGGAAAGAGGCTGAGAAGAAGATAAAGGAGAGACAACATGTTTTCCATGTCGCTATATATATATATAT
>NW_004624968.1:352899-363233 GCF_000247695.1 Heterocephalus glaber | reverse complement strand
TTGTACCGGGGATTGAACTTGGGTCCTCGCGCTTGCGCAGCAGGCGGCAAAACCACTGAGCTAAATCCCCGGCATGTTGCTACTTCTATTAGGCCTTGTCCAACAATGGCATTCTACAGGAAATACTGGTCTCCAGTCCAGATGCCACCGCAAGGAAGCAGAATCATCGTGTGTGTGATTATGTAAGCATTATGCTATTGTGTGTGCACCTACAGGATCTTACCTTGTTTTGTTAGGTTCTTTCCTGCCAGGGTTGTTTCACAGGCTTTCTAACATTCTAGCACACAGGTATCTGCTAATTCATGAACTGGATCCACTCTGCCCTACGTCTTTCCCTTTTCATTTATATTTGCTTCCTTTCTCTTTGTTCTTCCTCCTCCCGTGCCTCTTGAATATCTCCTTTCTCCCTGTTTTCTTCTTATATGTAAATGTTCTCATGAAGGCCTTTCCCCCCTAGCCTATCCCACATAATTCATGCCTCCTTTTTCCTGAGACAAAATTAGGAAAATATTTGGAGAGTTTCCCACACAAATTATAATTTATATGTTGGTGAGTAATGTGTTCTTTAGATATTGACATTACAGATGATTATTCTGTCTTCATAAAGCAGTGCTAAGATTTCAACCTCAAAGAAAAGTTCTGCAACAAGACCCTAACCCTAACTCTTAACTAACCCATAATAAAATATTTCAGCTCTACTATCCTGTTTTAATTTCTTGTTATTCTTCTCAAGACAACATCTTACATTACAATATATAGCAAAGCAGACATTTTCACACTAATCATTACCAATTTTATGGTAGTATCCAGGCTAGTTATATCTTTTCCTTATTTTTCTTTTACAAAATAAAAAATATCATGTACACTAAAATGTTAAAGTATATTACATGAATGTAGCCTATAGATGAAAGCAGACAGACAGACAAACCAGAATGTAGATTCTGCCCCATTCCTGTGGGGCCTGAGGATGTCTATTTATCCTCTAATTTCCATTACTGAGGACTACAGTCCTTTCCAATGCATGATACATGAGGGGGCTCCTTAGTAATTCGTTAACATTACCAGTCCTGGCAGAATATATTGAGTCAAAAAATTAGGATAAAATACTCAATGCACTGTAGTTTAATAATTTTGCAAACTTAAAAGTACATATCCAAATCAGTTTTTTATTTGTATTTTTATCTTATTTCTCCATCAATTTTGAAAGATAGTTTTGCAGGATACATCAATCTGGATTGGAGGCTGTTTTCTTTTAGGGTTTGAAATACAGCACTCCAGGCTCTCCTTGATGTCAGGGTTTTTGTTGAGAAGGGTGGTGTGATTCTGATGGGCTTTCCTTTGTATGTAATTTAGATAAATAGATATTGTGAATCTTGCATTAAATCCCATAAAGTACACTGTGACTTATACAAAATAGTTGCCATCTGAGAAAAAAATATGTTTTCTAAATTTCAACACAAATTTTGTCATGTTGAATAAGGGCTACTTCTGTTAAGTATTATATTGTTCATGGACTTGTAGAAAGGCAATGCTGTTCAACCACATTTTAACCCTAACATTCTTAATCATAAACCTAACCATAACCCTAAGAACCTTAACCTAACCCTAGGCATAACCTTAACAACTCTCACCCTAAACCTAAAAATGTATGTTTTTCCATTTAAACTTTACTCCCTTAATTCCTTGTGGCTTAGTTTAAGATCCCAATGAGTGACTCAGACAGCAAAGCTGCGGTGCACATCCTCAGACACAACAGTTAGGAAACCACATAAAACAACCCTGGTATGAAAGAAAATGACCAAAACAGTAACACCCTATAGCTACAAAAGCAGTAGTTTTAATTATAATATAATTACACACACACTCACACACACCCCCACACAGATTCAGACACACATGAATTAGTCCTCCTTTTGGGGGCTCCTGACCCTTCAATATCCTCTGTATTGAGAATGAGGGTGACAGTAAAAGAGAGTAGCTGCATAATCTGTGCAGGTCCTGACCAGTGGCCCAAGTTCCTCATATACACAGGCTTTGCTCCAGGTTGTGTGGTTATCCAATGCCTATGAGCCACTCTGGTTAATCAGAATGGCTCCTATAAATCAAAATATTACAATAGGTTTATGTAATAATAAATGTTTTCAATCCCATGTAATAAAATAAAGCAGATTTAATTTAATTTAAATTGAATAATATTTTAAAGTAAATATTGTATGACTAAAAAGTCATACATTCTAGTGATGGAGTTGCCAAGAAAAACTGATACAATATATTTTCTAAATCATGAATATAGAAATAAATGTGTACAAGATAAAACTATGCCTTATAAAATACCTGGAGAGTGGAGAGTGCAGAGTTGAAATAGTTCATAAGTATCTTAAATTACTAAAATCTTTATGGGATGAGAGAAGAGCCCTAACAATATATCAAACAGTAAATATTTATTAAATTCTTAACCCTAATCACAAAGAAAGACAACCAGGAGTATCTACAAATATTTACTTTTAGAAAACACAGATATCTAAGGTAAATAAAATGACAGGAATTGTGTTAAATATATAGACATATATTAATAACCACAGATTTAGAAAAACATGCACAAAACAGGCAACAATTGATACAGTATTTCTCTTCTATATATAACCATTTCCCAAATTGTATTTAATATTAAGATATGAGATTTTCCTGTAATTTAAGTCCACTTCAGTATATTACCTAATCCTAAAGTGGGAACTGCTTCCCTATTTTTTAGCTATTTGTTAGTTTGTAGATTAAGTGGAATAACATAGACTTGTAAGACAAAAAGCAATATTGTTCCAAAATATGTAGTGTTTATAATGTCAAAATGTTACAGGAATGCAAGCCTTCTGGTGATCATGGCCAGCACTTACTTCATTGTCCTAAAAGTTTTATGTTCATCTTCTGATGAGAGGGACATGGAATTATTATATATTGGGCTAGTGGGCATAGAGAACCTTATTATTCAGTAAATTAGTGTTTGTCAAATGCTACAGAAGCACCAGACCTAGAATCTTAATGCAGTAATCTTGACTTGAAAGCACTTGACCCAAACATTGCTGCTGAAAATCACTTTAAACAGAATGACATGTGAAGAATGAAGTGATTTTTCATTATAAAATATTTTAAAATTTAGGTTTGGAGAAATATTATATTGATATAGTTTATAAAATTGGAAAAAAATATTTTTTTGGACAAAAGTTTTCCTTAACAACACAGAGATTTTACATCTTAGATATGACTTATTTGATGACTCCAAATTATAATGTGAATTTATAAGCACCAGTGTCTCAAATTGTCCAAATTCATGTTTGTTAATAAAGAATAGTTGGAAATGAAAATAAAAACAAGACTTTTTTTTTAGAACGAGACCAAGGAATTTCTTAGGAAAAAAAGGAAAGTGGAAAGTGTAAACACCAAGCATCACTGTTATTTTAATTGTCCAGAACTCTCTCTCTTCTGCAGGACTCTAACAGCAGTAGTTTTCACCTCCTTATTTCTGAGACAGTAAATGAGAGGGTTCAGCATGGGAATCACAATTGTATAAAACACAGAAGCCACTTGATCCTTTCCCAAAGAGGAGGATGACTTAGGTTTTAAGTAAGCAAAAATTGTAGTGCTGTAAAAAATGGTGACTCCCAGGAGATGGGAGGCACAGGTGGAGAAGGCCTTTTTCTTTACAGTAGTGGAATTAATTTTCAGGATAGTGGAGAGAAGGGACACATAGGATCCAGATATGGTGATGAGGGACAGGACTATGGTGGAGCCAGCACAAATAAATATAATGATTTCAACCTCAAATGTGTCACTGCAGGACAGAGCTAAAATAGGGGATGTGTCACAGAAGAAGTGCTGGATGATGTTAGAGTTACAGAAGTGCAGTCAGCTCATGGAAACTATGTTCCCAGTGGAATTCAAAAAGGCAATAACATAGGAGCCAGCAAGCAGAGCATGGGATAGTCCTGTGGACATAATGACTGGATAGTGCAGGGGGCTGCAGAGAGCTACATAGTGATCATAGGCCATGGAGGAGAGAAGGAAACATTCAGTGCCAACAAGAAGGATAAAAAAGATCTGGGTGAAGCAGCCCAGGAAAGAGATGCTCTTGGTGGAAGTCAGTAAGCTCTGTAAGGTTTTGGGGGTGATGACACTTGAGTAGCTGAAGTCAAGAAATGACATGTGAGTGAGAAAAAAGTACATGGGGGTGTGAAGCTGGGGATCCAGGCGAATGATCAGTATCATCCCCACATTCTTCAGCACCATGATCAGGTAAATCAGGAGAAAGAGCATGGAGAGGACCAGCTGTGTCTCTGCAGAGTCCGTCAGCCCCATGAGGATGAAACCAGGCACACTGGTGGAGTTCCATCTACCCATGGTGTCCTCTGCAATTTTCTGTTGAATAGTACATTTCAAAAATTACCCTGTCTCCAAAAACATTTTGGTTTATGAATTGCTTGGCATTTTTCATAGTGTTCCTAGAAATTGATGAAAACCTTTGTGAACAAGGGTGAAAAAATACAATTGCTATATATAGATATGGGTATAAAAAATCACACTTGTTTCTGATACATTGCAGTGTTCCTTCCTGTTTTTAGCATGAAACTGACACTATCTAAACTCTTTCCATTATTAATATATTTAATTATCAGGAAAATATAATATGGTAAGGACTCATCAGCACAGTTTGCTTCCAAAAAAGGGAACAGAGATTACTTATGTAAAAAACAGCACTCACATATTACCACTGATTCTACTTGGATATTTGACTTCAGAGAACAGACTTACAATACTGTGTTCCTGGTCAGGTCTTGTTTTACCAATCCTGAATGAGGATATATAACTGACCATGCTAAATACCATTTTTAGTGTCTTATTCACTGTCCTTTTGTTCAAACAGACTTAGTATACTAAAAATAAAAGTAATTTCTTTCCAGTGAATTAGGTGACTCACATTAATATTACATTCCTGAAGATATACTAACAGAGAAAAAAAATAGTCTTTAAAACTTTTGGATTTTTAAAAATAGGCTTCTTCTCCAGCTTCCCCTGGCCGAGAGCAGGAATCCTCTTCCTGTCCCCACTCAAATGACTGCACAGAGAATGAATGCTCAGTCTCAGAAATATCATGAGTGCCTGAGAAGAGCATTCAGATACCACCCCAGGAGGTCAAGCTCTGCTTTAACTTGGAAAAGGGAGGGAAGGAGGGAGTCACCTGGACATAAAAGCCCTGGAAGAAATTAACACAGGGAGACAGAGATTTGTGGGGAGCAGAGGCTCCTGTCTCTCCTGTGGAGTAAATACACCCTTTTCTTTCCACCAAAATAACTTGTTCCCACCATTTTGGAGGCAGTCAGGGCCAGTAAGTACCTAAAGGTCTGGAAACAATGTATTTTTTGACTTTCCCATTCAAAATTAATTTTCTTCAAAAATTGTACTATCAGAATACGTACACTTCTTGTATACTTTGGTTTCACAAACTGTATTCCTTTTTCTGCAAATCTTTACTTATGGTGAGGCCCAAAGGATATTTGTTTACATGTTTTTTTTTTAAATCCCCTTTATTTTATCTAGTAAAATCCCCTCCAGTTCTCAGAATGATACTCTGCACAAAAGTTGCTGAAAACCCTATCTTTCAATGTTGTCTCTTTAGAAATTTGTGAAGCACAAAATATTCTCAGAAATAAAATAGAAAACCATATAGTGACCTGAAAAATATTGTGATCTGTTTGTTTTTCTAGGAATAATTTATCTTTATGTTTTTCTACATTCATTTTTTTATTCTAAGAAAAACTATAAATTGAAAATTTTGGTCAAGTTTTGATCCAATGGAAAAGTCACCCAGCTATTTCCTCTGAAAAGAGTCTGAGGGAGACCTGTGAATGGAAACAGACCTGTGTGTGCCTCTCCTCCCAGTCAGCCTCATATACTGTGCATTCAGGGCACTGCAGCATTTGGTCATCCTTGGGGAGCAATTTCCAGGGAAGATTCCTTGGCCTGATTCTAAGGATGAAAGTTCAAGGACTTAATGAGCGCTAGATTTTACCTTTTCCCTTAAAAGTCCCACATTTAGAACATAAACATTTCATCTTCTCATGTGATGATCTGAGTTTCTGCCAATCTTCATTTACTTATTTTTAAATTGACACATATTTATGTGAACTGCTCAGGAAAAATATTGACATTTGAGTGATTAGTCAGGATTTTTTGACTAGGAAGTTAGAGAAGAAATTTCCTGAGTTGTGCTTTCTTTACAATTGACACTATGAAGGATAGAACAATCAAATTTTGGCCTGGAGATGTTTTTTACATAAATATATGACTTGGCCATAGACATAATGTTATTGATTAGAAAAAATATAAAATATTAAAATTCAAAGAAGATAATAAAGCAATTCAAGGCTTGTTACATTTTCTTTACATAACAGTGATTTACTCCAGTCTTTTAACCTTTGTGAGATATAATACAGTACATTCAGTATTTTATCCTAATTTTTGACTCAATATATTCTCCATGGTGACCTGTGTGCTCTGCCAGGTTTACCCTTGGGGAGCCTGAACCACAGCTGCCCTCATCCCCGCTGGTCTTGGGACTGAGGGTGAAGGAAAATTGTGGCATTTGCATAATCTGTGTGCAGGTCCTTACAATGGAATCAGTGCCTCATTTCCCAGGCCTGGGTCTCAGATGCTTGTATGCCCAGTGTCTAAGTGCTTCTCCAGTTATTCCCTCAGACTGGAGCAGAGCAGAGGGCCTGGGGGAATCAAGGTTTTCACTGAGAAAAGAAACTGCACATGCTCTGCCTTCCACAACTCCCTGCAGCCCTGCTCCCAGCCTTAGATCCCACCTCCCACAAATCCTCCTGTGCCTGAGCTCTGGCCTGCAGCAGCGTTCAGAGAACCTTGTTTTCTGTATCCTGGCCTTTTGTCTCCTGATGTGTCCTTTCACTGGGGTGGATGTGCTCACCACCAGCTAGGCTCAAGCTCTCTGTCTCACTGCATGGAGAATGTCCCAACCTTGTGTCTGCTGCCCAGCAAGCCAGGCACTAGGCCATTTTCCTCAGTTCTTGATTTCATGCTTTTGTGTCCCTGCTGCCCTTCTTTGGAATCCAACCTAACTATTAAGAAGGTCTCACTATTGGTATGGAGAAAAGTGTCTGTTGGATCCTGAACCAAAAGAAAAGGGGGTATCTGGTCTCCCACTCCACCTACCAAAATGGAGAAAGTTATTACAGATCACTCACAGCATGAATGTTGTCAAATTCCTTCTCCTGCTTGTTCTACTTAGGCAGAGGGAAAGGGGGCTTCCAAGATGGCACCAGACCTAAGGCTGCCTCACTGCAAAGGGAAATACTGGGAAGCATCACTGCCTTCCCACATGCTAGGCTCATCTCAGGTCTCCTTCTCCTCAGGCCCTATCTCTGGTAACGAAGTTGGTACTTGTAATATGGGGAGGTTTCTCTCTTATCAGCATGAGCAAGGGCAAATTCTCCTGCACACTGAACAACCACTTATTCTATGAATGTGAAGTATTTCACTTACTCCTCTTTTGAATACCATACACCCGAGTTTTACCTGATTGCTAGCTCGCTCGCGTCCCATCCTAGTGACCCTGTGGCTCCACAGTCTCCTCACAGCTGAGTATCTGCTGGCTTGGACAAGTATCTTTGAATGCATGACTTCTCTTATGTAAGAATCACAACAGGTACATAATGTGAAAAGTAAGGAAAGAAAAAAGAAAGAAAACCAAGGCATAGTGGTGCCTTTCTTTAATCACCCCAATGGGATACTGAAGCAGCAGGATAACTGAGGTTTGAGGTCATCCTGGACAACATAGCAAGACATTTTGTCAAAGACTTTCTCAGTCCATAAAAGCAGGAAGAAAACATAGAGGTGACATCAGTCTGTAATGGTGACATCAGTCTGTAATCTAACCACTCAGGAATCTGGGGTATGAGGATTGTCTCATGTGGCCTCCATCGTCAATTCAAATCTGAAACTGAAATATGTAGTGAGACCCTGTCTCAGATAGATAGATAGATAGAGAGAGAGAGAGAGAGAAAGAATATGAAATAATAATAAAAAATTTTTGATGGGACATGGCATGAGGAAAAGAGAAGAAGCAAGAGGTCAGGAGAGCTAGGGTGATTAAAATGACCAATAATTATATATACCAATTAAACATACTCTGAAATGATTTGTGAAGGGTGCTTGCCTTAGCCTTGCCATTTTCTATCCTATTGTCATGCTAATTTTATGGAATAAATTTGCATACTTACTATAGTTAAATTGAATTTGTCTGGACATTTTCACAAGTAACCAGAAATCCTAAGACAATGAGAAATACTTCCTCCCCTGCAATAGTAATAATGTACGTTTCTATGTAGCTTTTTATTACTAGACAATTTTGTTAATGGCAGTTCTTTCTGTGGTTATTTCTCCATGAAACTGTTGTACTATTTCATTGAATCACAGAGGATAAAACCACATACAAAAATATTAAGTACTTGGTTCAGTGCCACATAGTTGTACAGAATGAAGTCCTAAATAAACTTTAACTTCAGCAGCAGAGCTCCTGGGTTTAAGTTTACTTTGTATAAAGAAATGAAGGAATTGACTAATATTTCCATTTTGGTATTGAAGAACTTCATTAACTCAATGATGGAAGTAAGACAGAAATTTAATGTATACAAAATACTTTGTAGAAATGATTTCCACTGGATTTGATAAATCACTGCATTCCTTGGGATTTGTAGGGTTTACACATTTTGGGCTTGATTTAATAGAATACAGTCCCACAAATATAAGAAAAAGGAAGGCAGCGAAGAAGAAAGGAAGGAAGGAAGGAAAAAAGGAAGAAAGGAAGAGAGAGAGAGAGGGAGGTAGAAAGGCAGATACCAAGGAGCAGCAACCACAGGGAGATCAAGAGGAAGTAAGGATGGAGGGAACATGAAAGAACAAATAAAACAAGGAATGAGCAAAGAAACAAAGAATCAGCAGAAGAACAGAGTGGATAGGATCAGTTAGAAAAGGGCTGAGTTGAGGAACCATTACATTTTCAAGATTCAGAAGTGGATAGTGCTCTGGTAATGTGGTGATATACATAGAAAAGATTCTCCTAGTAATAGCAGTGGATAAGAGAGGTTCCATTTACACATAAGTTGTAACAACCTACAATAAAACTTCCTCTACCCTTTTGTTTTTTTAAAAAAAATTCCAATTAATCTTCAAAATCATAATTTTCAGTGAGCCTTTCCCAAGTTTGAATTCACATTCATTCACATAATCTATAATCCAAAGACAAGTTCCTTCCAAGAATACATGGAAGCCATGAAATTGTGGAGAGTATGGAAGCAAGATGTAAGCACTGCAAGCGTGGAGGAAACTCTGCTACAAATTAAACCATAGCTAAAGCCAACCGTGAGCAGATGTGAAAACCGGTGAACCTGTAATTGAGAAAGCTTATATGAGCTCTCCAAGTCTTCTCTGTTCATCACTATCAAACATGTGTAAGAATAACCAATAAGATCAACACTTTCAAATACATGCATTTCTGGTATTATTTGTCTAAAGGCATCCAGAGTCATTTGAATTAGTGTTCTAGTCCAGGGGGTAAAAAACAAGCATGAATTTGTCTGAGTTTACACTAGGTAGATGGAACTTATGGAAAGTATTTGGTATCACACTAGAAATATTCATGAATACACACACACACACACACATGCACACACACACAAAATCAGATACATGGAATCCTACAACAGGGTCATCAGTGGAGTCACTGCATACTATAAAATAATCATGAAGTTGCAAATCAAACAACAGAACTGATCTAAACAGAATGAATGTTCAGAAAATGGTATGAATAAAAGTATAAAGTAACTGCAGGGCAGTATCAGATAGTCTAACATAAAGTAATGAAACAGGAAAAATGTGAGAATATACATGTCAACATTTTTTTGACAATAAGAAATTTAGGAAGCCATTGGTTAAGCAGTGCAAAGGATCCTGGGAAGGATAACTATGAAGGATGCTTGAGAAAGGACACTTGAGTCTATGCAGAAAAACAAATGACAAATGTAATAACATAAAATGAAATGTGGCAAATATTGGAAATTGTAATTTCAATTACTTTAAAACTAAAGGACTGAAGGAAAATTATACTATTGCATTGTGAATTTAAGCCACATATAAAAATAACATTTATGAGAAAAATAACAAAGAATCAGGGAAAATTGATCAATATTATTTAATGGGCTTTTATTGCTGCTGTTGTAATAAGTGCTGGATATGTAACTTAATTTAACAGTGCTTGCCTATTG
>NW_004624968.1:314877-352799 GCF_000247695.1 Heterocephalus glaber | reverse complement strand
TATATATATATAATATGTATATGTAATATATAATATGTATATATGTATATATGTATATATAAAATGTATATATATAATAGTATAATATACGGTTAAAATCAAAGTATGTTACTGCATGGAGAACAACAAATAGACTATCAAGAATAAAATAAAGTTATCACCAAGTCCTCACAAAAATTAAAATGGAAAGTAAAATATATTATAAAAAATTCTGTTGATGAACTTGATGATGAAAAAGTAAAGTTCTTTAAAGGTACATTAGAAGAAATAAGTAATATGAATGATTATCTACTTAATAAATTAAAGCATTTTATGAGAAGCATTCATATGAATAAAATTTGTGCAATGGTTTTTCCTGTGTAAAACAAATCCTCACCTGTCCTTCACACTGCATATTGGATGAACTCCCTCTGACTATGTGGAAGAAGATAACAGAGCAAAAATATAGGAGAATCTGAGTGCTTACCTGCCCCAAACAGCCAACCCAAAAGTAATCTGAGCAATGGAGTATGAAACACTGATAAATTCAGGTGATAGCTGTGAACATTGTTTTGTGTTAAGCGAGTCTATTCCTGAATGTTTCATCACACTAGGAAAACAGTTTCCTAATACAATTATCCTGTCCATCATCATGCACCATCTGATAAGTTATTCTTTCCTTTACCAAGTTCATTTTTTGTATCTAAGTTTGTACTTGTGTCTTCCAAGGTTTACTCCCAACTCCAGCAATAGTGTCCTCTATTGGAAACTCTACAAAACATTGAAAATCATAATCGTTTCAATAAAGTTTGTTTTAGTAAAGTATAATAGCAGTGTTGCTGTCTAGTCAATAATTATCAGGAAGCAAAACGAGGTATTTGTATTTTGCTGTGCTTCATTGTAAGCTTTTAAAAAATCGTATTTCTATTTCACAGCACACTGACTTGGTACTGTGACATTACTGTGTGTACATTAGTTCAGAGAAATAACTTCCATTATATACACTATGTAGTGATATAAGAAGTAAATAATTGGGGAAATGCAAATAGTTTAAATCTTTCTTACAGTCAATAGATTCTTATGCTTATTTAATAAAATGTTATAAATGTTTTATATCCTATGTAATAAAGTAAATAAAATAGCACTAAATTAATAAAATATTAGGAATTTCTTCAATTTAAGTGTAGTTTTTCAAATCAGACATTCAATTGACAGGTTTGCAAACAAAAGTCAATAGAATAATTTTTGTAACTGATATAAATACATGAAAGTGATTTGAAGAACAAACCGTATCTTATGAACATATCAAAGCATTTTCAAAAAAAGTGTGAATATTGCCCATATACTAAAAGCATGTTAGTCTTGCAAGATACAATTACACAGATTATTAGATATAAAACATTAATGTAAACAAAGAAAGCAGGGGGCTGGGGATTTAGCTCAGTGGTTCCAGCGCCTGCCTCACAAGCGCAAGGTCCCAAATTCGATCTCCAGTACCAAAACAAAAAAAACAAAACAAACAAATAAAGCAGAAAATATTATACAGGAAATTACAGAAAAATTATTTTTAATCTAGAGACATATTCATATCCACTGATCTAGAAGAACATGCACAGGACTGTGAATAATTAATGCAGCATTTTTCTTTTCTCTAGTAATTCTCATTTTACAAATAGTCTTCAATGTTAGGACATAGTACTTTCTTAAAATGTCATTCTAATTCTTTTTTTGTGTGTGTGGTACCAGGGATCTAATTCAGGACATTGAGCTTCCAAGGCCCAATAACCAAGGATGAATACTGGGTATGAAGCCAAGAACCGATGGTCTAAGTGTAAATGACCAAAGGTTTTCCACTTTTCCCTAGGAAGTTCCACATAGCAGAACAGAAACACATTCCCTCATGATATTTATGTTGTAGCTAAACTTTATTTATTAACTTTCAATTTGTCACATAATTATTTAAATTTGTAAAGAATGATCTTTATACTTAACATTAGTCTGTCGGTATTGTGTTTTGTTTTGCTGTGTTGTGTTGTTTTTGCTGTTGTTGACTGAATATAGATGAAATTTCCACTAACATTTATTTTATGACTGACATTATCATGGATGGAATGACAGAATTTTCATCAGGAAATACATTGTAAGTAAAGCATGATTCTATTGTAGGAGTGTCACATCTAGGGTGAGAAGCTAGCTTGATGGAAAACTCAGCACTGATAAAGAATTAGAGGAACAAAGCTTAAGAAAGAAGGATGATTTATTTCTGGGAAGGAAGAAGAAAAGCAGACAGAAATAAGCTGCCCTGGAGAGGACACAGGGTCTGGATAAAGATGGACAGGTGCAGGCCTCTGTCCCTGGGCCTCTTTAATTAGGGTAGGGACCCTCCCTCCCAGGCCACAGCACCTGGACAGGGAAGACTGTGTCTCCTACCCTGTCTTTGACTGGATCTCAGGTCCCAGGATCCTGAGCCAGGCACCCTGGCCTACCTGCAGGCTCCTTGTGGGAGGCTTTGTTTTACTCCTTCCTGCCCTGTGTGATGTATAAGAAGATGTGGGCTAGCAGGGGAGCTTTTAGAGTTCATGAAGGGCTGTGTGTGTACCTCTTGTGGTAACACAGTGACCCTAGAGGGAATATATATGTGTTTGTATTGTATAAACTAAAGGACTGTTTTCTCTTACTTTAGGTATCTGCCCTGTCTCTGTCCCCTGTACATTTTACTGAAAGTGTGGGCTCTCCTTCTCTGGCTTCCTCCTTTGCCTGTCAGAACCTTCTCTGATCAGTCTCTTCCTTAGAGAGCTTTCCAACCTTACCTGTAAATTCTTATTCTCATTGTGCTATCTGGTGCATTTCTAGGTCTCCTTTCTCTCTCCTTCTCTACCTTTGTCTTTTCAGTCCATTCTAAGAAATTTCTCTAGGAAAGTTGTGACATTTCACCTCAGGATTAGCCACTGACTCTAACTACAGAGGGCAAAGACACTTTGAGTAAGATTTCCTACTAATTTCTCTAATAAAGCTTAATGCAGCCCTTCTCCCATTCTCTCCCTCCCTACAGACATGTATCCTTACATGAGAGAATGAGAAGAGAAGGAATAGAATAGAGAAGGGAAGGTAATATAATTGGAAAGTGAGAAAAATTGTAGGGAGTTTTGAACCCAATTACAAAACTGGGCTATGTGTATCTGACAAAATGCCAGAAAAGCACATAAAATAAACCTAGCTATGAGACATCTTAACAAAACAAGGTAAAAACATATAGCAACAGAAGTGATAACTTTAATTCTTACACATTTATGCACACACACACACAGTGATTCTGCCTCTTGTGGGGGCATTTGTTTTGAAGACCAGTATTTCCAGCAGAATTCTAATGTGGGACAAGGCTTAATAGAAGGAGCAACATGGAAATCACATTGTCTTTGCTTGTTTCTCCTCTCAGCCTCTGTCCAGGTGGGAGAATCCATTTCTTGCAGTCTGGAGCTGAGCTCCACCATCTATGGTGACCTCTGTGCTCTGCCAGGTTTCCCCTTGGGGAGCCTGGACCACAGCTGCACTCATCCCCTCTGCTTGTGGAGTGAGAGTGAGAGAAAAACATGGTATCTGCATAATCTGTGGGCAGGTCTCAACTGACCATGGCTCCAATGCCTCAATTCCCAGGCCTCTCTCCTAGATGCTTGGATGTCCATTGTCTATGTACTGCCCTGGTTATGCTGAAAGCTACCAATAGATGGATCAATAGTGCACTAAATGATATTTTGCTCACGTAATAACAATATAAATCCTTTCCTCACTGTGTAATAAACAAAGTGATTTAACTTTAATTACATTAAAAGTTAAAGAATTTCTTTAATTTAAATGCTGTCTAAAAAGTCATACATTCTTTCAACAAAAACTGATGGACTAAAAACTGATACAATATATTTTCTAAATCATAAAAATATACATAAATGAAAATAAGGTAAAACTATAGATTTTAAAAACAACTGGAGGGGAGAAAGAGAACATTAATACATGAAATTATTAAGGTATTCATGTAATGAGAGAAGATCCCCAAACAATGTATTAAAAAAAAGTATTTTTTTTTTTTTTTGTACCAGGGATCAAACTTGGAACCTTGCGCTTGCACGGCAGGCACCAGAACCACCGAGCTAAATCTCTGGCCCAACAAAATTAGTTTTTACATCACAGTCACAGCAGACTTCTCAACACAAACATTTGTGGCAAGAAGAGCCTGGAGTGAAGTATTTCAAGCCCTAAAAGAAAACATCCTCCAACCAAGATTGATGTACCCTGCAAAACCATCTTCAAAAATGATGAAGAAATAAGATACTTTCATGACAAAGAACACCTGAGAAACTTCATGAATGCAAAACCATCTCTCCAAAAAATTTTAAATAATATCCTAGGAGAAGACAATGAGGATCACAACCCCAGGAAGCCCAGCAGAATGAATCCATTAACAAGACAAGAAATGAAATGCAATGGGGAAGAATCCAACAAAAAGAAAATGTCATGACAATTAAAAGTCAATATATATCAGTAATAACCATCAATGTTAATGGACTCAATTCAGCAAGCAAAAGAAACAGAGTGGGTGAATGGGTCAAGAAACAAAGTCCAACAATATGCTGCATACAAGAAACACACTTAATTAAAAAAGAAACTCATAGACCAAAAGTTAAAGGGTGGAAAACAATACTCCACGGGACTGGAATCCAAATTAAAGCAGGGGTTACTACTCTATTTGCAGATCAAATGGATTTCAAACCAAAATTAATTAAGAGAGACAGAGAATGACAGTACAACATTGTTATGGAAAAAAATCCAAGAGGAAGACATGAAATCATAAATATATATGTACAAAATACTAGTGCACCCAACTATATAAGAAAAATGCTAATGGACATGAACAATCAAATAAGCACTGATACAGTAATAGTGGGGGATCTCAACACCCCACTGTCACAAATAAATAAATCAACTAGACAAAAAAATCAAAATGAAATACTAGAACTCAATCAAACTCTTGAACAAGTGCATTTAACAGATATTTACAGTGTTCCACCACACAAAATCACAATACACATTCTTTTCAGATGCACACTGGTTGGTCTCTAAAATAGATGATATACTAGTTCATAGAACATGTTTAAATAAGTGCAAAGGAATTGAAGTTATCCCCAGTGTAATATCAGATTATAGTGCAATGAAATTGGAGATCAATAGCCCAAGAAACCACAACAATTACATAAACACATGGAAATTGAACAACACACTTCTGAATAATCAATGGATCACAGAGAAAATTAAATTAAAGAAGAAATCACACATTGTCTACAATTATATGACAATGCAAATACAACTTATCAGAATCTGTGGCACACAATGAAGGCCGTCTTAGGTGGGAAATTCATCATAGTGCATACTCATATAAGAAAAACAGAATGAGCTCAATTTAACAACCTGATGATGAACCTCAAACTTCTAGAAAAAGAAGAGCAAGACAAACCCAAAGCTCATAGAAGGGAGGAAATTATAAAGATCAGAGCAGAAATTAACACAGTGGAAACTAAGTGAATGATATAAAAAATTAATAAAGCAAACAGTTGGTTCTTCAAAAGAATAAACAAAATTGACAAACCCTTAGCCAACTTTATCACAAAAGAGAAAGAAAGGACTCAAATCCATGCAATCAGGAATGAAAAGGGTGAGATTACAATGGACCCAGCAGAAATCCAGAGGATCGCCAATACCTACTTTGAGAACCTATATGCCAATAAGATAAAATAAATGGAGAGATTTCTAGATACATAAGAATTAATGAAGTTGAACAAAGAAGACCTAAAATTTCTAAACAATGCAATATCAATCAACAAAATTGAAAACTTAATTAAAACCTTACCAATGAAGAAATACCCAATCTTGATGGCTTCACTGATGAAGTCTAACGGACATTTAGAGAACTATTGACGCTACTGTTTAAACATTTCAGTGAAATTGAAAGGGAATCAATACTCCCAAATTCATTCCTGAAAGCAAGCATCACCTTGATCCCCAAATGGAGACAAAGGCCCAACTGCAAAAGAGAACTATAGGCCAATCTCACTAATAAACATAGATACAAAAATCCTCAATAAGATACTGGCAAACAGAATGCAGAAGATCATCAAGAAGATCATACAACCTGAGCAAGTGGGATTCATCATAGGGTTAAAGGGATAGTTCAACACATGTAAATCAATAAATAAAATACTATATTATATTAATACTGCAAGTACAAAAACCATATGATCATCTCAATTGATTCAGAAAAAGCATTGAACAAAATCCAACATGAATTCATGATAAAAACCCTACAAAAAATTAGAATAAAAGGTCTTTATCTCAACATGATAAAAGCCATCTATGAAAAGCCAACAGCAGATATCATGCTAAATGGTCAAAAATAACATCCTTCACACTGAAATCAGTAACAAGACAAGTATTTCCGTTATCACTACTCCTGTTCAACATAGTTTTGGAAACAGTCACAGCACTTAGAAAAGAGAAAGAAATAAAAGGAATGAAGATAGGAAATGAAGAAGTCAAATTGTCATTATTTACAGATGACATGATACTCTACATAGAAGACCTGAAGAACTCCACCAAAAGTCTTCTAGACTTAATAACCACATTCAGTAGAGTAGCTAGATGCAAGGTCAAAACACAAGAATCAATAGCTTTCCTGTACACGAAAGAGACTCACTGAAAGAAGAACTGGAGAAACAGCTCCCTTCACAATAGCGTCCAAAAAAATGAAATACCCAGGAATCAACCTAATGAAAGAAATCAAATAACTCTACTCTGAAAACAATAGCACTCTGAAATAAAGAGTTTGAAGAGGATATCAGAAAATGGAAAGACATCCCTTGTTCTTGGGTAGGAAGAACCAATATAGTGAAAATGGCCATATTTCCAAAACTGCTATATAGATTCAATGAAGTCCCAACTGAAATCCCAACAGCATATTTCATATACCTTGAGAAAACCATCCAAAAATTTATTTCAAACAAGAAGAGACCTAGAATAGCAAAAGCAATTCTAGGCAACAAAGACAAGGTAGGGGGTATCACAATTCCAATCTTGAAACTATACTACAAAGCTAATGTGATAAAACAGCATGGGACTGGAAAAGAAACAGACCCAAGGATCAGTTAAAATTGTTAGAATATGCAGAAACAACTTCAAACTCTCTCAGCCACCTCATATTTGACAAAGGAGCTAAACATCCTCACTGGAGGAAAGATAGCCTCTTTAATAAATGGTGCTGGAAAAATTGGGTTTCAACTTGCCAAAGATTAAAACTACACCTATATCTCTCACCATGCACTAAACTAAACTCTGCCTTGACCCACATTGCATAGGGTCTAAAACTGGGGAGGGTGGTGGGAGATGAAGAAAAATAAAAACACCAAGATTATGCTTGAATGCTGGAACCAGGTGGAGCCAGAGCCTGTCAGGAGCTAATGGTTGCCTGGCGTCCAGTGTGCTCTTTATGTATAGTGAAAGACAAACAGGAAGAGAAGGCTGGGTAAATAGTGCTATGTGGCCCAGGTTTAATGTAGTGTGCTTGTCTCTTGATTGGAGTTTGGACAGAAAGGGAATAAGGCAGAAGGATACATAATGTAAGTGTCTCCTGGGGCTGTGCCATTTATGGTCTACAGTCTATGGTGGAGAAAGGGGAGTAGGGAGGAGGTGAAGGCCCATCTGCAGGCTTAGCCCATGCCATATCCCCCTTTTATGTTTGAGAAAGGCAACTGCATCTGGTTGGGTGAACTTTGTAGTTCCCGGAACTGTAGCAGGTGAAGGGAGTCACTCTGATGTCATCTTTGTGGCTTTCGGCAGGGCTGCCGCATTGTGCAGCTTGCAGCAAATCCATCAAATTGGTTTATGGTAATACATTCTGGGATGATGATGTCCATAGCATCTTTTAATTTTCTGTTGAAAAATAAGCATACCCTAACCCCTATGTTATGAATTATATTGAGCCATTTATCTTTTATTTAGAATATCCTTTGACAACAGTAGTGTCTAGGATGTGTCTATAGATTTATCATTGTATATATTTATTTTCCATAAGTGGATTTGAAAAATTTTCAATGAAAGAAACAAGATCTAATTCAGTTTGTGGAGATAGCTGTACCCCCCCTTTTGTTTATGTAATTATGCTTTTAGGGAAAGCTGAGCACTCCCAACAGTGGCTGGTCCCTGTGAGTTATCTAATGGACCTCTGACACAAGCACTTACAATGTGTCTAACTGACTTAGGTGTCTACAGTAACTTTTTAAATAAAGAGCATCTCCAACTGAGGTTAGGGGGAAAAGGGCATAGTTTCAATCCAACTGCTTCAAGCTGGGAAGGGTCGATGTAGGGACCATCTAAATTAGGGGCTCTTCTCAGGGAGCTAATTTAATAGGTTTTAAACAAAAATCATGTTGCAATTGTAAACTCCTTATAAAGTCAATCTGGTGGATTTTGGTGAAAAATCTAGCACATTTTGTTGTTGACTTTTTCTATATAATCACTTGCAGTTTGGCAGCCTATAGGCAAGAATAAACAAAATTGTTTGAAAAATTTGAGCACAATATCAAAGTATAAGTACTGAAATGAAAAGCAGGTAGGGAAACAGCCATGTTTAAAAACTGCTTTTAGAGGACTAAAATAATGACTGTAACCTGCTGCCTCTTAGACCCTTTCATTAATGAAGATTATCTGTAAATGGTTGTGATCAATTAGTTGTAAACACCACTGCACTCAAACCAGCCATTGGTTTGATATTTTGTCATAATATTTTTTAATTGTAGCTGTAAAAACATTGAAAATTTAATAATTGAAAAAATAATTTTAGCTAAATTTTAAAAACTCAGGTTGAGGTCTATAAATTTTACCAGTTTTGTCTATTGACCCATAACAGGGATGAGTCACTAGTGTAGTTGGAAACTGCCAGGAGGTCAGCAATTGGAGCCCCTATTTATATACAACTTTATTACTATGGTCTTGACTATATATATATATATATATATATATATATATATATATATATATCTTTAGATTATAGTTTTCTATTCTAACTGATGTGTAAGACCAAGTTAAGGTGAGACCTGTATTAATTAAAATTAATCACTTGCTGTTTATCAAGGCCAATTAAGTCTCCACAGGGATTACTTTGAACCCTCAGCTTCTGTCAGTGTCAGCCATCAGGATGTGTCATGGCCTTGCTTGACCATGTTGCTTTCTGTGAAAGCATAAGAGATTTTTTTACTATAAGTGACACTCCTTTGGCACACTATTTTTTTCTTATCTTTTTGGTATCCTACAATCTCCCTTCTCACTAGGTTGGGTGACTTACCAAAATTCCAGGATCTTGCAGAAAATGTTCTTCATGTCGTGGGTTGTTTGTATACCTTGAAGGGCCAGGGCCAAAATATTGGCTGCCTTCTTAGCCAGTTCTTTCTAGTTCTAGCCTCTAAACTTTAGTTGTTGAACTCCCAGAAGAGAAGATCAATAACATTAGCATTGGAATGGGAATAGTGAATTTAATTATTATAATTTTATATGAATATCAAGAACTTTGAAATATAAAGTATAGTTGGAAGACATTTTTTATCAATCATGGTTGATAGGTCCTGTAGTTAAGTAGTAGTTAAGGTCCTGTAAAATGTTAACAGAAAAAAAGCTTCAAATCAAGAGCCACACATAATATTTTAGCATGACAATCATGATGACATTATCTTTGTAACACCATTAAATGTCCATCTTAATATAAAATAGCCATTGTTAAATGCACTCATTCTCCTCTGAAAATGAAAAAACCCTCTTAACTAAATTGTAATCTTTTGATGGGATGCCATCTAAAGAAAATTCATCAGCTTATAAATGCAGCTATTATGATAAGTAGGTGGAATGTAAGAAAAAGTCAAACACTTGAATCAAAAGGAGGTCATTATCATAAACAATATATTAGAAAAATCTGTATAGTCAGAAAGGATGAATACATTTAGTACAACAGAAATTTAACAATAATATCACAATTATATGTATGAAATTTATTGCCCCTTAATTTAGTTTGGTACAAAAAGCATTTCTTCAATAAAACCTTGTTGTTTTTCTCACAGAAAATTTAATCATTTAAAGATTACAAGTGTAAACATATCACAATAACATATTTAGAATTTAACCTTTTGATGACAACCAATGTAAACATATTACAATAACATATTTAAGCAATATTCATGGATGTAAGTCTCTTATAAGGCTATGAAAACTATCAGGGTCAGTCATTTGTAAGAGTGTGGAAACTGTTGAGGTCCCCCTAGTGAGAAAAGTTTGGAAAATATTTCCATGTGGGTCCTGCTTTGTTCAACAAGGGGAGTTCTGTTTAGCAGCCTCTCAAATGCAAGGGTCTCCATTTAATTACCTTGACAAAGCTTATTTAGTAGCCTATAAAAACCAGATTGTTACATTACTTGTAACAAATTAAAGTTTTGGAGTGATTATATTTAGACAATAATATGTATTACAGTTTTTTAATCTGTTATCAACCGGGAGGGGGGAGCATGCCTTTAATTTAAATAACCTTTATCTATAAGGCAATTTAAATTATAGGTAAAAATCTTTTTTCAAAAAAATTTTAAAGGCAAAAAAAAATTTGTTGAGTTCAAACAGAACAGAAGTATGATTGGATAAACAAAAATATAAGACAATTTATAAAATGAGAGTGTACTCAAATATATTTAGCCTAATTGAATTATAATATCCTTTTGTAATTTTTAGGTTCATAATTATAAATAATACTATTCAAACTTTTTGTAAGTCAATTAACAGAGTTCTCTTGTAGAACTGTTAAAAATGAAAACTTTATGCCTGTAAAAGCAAATCTTTTATAACAATCTTGAAACCAACAAGGGAACATACAAATTTTCTTGATAAATCATTACTGTGCACTTTCTTGACATACCTAGGCCTTTTGGTCTTATATATCATTCTTTATCCTTCTAACAAGACAAACATATAAAATTTTCATATTAAAAGTATATCTCTTTTTTTATAGCCTTCTCAATATTTTCTCATGGTCTTACTATAAACCTTCTACAACAAATTTGACTTCAGCTGTTGAAATTTTAAAGTGTCCCCTTTTTTTGTTCTCAGGTCATTACATTTTAAAATTTGACAGGCTGCCAGTAGAACAGCAGTAACCTTGAGTTCTTCAGCAAGGAAGAACAGAAAAGAGCAAGTTAACCCTATAATTACAAGTCAAGAATTTTCAATGCACAAGAAATGTTTTAAGCACACCAACTAAACATCAACTGAAATTGAAACAAAGATAGTTATCAATTAGCTAAAATTTTTAAGTTGATTTCTTTTGTAAAATCTCTTTATGTCTGGTAAAGCACAGTTGCAGTTTCTCTGGCTTTGTTTTCAATTCCTGGCCTTTGCAGGCAGCATCAGGCTGGTAATACATTGTTGGCCTTGGGGCTCTTAAATCCAGGTGTGTTTTTTCCACATTCTTTTGCTTTATACTCTTTAGAGCTTTCCTAGATGTTTCCAATCCATTACTTCTTTTCTCATTTCAGTTCTTTCCTAGATGAGTGCAAGTTTTGATTTCTTTCTGAGTCTGACCACAGCACTTCCTGGTGCAGTAAAGGCAAAGAGTAGTCCTCATGGTTTTGACCCCACACCCTCTGCACCTGTGATCTAAGCAACTCAAGGTAAGAATGAAGAAAGTGCCAAAATTACACTAGAAATGACAGGAATTGTGTTAAATTTATATAGGCTTTTATTAATATCCACCAATTTAGAAAAACATGCATGAAACAAGCAACAATCCATATGGTATTTATCTTTAATATATAATCTTCATTCTCCAAATTGTCTTCAACATTAAGAAATATTACTTTCCTAGAATTTAAGTCTACTTCAATATATTACCTAATCCTTCAGTGGGAACTGCTACTCAATATTTTTTTAGCAGTAGGTTAGCTTCTGAATTAAATTGAATAAAACATATTTGTAAAATATAAATGTGCACTATTCAGAAATATGTAGTGTTTATTATGTGAACGTATTATAGGAATGCAAGGCTTGTGGTGATAATGGCTAGCACTTATTTTATTGTCCTAAAAGTTTTATTTCCATCTACTGATGAGAGGGGCATGGAATTATTATATATCATGCAGGTGGGCATACTGAAAGTTATTGTTTCAGTGAATTAGCGTTTGTCAAATGATAGAGAAGCACCAGATCTAGAATCTAAATGTAGTAATCTTGACTTAAAATCAATTAACCCAAACATCATAGCTGATAATCAATATAAACAGAATGACATATGAAAAATGAAGTCCTTTTTCATTATGAAAGTCTCTAAAATTGGGGTAAGCAGAAATATTACAATGATATAATATTTAAATGTACAAAAATTTTCTCTTTTTGCATGAAAATTTTACTTCACATTACAGATTTTTTTACATCTTAGATTTAACAAGTAATTTATAATGCCAGATAATAATATGAATTATTAAGTATCCATGTCTAAAACTGTCCAAATTCATGTTTGTAAAGTAAAGAGCAGCTGAAAAGGGGAAAATAAGAAGCTTTAATTTTATTTTTAGAATGAGACTGAAGAATTTCTTAGAAGATAAAAAAGACAAGTGGAAAACTGTAAATACCTAGCATCTGGGGTATTTTAATTATCTAGAACCCGCACTCTTCTGCACGATCCTGAAAACAGCCTTTTTCACTTCTTTGTTTCTGAGACTGTAAATGAGAGGGTTCAGCATGGGGATCACAATCGTGTAAAACACAGAAGCCACCTGATCCTTTCCTAAGGAGTAGGAAGTCTTTGGTTTTAGATGTGTAAAGATCACAGTGCTGTAAAATATGGTGACTCCCATAAGATGGGAAGCACAGGTGGAGAAGGTTTTTTTCTTTCCAGCAGTGGAATTAATTTTCAGGATAGTGGAGAGGATGGACACATAAGATCCAGATATGGTGATAAGGGACAGTACTAAAATAGACCCAGCACAAATGAATATAATAATTTCAATCTCATAAGTGTCAGCGCAGGACAGGGCTAGAATTGGGGATGTGTCACAGAAAAAGTGCTGGATGACATTAGAGTTACAGAAGGGCAGTTGGCTTATGCAAAGCACATTCACAGTGGCATCCACAAAGCCAATAACATAGGAGCTAGCAAGGAGGGCACAGCACAGTCTTGTGGACATAATTATTGGATAGTGTAGAGGCTGGCAGATAGCTACATAGCGATCATAGGCCATCCAGGAAAGAAGGAAACATTCAGCAGCACCAAAGACTATAAAAAAGTACATCTGGGTAAAGCAGCCCAGGAAGGAGATGCTCTTGGTGGAAGTCAGTAAGTCCTGTAAGGTTTTAGGCGTGAAGACACTTGAATAGCTGAGGTCGAGAAATGACAGGTGAGTGAGAAAAAAGTACATGGGGGTGTGAAGCTGGGGATCCAGGCGAATGATCAGTAATATCCCCATATTCCCCAGCACCGTGATCAGGTAAATCAGGAGAAAGAGCATGGAGAGGACCAGCTGTGTCCCTGAAGAGTCCGTCAGCCCCATGAGGATGAAGCCAGGCACACTGGTGGTGTTCCATCTAACCATGGTGTTTTGGTGCACTTATCCTTTGAATAATAAATCTTAAAAATTACCCTGTCTCTAAAAATATTTTTGTTTAAGTGAATGGCTCAGTATTTTTCATTGTATTCCTAGAAATTGATGAAAACCATTTTGAAAAAGTGAAAAAATACAATCACAATGTATAGAAATGGGCATAAAATGAATGATCATTGTTTCTAATGTATTAAAGGGTTACATCCTGTTTCTAGCATGAAAATGATACTACTTCTAACTCATTCCTTTATTAACACATTCAATCTTCAGGTAAATATTATATCATAAGGACTCTGAGCCACACAGTTTACTTCCGAAAAAGGCGACAGAAATTAATTATGTAAAAAAGAGCAGTTACATGTTGCCAATTATTCTACCTAGATATTTTGACTTCAGAGAACAGACTTGTAATACTGTGTTCCTGATCAGAACTTGTTTTATGAATCCCAAATTAGGATATATAATTCACTATGCTAAAAAAATATTTATTGTATTAATCACTGTCATTTTGTTGGAAATGACTCATTATACTAATTAAAGCAATTTTTGTCTGGGGATTTAGGTGTTTCACATGAATATTAAATTCCTGAAGATATAGTAACAGAGAAAAATGTAATCTTTATAACTTTTGGATATTTAATAATAGGCTTTCCTAGCTTCTACTGTCTGAGAGCAGGAATATTCTTCCTCACCTCCACACATATGACTGCACATCAAATGTATGCTCAGTCTGAATAATATCATGACTGCCTGAAAAGAAAATTCAGATACCACACCAGGAAGTCATGGTCTGCTTTAACTTGGAAAGGGAAAACAGGGAGCTTGGAGTCACCTGGACATAAAAGCCCTGGCAGAAAGTAACACAGGGAGACAGAGATTTGTGAGGAGCAGAGGCTCCTGTCTCGCCTGTGGAGTAAATAAACCTTTTTCTTTCCACCAAAATGACACTTCTCATTCTATGATGCAACCAAAGGGGGTATGGACCTTCAGCTCTGGTAACAGTGTATTTTTTACTTGTCCATTCAAAATCAATTTTCCTCAAAAAATTGTATTTTCAGCATATATACATTGTTTGTATACTTTCATTTCACAAACTCTATGTTCCTTTTTCTGCAAATCTTAACATTGATGATCAGGTGGCCCAAAGGATATTTGTGTACATGTTTTTTGATAAATTCCCCTTTATTTTTTTCAGTATAATCCCCTCCTGTTCTCAGAATGATACTTACTGTGCACCAAAGTTGCAGGAAAAATTGTTTTCCAATGTTTGTTTAGAATTTTGTCAGGAGCAAAATATTCTCAGAAATAAAATAGGAAACCATATAGGGAACTGAAAATTATTGCAATCACTTTGTTTTCCTATGGTTAATTTATCTTTATGTTTTCCCTCATTCATTTTATTTCCTGAGGAAAACTGTATCATCCTAGAAATTTTGTTCAAGTCTTGATCAAATGGAAAGCTCACACTGAAGTTTCCTCCGAAAAGAGTCAGAGGGAGACCTGTGAATGGAAACAGACCAGTGTGTGCCTCTCCTCCCAGTCAGCCTCATATACTGTGCATTCAGAACACTGCAGCTTTTGGTCATCCTTGGGGAGCAATTTCCCTGAAAGATTTCTTGGTCTTATTCCAAGGAGAAAAGTTCAAGTCTTTAAATAGTACTGGTATTTGTCTTTTCCCTTAGAAGTCCCACATTTACAGCATGAACATTTCGTCTTTCCATGTGATGCTCCAAGCTTCTGCTGAACATCATTCATTTACTATTTAAATTGAAGCATAGTTACATAAACTTGCCTAGAATGTTTACATTTGACTGATTAATCAGGATTTATTTGAATAGAAAGTTAGAGAAGAAATTTGCTGAGTCATAATATCTTTACAATTGACATTATGAAAGATGAAACAATCAAATTTTTCACTTGGAAGTTTTTTACACTTAAATGACTGACTTGACAATAGATGTAACACATATTCATTAAAAAAAGTATAAAGCATTAAAATTCTAAGAAAACATACAGGAATTCCAGACTAGTTACAATTTGTTTGCATAATAGTAATATTCTTCTGTCTTTTCCCTGTTTTTGAGAAAAAAATTTATTAGGATGTGTACTTTTGAGTTTGCATAATTATTTTAATACAATGCATTGAGTTTTTTATCCTAATTATATGACTCAATATATTGTGCCAGGACCAGTTTGTTAGCCTATTACTAAGGAACCCCCATGTCTCATGCATTGGACAGGACTCCAGTCTTCACTAACAGAACTGAGAGGATAAATAGGCATCCTCAGGTCACACAGGAATGGGGCAGAACCTACCTACTGGTTTGTCTATCTATCTGTCTGGCTTCTTCTATGGGCTTCATTCATGTAATGTGTTTTATCATTTTAGTGTACTTTATTTTTTATTTTATAAAAGAAAAATAAGCAAAAAGACATAACTAGCCTGGATACTATCATATATTTGGCAATGATTAGTGGGAAAATAGCTGGTTTGCTATATATAGTCATGTGTGATGTTGTCTTGTGAAGAATAACAAGAAATTAAAACATAATAATAAAGCTAAAATATTTCATTAAGGGTTTCTTGAGGGTTAAGGTTAGTGTCTTGTTGCAGAACATTTCAGTGAGGTTGAATTCTTACCACTGCTTTATGAAGACAGAATAATCAGTAATGTCAATATCTGAAGAAACAATATGTAATTTATAATTTGAGGAACTCTCCAATTCTTCTGTTAACTTAGGATCAGAAAGGAGGAGGGAGGAAGTAGGTGGGATGGGCTGGGGGCAAAGGCCTTAATGAAAACATTTACATAATGATCAATATTTATATACATCAATTAAAATACTCTGAAATGAATTGTGAGGAGTGCTGGCTTTAGCCTTGCCATTTTCTAGCCTATTCTCAAATAAAATTTTATGGAATAAATTTGAATACTTACCATAGTTAAGTTGTTTTTGTGTTGACATCATCCCAATTAGCCAGAAATCCTAAGACAATGAGGAAATTTTCATGCCTTTCAACAGTAATATTGTGCTTTTCGATGCAGCTTATTAGCTACTGGACAATTTCATTAATGCCTGTAATTTCTGTGGTTAAATTTCCATGAAATTTTTATACTATTTCATTGTATCACAAATGAGAAAACCATATACATAAATTTAAATACTTGGCTTAATTCCACATAGCTTTATAGAGTGATATCCCAATTAAAAGAAAAATTGTCTAGCAACAGATTTCCTGTTTTTAAGATTACTTTGTATAAAGAAATGTAGGAATTTTCTGATATTTTCACCTTAGTATTGAAGTTCTTCATTAACTCAATGATAGAAATATGAGAGAATATTAATGTGTTCAAAATAATTTGTAGAAATTATTTCTACTGGATTTGATAAGTCATAGCATTCATTGGGACTTGTAGGGTTTACACATTTTTTACATGATTTAATAGGATACAGTCTCAAAAACATAAGAAAAAGGAAGGAAGAAGAGAGGGTTGGAGGGAGGAAGGAAGATAGCAAGCAACAGAGACAACAGGGAGATAGAGAGGAAGGAAGGATGGAGGGAATATGAAAGAATGCATAAAAGAAGGCATGAACAAACAATCAATGTAGAAGCAAAAGAACAGACTGGAAAGGATCAGTTAGAAAATGGCTGAGTTGAGGAACCATTACATTTTCTTTTTTCTTTTTTTAAAATTCTTTACTGGTACATTTTAGGTATACAATACATTTACATTTATCATTGGGTACTTGTACCTGTACATGATGCATCTTGGTTCTTGCTTTTTCCCCCATTCCCTGTCCTCCCTTCACCCCCTCCATCCTTGCCTATTTACAAAGACTTTGTTTCCATTTGTTCTTTTCTCATAATTTTTCCTTTCTCTTCTTTCCTTTCCCCTTCCCCTCCCACTTCCCCTACCCTTTGGACCTTTTCTTCCTATTTCAAAGTTTCAATCAGTCATTTCAATCCTTATTTACACTTTCAGTTTCTCACACTATAGCAACTATTCAGTATTTATACATGTGTGTCCTATTTACCTGATGTAAGAGTATGGCCTCAATATCCATCTATTTAGCTATAAATGTCTCTAGTTTCTCATTCTTTATGGCTGAGTAGTACTCCATTTTACAAAAAAACACATCTTCTTTATCCAGTTTCCAGTTGATGGGCACTTGGGCTGTTTCCAAGCTTTAACTATTACAAACTGTGTTGATATAAACATGGGTGCACATATATCACTGTGGTATGATTCCTTTAATTCTTTTGGGAAGTTACCCAGCAGGGGAATAGCTGGGTCAAATGGGACCTTTAGTCCTAGTACTTTGAGGTGTCTACATACTGATTTCCATAGTGGTTGCACCAGTCTGCACTCCCACCAACAATGGTGAAGGGTTCCTTTCTCACCACACTCCTGCCAGCATTTGTTATTGATTGATTTCTAGATACCAGTCTTTCTTTCTGGGGTGAGGTGAAATCTTAGAGTTGTTTTCATCTGCATCTCTTGAATGACCAGTGATGCTGAACATTTTTTCATGTGTTTATTTGGTGCTTTTACTTTGTCTGAGAAATGTCTGTTTATTTCAGATGCCCATTTTTGAATTGGGCCTTTGAATTTGAGAGTCTGATTTTTTTTAAGTTCTTTATATATTCTAGATAGTAGTCCTTTATCTGAGGTACACCTGCTAAAATGTTTTTTCCACATTGAAGGGCTGTCTCTTAGCTCTGATGGTGGTTTCTCTTGAAGTGCAGACAGTTTTTAATAAGATGAGATCTCAGTTGTTGATTCTTTGTGCTAGTTCCTGTGCTACTGAGGTTTTGTTCATAAAGTCTTTTCCTATTGCAATAGGAACCATTAAATTTTCAAGATTCAGAAGTTAGGTCCAGAGATTTTGGTCAGTGGTACCATGCCTGCCTTGAAAGCACAAGGTCCTGAGTTTATGTCAAGAATGCAAAAAATAAATATTCACAAGTTGGTAGTGCACTGGTAAATGTGGTGTTATGCTTAGAAAAGATTCTTGAAGTAATAGCAATGGAAAAGAGAGGTTCCATTTGCACATAAATTGTAAAAGCCTACTATGAAACTGAACAGAGAAATGTTTTCTGACCAGAAAGATCCTGTGCTTTAGGTAACCAGGTAGCAAACAAAAGGCTCCTCCCAGCTCTGACCCCTCACACACCTAAAACATTTCTGCGTCTGACTCATACTTACCCAGACAGTTTTCCTCTGTTGTTCTTTGT
Source organism: Heterocephalus glaber (assembly GCF_000247695.1). The sequence continues at coordinate 333,911 of NW_004624968.1, read as the reverse complement.
TCTCAGTAGAGCTTCTGTTACCCCTGCTTCCCACCATATGTAAATAAGGTGAATCCTATTGTACCTTTCTATCCAATTGTGTAAGCTGAACGTATCTGCCTCAACTGATGAACTAATGTTGAGTGTCTTTCTGTATCTTCACCCCTCTTTTCCCAAATCTGTGTAAATCCTGTTCACCTCCCCAGTGGAACTGATCTCTTTTCAGGGAAGTCCCAGATCAGTTGACTAGTGAAATAAACCTGCCTCCAACTTCCAGGGTGTGTGCTAGATTCTTCTCACTCTGACTCTGTTATACCTCTATTATACCTCCAGTCTGACTCTGTGATACCGCCTATGTATCTTGGTTTGTTAGCTGGGAAGATTGACTGTGATGATAAGTTTAACACTGTAGTAGAAGCCTTTTCAGGAGGAGCAAAGATTTGACCTGGCACCTGATGGGAAGGCACGTGCTCAGAGATTTCTCTGAGTCTCCATGGAGGACTTGAGATGGAGTGCTCACTTTTCCACTTGCAGCTCCCCCAGAACCAGAAGGAAAGAGGAAGTGGGTCTAGTTTAATCCCACATAGTCATTGGATAAGGTAAGACCTCTGGGGGCACAGCAGTTGTTTGTTATCTGTTTGATCCTGACCCATTTGGGCAGAAGGAGGGCCTGGACATCCCCCTAGGTGGACAACGTCTTCCTTTGTTTTGGAAGGAGAATAAAATTCTCACTTGTCTTTGGTATAAACTTCAGTCTTGCCTCCTGGCTTGTTTTGTTTGTTAGCTCAAATGAGTTTAATTATTGCCAGCCTCTGCCTGGCATCCCACAAGGACAAAGTCCCTGGGGGAAAGAGGGTTGGCATGTTTAGCTTCTAAATACCTATCTTTTAAATTTCAGTCTTGCATGCTGGGGTGTTTTGCTTGTTACCTCAACTTATTTTAATTATTTCTAGCCTCTGCCTTCATCCATGGGAGGATAAAGTCCCTGGGGAAGGAGGATTGAAATGTTTAGCCTCTGAATGCCTGTTCTGTGAATGTGTGAATGAATATAATGGTATGGGAACACAAATCTGAGATTCTCTAGACTTGTCTAAATAGGACAAAGAGAGGTCTTAAGTGACATTCCTCCTTAGTCTGCATGGTCTTAAAGTTGCTATGAGGCATGCAGCCAGACTAACACCTGAATGAATTTTCCTCTGCAAGGTCTCATACCTTTTGTCCAACTCAATACCATTCAAGGGAACACCACACACACCTAGTGAACCTGCCAGAATGGGTGCAAGTCAGTCTCAGTCAGGCTTCTGTGTTCATACTTAGCTCCAAAGAATGTCACCTAGTCTTTTTCTACATTGAAACCTGGCCTGAGTCAGCCCCCTAGAGAGAGTTACAATGACCGTTAACAATCTGTCCCTTTAGAGGGAACAATCACATGTGTTTGACAAACTACTGTGACTATAGAAGCAACAATAAAAAGCCTGTATAGCTGGGCAATCCAGTCAAGTAAACTGTCAGCTCAGGGCCCAACTTAAAACCATTTTTTCATTCACAGGTATAAAAGGTTTTTATTCCTTTTGATTCTTATTACAAGAGATATTTTTCATTCACCTACAAAGTTCTCACTAGTTTATTTGTAGTTACAAGCCTACAAATAATAAAAGCGTTATTATGATTCAACTTTGCCAAATACATCTGAGTGTACTCTGGTATATAAACAAGTTGTCTTATGTACATGTCTGTCTGTTCAGGTTTTTACAACACATACAGCTATTTTGTTTGAGCTCAACAACTTTTTTCTCTAGCACTTTGGATTTTTTAAATATATTTGCCTGTAACTGAAGCGGGCTTATAGATAAAAGTAAGTAAAGATATGCTTCCCACAGGTTGCCTAATGATCCATTTAGTGTCAAATGGTTTTGAAAATACAGTTCATATTGTTGTCTATATATAATAACTCAGGAATCTTTCATTGGTCAAATGTAATATGTTGTTGTCATCTGGCTGTCATAGGTCATCCAAGAATTTCTTAAGATAAATAAAGACTCTTAGAGTAAGGAAAACTATTGGACAGGGTTTGCCTTGGGTAGAAAAGGAATGCCTGCCTGAGAAAAAAATTTATTCCAGCCTTTATTCCCAAAGGAGACCCCAATAATCTCCATACTATTGTGGGAAATACATTGCTAAATGTATTATTATTGTTATATGCATACATTGGTCTTGGTCAAGTGCCTAAGTTTTCTGTGGGAAAACTTATTTAAAATGTTCTTACACAAAACACAATTAAGGAACAAAGGGTTTCAGGTAGCTGATACTCATTGTTATTTCATGGTATACTAAATATGCATACCTTCTGGTTGTACACTTCTTCTAAGATATTGTTTATGCTAATGATCTTTGTTTCAATGCAAGAATGTGCCCTTCTCCTGTGCTTTAGCTACTTGTGGTAAGATGTGCATATCAAACCATCATGAGATAACCAATCCAATAATAGTATTTTTTAAGAATGTATGTGATGGATATGCTATGTGTCACCACACTTAGGGGGAGATCAGATGTCATTCAGTCCAAACAATGTCACGCACTAAAATTAAGGGCTAGAAATTAAGAGCTAAATATACACTTCTAAGGTATATTTATAGTCTGATATGTGTGTTCTCTTTAGATGACATCCTATTAAAGGATAACAAACAAGAGTTTTGTATGTGATATTTGTCTTGAAATCAAATACAAGTGTTTGACTAAAATACTATTCCATACTATGATGGATATTTGAGTGTGTTACAAAGATAGTGTCACCAATGATAAAAAAAAACGATGTGTGGCTCTTGATATTAAGTTTTTATATATAATGTATAACTGTTGTCTGTTAACATTCTATAGGGATTCAACTACTAAAACCTCCATAGCTGGTAAAAATCACAGTGTTCTAACTATACTTTATATTTCAAAAGTGTTTAATGACCAAAGAATATTATAATACTGACCTACTTTTCTGGGGGTTCAACAACTAAAATTTGGAGACCAAAACTGAAAAGGTAACTGGGCTAGAGGGAGAGCCAATATTTTCGCCCTGTCCCCTCAAGGTCAACAATAATCCAGGACACAAAGAAACCTTCGTACACTATCCTACATCTTTGGTTAGTCACTCAACCTCCTGAGCAGGGTTATTGGTGGGCACCAGAAGACAAATGTACCATGTACCAAAGGAGGGTCAGAAAGAAGGAAAATTCTTGCATGCTTTCACTTAAAGCACCATGGTCAAGCAAGGTCATGACACATCCCAAAAGCTGACACTGACAGGAGCTGAGAGGCTCTATTCATGGTTCCAAAATAATTCCTGAGGAGACTTAACTGACCTTGACAGACAGCAAGAGTTTCATCCTGATCGACACAGGTCTCACGTTAACTTGGCCTTAAACACTCAGTGGAAAAGAATAACCAAAAGAGGTAAAAAGCAATGCCATAGAAATAAAGCTAGATTTAAAAAGGTGCTGCAATTGCTGACCCCTTCTGGCAGTCATGAGGAAAAACTATGGTAAAATCTATAAAAGCTCAACTTAAGTTTTAAATTTCTTAGCTAAATTTGTTCTTCAAATTGTCTCTGTCTTACAGCTAACACTGGAGACTTATGACAAAATGTCAGACTTGTAGATAACCTCCATCAATGAAAGAGTCTAAGAGCTAACAGGTTATAATCACTATTACATTTTCTAAGTGTGATGCATTCTCCAACCTGCCCTTCCATTTTAGTGCCATGCTTAGATTATCTATTGACTAATTTCTTTAAAATTTTGTTTATTCTTGCCTAGAGGCTGCCAAACTCCAAATGGTCATACAAATGGAAGCAAAGTCAAATGTACTAGGGTACTTTCACAGGGATCCACCAGATTGACCTGGTATAAAGTTCATAACTGCTAATCTACAATAGGACTTCTATGTTGGACTCTAAAGTCCCCCAGACCTTCTCCTTATCCCCTTTGTGGGAGGCTATTACTAGTTCTTCCTGACTTACAGCTACACAATATGACAATCCCTGGGACCTATTGAGGGCCTTTAGATAGACCCTCTGTAGAATATTTCTGACGGCCTATTACAACTTCTACCCCCTTCAGCTAGAAATACCAAGAATCATCTTCACCCCTTTCTCCCTCAAGGCAGTTAGGGGTACTTCTTCAGAGGGGGGAATCTTAAGATAGGTAAGTTAATTAGATTATCTTGTAGGCAGTAAAACAAGGCCAAGCTCAAGGAGCCAGGACTCAGGAAGCCAACAGAGTGGGGAGCCAACATGGGGAACAATTAAGGCGTATTCACTGGCTAGCATTATAAAAAAGCAAAAGACCTACTAATTACTCAACAGAACGATAGCAGTGATTGATATTCTAAGTGGGGAATTCCTTGTATGTGATTTTTTTCCCCACTAAATATTACCTGGGTGACAGTACTTGTCATTTTATTGGTTGGTCATGGTTTTGTCCCACCTCATGGCCACCTTGTAAATTTCCATGGGGTCTGATACTTTTGTCTCACTTTGTCCCCACCTCACCACATGACTTTGCTGTATAAAACATCTTTGAAAAGTAGACTGGGTGTTCAACCCACTTTCTGGTCTCCCTTATGCCTCTCTTAGACAGAAGCTTTCTTTCTTTCAATAAATTTCCCTACTCTTAATCTCCCTTGTTCCTAGAATTCATTCTTTGATTTTAGAAAACACAAACTCACATTTTGGATATCTAGCATATTTGGGACTTAAATCTCTTCTTCCTATATCAACTTTGAAGCTACAGTGAGATTACTGGATGAAGGTAAGAGTTTTCTTTCATAGGTTCTAACTTTGGTCTTTTGCTTCATAAATTTTAACTTATGCCTTATATACTCTGGACATTTGTTTCATAGGTCCTGATTTTTGTTCCATAATTACTGGCCTTTGTTTAAGCTTTTTCTTTCAGAAATGTCTTAATTTTAAGCTGTATGTTTTAAGTGTTTGCAAATTTCTTGTTTTTTGTATGATACATTGTCCTTTTGTAAAATTACATTTTATACTTGTTTTGTATATGTTGGATTTGGATTCACTTGCTTAAAAATGTAAAATGGGTCTCTTATAAAATAATCTGAGATAAAGACAGATCAGGCTTTATCTGTCACTTATAAAATGCCAAGCAGTGGTTACTCTGTCAGCCAGTAATTGTTCTTAGGGCAGCTGCCACTCTCAAAGCAGAGGACAGGTTTCTCCAGTTGTCTTCTGGTAAATCTCCACTCCCACTGAAGCCAATAGTGGGTGGAATGTTGACCAGCTAGGTAACTGAGATTCTTTTGGAGACAGATCTGTGATTGTGTGGAATTAGTGGAAACTGAGGTGACAATTCAGGGGTCATGGTTAAGGGTACTCTCTGGTGGATACCGAAAGGTCCCTCAGAAGAAATTAGCTCCTGACTACCCACCAAGGTAATCAGAACCATGCCCACAGTTGTTAAAGTTTCAGAGATCCAGCCATGGATTCATTACTCTTGAATCAAGAAGGCCCGTCACTACAGCTCCTGGGAAGCCCACACCAACAAGACAACTACCTTAATGATCAACCTGAGGAGACAAGGCAATAAAAGACACTCTGGATGCTGACAGGCCAACCCACAGCTGATGCCTGAGTACCTCAACCCAGGAACCACTGCCAAGGTTTCCAGACTTGGTCTTTCCCTGACATCTTATTCTTGCCCAGTTCATAGTGACTCCCTTTATTCTTGGCATAGGCTTAATCACTATTACCCTAGAGAACTAGAATACTTTCCAATGATGTTTCTTCTTAGCTGTATGTTGTGGTTTTATGCTGGAATTTGCCATCCTATCTTGTTTAGATTGACTCAAGAAAACCCTGACAACTGGTAAAGTGTCTTAGGTGACTGGAAGACATGGATAAGTGCTTTATTAGGACCTCTCTTTAGTATACTCATATTATTAACAATCAGTTTTTGCATTGTAAATTGATTCATATGCTTCATTTCTCAATGCCTTATCTCCATTAAGATCCAAGAATCATTCCAGTTGATGGTGAGTTCGTGGTCTGATGCTAATACTTACACATGTAAAAACATACACTAGCAAGCAAATTGAAGATTCAACTGTAATTGAAATAGAGGAGGGAATGAACAGGGAATGATTTCTGACCAAAAGAAGCCTGTGCTGCAGCCAACCAGGTAGGAACATAAAGCGCCTCCTAACTGTGACCCCTCCCCCACCTAGAACATGTTTAGGTCTCACTCAGACTTGCCCACACTTGTTTCTCTCCATTTTCCTTTGTTCTCAGTAGAGTTGCTATGGCCTCTGCTTCCCTCTATATGTAAGTAAGGTGAATCCTAGTGTACCTTTCTATCCAATTGTATAAGCTAAATGTATCTGCCTCAACCAATGAACTAATGTTGTGTCTTTCTGTATTCTCATTCCTCTTTTCCCAAATCCGTATAAGCCCTTTTTAGCACCCTGACAGAACTAATCACTTTGGGGAGAATTCTCAGATCAGTCAGCTACTGAAATAAACCTGCCTCCAACTTCCAAGGTGTGTGGTTGATTCTTCTCAGTGTGACTCAATTATATCACTTAGAGCTACAGCACTGTGGGTTATATTTGTTAAAATACTTCTATTACTTCTAATCTTTCCCTGCCTACAGAAATGTTTCCCTATAAGGGAGTATGAGAAGACAAGGAACTTAAAAAAGAGAAGGAAAGGGAATATAATTGGAAAGTGAGAAAAATTATGGAGAGTTTGAACCCAACTAATAAACTACCAGATATTTGTATCTGATAGAATGACAGAAAACCACATGAAAAACCTAGCTGTAAGAGAACAGGAAAAAATGTAACAACAAAAGTAGTAGTTTTAATTGTTATACAATTATACCCTCCCACAGAAACAAACACACACATACACAGTCATTCTACCTCCTTTTGGTGGCATCTGTATTGAAGACCAGTATTTCCTGTAGAATTCCACTGAGGGATAAAGCCTAATAGAAGGAGAGATATGAAGATCACACAGTCCTTCCCTGTGTCTCCTCTCAGTCTCTGTCCAGGTGGGAGAGGACATTTCCTGCAGTCTGGAGCTGAGCTCCACCTTCCATGGTGACCTCTGTCCTCTGCCAGTTTTTCCCTTGGGGAGCCTGGACCACAGCTGCCCTGTCTTCTCTGCTTTTGTGAGCAAGGTGAAGGGAAAATGTGGGGTCTTCATAATCTGTGTGGAGGTCCTGACCATGGCCCCAATGCCTCAAATTCTCAAGCCTAGCTCCCAGATGGTAGGAAGCCCAGTGTCTGTCCACTGCCCTGGTTACCCTGAGAGCCTCCAATAGATCATTAGCCCCTAGATTACATTATGTTCATGCAATAACAATATAAATGCTTTTGTCCCTATGTAATAAAGTAATTTAGCTCTAATTCAACTAAAAATTAATGAATTTCTTTAACTTAAATGTTTTCAGCAATGTCATATATTCTATGGACAAAAATTCATAACAATATCTGACTCAATTTCTGAATTTCTAAATCAATTTCTGAATCAATTTGTAAGTCAAAAAGTAAACATAAATGAATAAAAGCTCTACCATACCTTAAAAAATAACTGGACAGTTGAAAGAGCCCATAAATATATGAAATTACTAAGATAGTCATTTGATTTTAGTTCAAACAATATATTGAAACAAAAGCATTTTTTACATTTTTGGGGGGAGGTACTGGGGATTAAACTTGGGACCTTGTGCTTGCGAGGCAGGGGCTGGAATGACTGAGCTAAATCCCCAGCCCATTTATTACATTCTTTACCATGATAACAAAGAAAGACAATCAGGAATAGCTACAAATATAATTTTTTTAAATATAGACTTAAAAGGAATAGCATTAATGATTTGAAATAATATTGGTAGAAGAAAAGGCATAATTTTGTCATTGATTTGAAAATGTGAGTAATGTAGTACATTTTAAAATATTTGAATGAATTCATTAACAGTTTTAAATTATTGAAACACTGATGAAACCTGTTAAAATAGTGCACTTTAGGCGCATAAATGGTACATTTTATGCACATAAAATGAGAAAGTATTTTTTTTACATAAAATGACTTCAATTTCAAAAAGTAGATATTTTCATAATCAACTGGAGTAAAATAATCAGTATAATAAATTTTACACAATTTTAAATGAAATAGCATGGAAAATGGAACTATATATTATAAATTCACCTAAAAATATCAAACAGAAATTTTAAACTGACATGATATGTCTAGAGAAAATAGTTTTTAAAATGAGATTTTTATCCCTCTTCTTGATCCAAGCATATGTACTGCCACATATTTAAATTCATTGTCAATTCTGTCCTTTGCAAGTTTCATGCAAAAAGTATAACATAAGAGGTAAACAAGAAAATTATTAACTTATTTTTAAAGAACAATGCACACCTGAAAAGATCAGGAGAAAAGCAAAAAAGCTGGTGGCTGAAACCCTTTCTCAAGCCACAGGAAGGTTTGGTCTCCACATGGCTCACAGGGACAAACCTAACAGCTACTATTGCTCACAGATTAAATTCCCACCACTTTAGGTTCCACCACTATTCAATGAGAGCAGTAATTTTGCTCATGTTCTGAGTACCTGTTAATCTTACAAGTCATAGGTACACAGAGATTATTGGATATTAATATTTAAAATGAGTAAAAATGGCAAATATTTTACAAGAAATGACAGAAATTATATTAAATATATCAGTATGTATTCATAATAAATGATCTAGAAAACATGCACAAAACTTTCAACAATGGATACAGGATCTCTCTTTTCTTTAATAATTATCATTTTCCAAATTTTCTTCAACATTAAAATATATCATTTTCCTTATAATGTAATTCTACTTCTATATGTTACTTTATTCAGAATTCAAAACCAGGAAGTACTGCCTTATTTTTTGTCTTTTTGCTGTTTGTATGTAAATTAAATTGAGTTCTAGAGATTTATAAAAGATGAAGGAATACTATTCAGATATGAGTATTCTATATTGAAATATTATAGGACTGCTTCCTCAGATCATTATGGCCAGCATTTATTGTTATTCCTCAAAAGTTTTACATCCATCTTCTGCTTAGGAGGACATGAAATTACTGCATCTCCTGTGCAGGGGGGAATACTGGACCTTTGCAGTGCAGTGAATCCATGGAGGTTGAAATGTCCCAGCTCTATGATCTAAATGCTATAATCCTGATTTGAAAGCCAGTGCTCCAAACCTTGCTGCTGATATTCTCTATAAACAGAATGATTTATGAGAATTGTAGTGCTTTTTCATTATAAAATACTCTATTATTAGAATATGAACAGATATTATATAATATAGTTATTAAAATTACAATTTTTTCTTGTTTTGCACAATAATTTCCTTCAAATCATAGATTACTTAGATCATAGATTTCACACTTTGAACATGACTGAAAATTACAATATGAATTTGTAAAAATGTATCCCTTGAAATGTCTCTGATAAGTCAAGAGCAAGTTGAGAGGAAAATCAATTAACTGTTTTCAGAAAGAGACCAAAGATTTTCCAGAAGAAAGAAATTAAAAAGAAAAAAATACAAGTGGACAAGTGGAAATATCTAGCACCAACATTATTTTAATTTCCTTGCAACCCTCTCTTTTCTGTATGTGTCTAACAACACATTTTTTTTACCTCTTTGTTTCTGAGGTTGTAGGTGAGAGGATTCAGCATGGGGATCCCAATCTTGTAAAACGCAGAAGGCACCTGACATTTTCCCAAGGAGTAGGAAGCCTTCAGTTTTAAATGAGTAAGGAGATCGGAGGTACAGGTAGAGAAGGCTTTTTTCTTTCCAGTGGTGTAGTTAATTTTCAGGATAGTGTAGAGAATGGACACATAGGATCTATATGTGATGACAAGGGACAACACTAAATTGGATCCAGTACAAATGAATATAATGATTTCAATTTCATATGTGTCACTGCAGGACAGGGCTAAAATAGGGGATGAGTCACAGAAAAAGTGAGAGATGACAGTAGAGTTGCAGAAATGCAGATTGCTCATGCTAACTGGAGTCACAGTGTATTCCTTAAACCTAAATATATAGGAGCCATCAAGCAGGGCATGGCATAGTCCTGTGGTCATAATGACTGGATAGTGCAGAGGACTGCAGGTAGCTACATAGCGAACATAGGCCATGGAGGAGAGAGGGAAACACTCAGTGCCACCCAAGAAGACAAAAGTACATCTGGGTGAAGCAGCCCCAAATTGAGATAATTTTGGTGGCAGCCAGTAAGTTCACTAAGGTTGAAGGGTGATGATATGTGAGTAGTTGAGGTCGAGAAATGACAAGTAAGGGAAAATAGCATATGTGATTGTGAAGCTGGGGATAAAGGCAAATGATCAGTATCATCCCCAAGTTCCCCAGCAGAGTGATCAGTTATATCAGGAGAAAGAGCAGGGAGAAGACCCGCTCCATGTCTTCAAAATCTGTCAGCTCCATGAGGATGAAGTCAGGCACACTGGTAGAGTGCCTTCTACCCATGATATTCCATTGGTATTAACTGATGAATAATTAAAGTTGATACTTATCCAGACTAAGATAGTCTTGGTGTGTGGGCAAAATGAATTTTTAAGCATTGTTCTTTTTTAATGATATGCTGATCCTCCAAATTTCTCCTACTCAGATCTCAACTATCCATCACTCCTGACCTCAGCACAGAAGAGCAAGCAGAGGAGTTATGATGTGCCAGAAAATTATCAGATCCCTTTGAAAATCATGTGCAGACCTGGGTATCAGGAAGCCAAGGTCTGGATTAATTTGGACAAGGGAGGAAGGGACATGGGAGTGACAGAAATATAAAATCCCTGGGATCCCTGGCATGGGGAGGTAGAGATTTGAAGCATAAAAGGCCCCTTTATCTTCTTTGAAGCTAACTACTCATTAACACGTATCATTAAAGGAAAATAAATATTCTCCCAATTTTGTGAGGTTTTGGGGTGGGAGTGAGGGCAGTATGGATGTCTGTCTCCTACCACCTTTTCCTAACTTGAACCCTCAAAATGACATTTCTTCAAAATATTACATTTTCAAAATATGTATATTGCTTGCAGTTTTAGAAACCACCAACTCTATATTCTTGCTTCACAGATCTTACCATTTCTCACAGTAAGTCCTAAAATATATAGGAATACAAATTTTTCTGATGAAATACTTGATTCCTTTTGTAAGATCTAAACCACTCCAATGAGAAGAATGAAACATAATATGATGAAAAGTTGCTGAAAAATAAAATTTCTTCCAAGATTATCTGGGTAGAAAGTGTTCAGCCTCAACTTACTTTGAGAAATAAAATATGAAATCCATATAAGAAGCTGAAAATTCTCAGATATATATATATATATATATTTTTTTTTGTACCGGGGATCGAACTCTGGTCCTTGCGTTTGCACAGCAGGTGGTGAAACCACTGAGCTAAATCCCCGGCCCTGTATTTCTTGATATAAATTATTGTTATGTTTTAGTGTACTCATTTTTAATGAGATAAATTACATTGTGGTAGAAATTTTGTTTTTCAGGTCCTGGTCACATGGAAACTTCACCAGGAAATCTTGTCTGAAAAGAATGGAGGAGGGAGCATTGAGTATACAGCGAAGAGTATACACCTTCCCTCCCACCTGCTGACCTCCAGGGGCCTCATTTAATGGGCATTCAGAACACTGGATCATTTGGTCATCCTCAGGGCATAGTTTCCTAGGAAGGATTACTTGGCCTGGTTCCAAGGATGAAAGTTCAAGGACTAAGTAAACAAAGACTTTGCTGATTCCATCAGAAGCCACACCCTGAAAGCCAAAATCACTTCATGTTCTCTTGAGATACTCTAAAGAGTGACTGAACTGCATTTTATTTAATTCTTAAATTGACACAGAACTACATTAATTTCCGAAGAATAATGTGTACATTGAAGTCATCAATGAGGAATTTTTGGGATCAGGTTGAGGGAGAACACATTTCCTGAGACATGTTTACCTGACAGAGTATGAAGGATGGAACAGTACAATTTTCACCAGGGAAGAGTTTATAATTAGAGGTATGACATGATGCTAGAAGTAAGGTAAATTTATTAGAAAAAGAAATAAGAAATGGAATATTCACTGATGACAAGGAATTCAAGACTCATTAACATTTTGTTTACATATTAGTAATTTTTCCCTTTATTTTCCTTTGTGCACATCAGTCTTATTTGGATGTCTACTTATTGCTCCAAAAACACTATATTCTAATATGACATATGTTAGGTCAGCCTTTTACTAACCAACACCTCCATGTGTTACATATTCTAAGGTGCCTCATCTTTCACTGAGTGAAATATCAATTGACAGAAAATAAATGAACATTTTGAAGCTCCAGAGAAATGGGAGGGAAACTTCATTCCAATTGTTATCTGCTTAAAGGACAATTTATACATGTGGAATATGTTTTCCTGCTTTTGCAGAACTTGATTTTGTTTTCTATTTTGCAAAACTAAAATGATGAGAAAGACATAATCAGGACTGAATCTAACATAAATTTTGTAATGAATACAGTGGACACAATAGTTGTTTTGGTTATATATAATCTAGTCAAATATTTTGAAAAGATAAATATAAAGAGGGATACAATAAATAAAATTAAAACATTTCATTGAGTACTATCTGTTAAACAAGAGGAAACAAACATGGATTTGGAAAAAGACAGTGAGAACCAAGTAACATAGATATTGTGAATCTTACATTAAATCCCATAAAATGAACTGTGATTTATAGAGAAAAGTGTCCTTCTGAGGAAAAAAGTGTTCTGGAAATTTCAAGAGAAAATTTGTCATGATAAGTAAGCACTACTTCTTTTAAGCATTATGTTATTCATGGACTTATAGAAAGCCAGTGCTGTCTGTACACATTTTAACCCTAACAATCTTAATCCTAAACCTTTTAATATCCCTGACAACCTTAACCCTAACCCTAATCATAACCTTAACAACCCTCACCCTAACACTAAAGTTGAGATGTAAGATAAATAAGAGGCTAAGAGTGAATATCTAAGCTAATATCACCTCAACAGGCATGAGATTCCAAGATGCCAAGATGAAGATTTTTTACTCAAGATTTTCTATCATTGAAACAGATTTGGTGCATGTGTAGAGATGCTTAAGATGACAGAAGACTTCTGGTAACTTCTATTTCACAGCAGCAAGCAAAATCACAGCAAGGTTTTATAATCCCTTTCAGTGTAAACATTCATGTATTTTAACTGCTAGTTCACTATACTTTAAATTCCTACTTTTATTTACCTCCTTTTTCTTTTATCTTTCTGTCTTTCCCTCACTCTCTACAATATTGTCATGGTAGTTTTTCATTTCTTTCAACTTTGACTGATTAAAGAATCAAATGTTGTTTATTATATTTTCTTTCCTGAATGACAGTATTTACACAAATTCATGAGGTAGATTGTCATAAATTGATTTATGCATATAAGTAGCAATCAACTGATCTGTATTAGCATATCCATAAAAATGCACCTTTATCACTTCTTTATGCTAAATAATTTGCTAATCTTTTCATTTTTTGATAAACATTATGTAATTTTTGGTAAAATTATAATATTTTTGTTGCTATATTTTATTTCCCCAAATTTTCTAGGTTGAATTTATTTTTCTCTGTCACATCTCATTCTAGGAGATGCTTTCCTTAAATATATGTTGCATGGTACTAAAATATTTCCATTTATCATGTGCATGTCACTGTAGTTTTCACTTGTGTGTTTTTGTTTGGCTCACTACTATTCTTGTACATTTCCTATGTAAATTTTGTTTTCCATTTTTATGGCTAAATAGATTATAAAGTTCTGAACTTATCTTTAAAATACATTTTAGTTAACCATTTTTGATCTCTGAAATATTAATTTTATGCTCTAGTCAATCATGGGTAAAAAATATGACTCATTTTAATTAAGATTTGGAAACTTATAGAAATCTATAGAACACATAATCAACTATCATAGATCAGGAAAGGATTCAAAGGGTGATCTGGGGATCTCGTTTTGACAACAATAGTAGTCATAGATGATAGATTCCCTAAATGCAGAAAAATACAGCAGTATTTGATACAACATATTAGATCATGAAATGTACTATAATTGAAGAAACAACATGTGAAAGAACACAGTAGCAAATAGGGTTCATTAGTTGCAGCAGCAGGAAGCAAGGAGAAACAGTATGATCAAGGTAAAATTCAATGGAAAGGTATTGAAGAAGCAAACAATGGAAAGAGGAGTCTTACAAGTAACTGGGAGGAAGTTGTTCCAGACAGACACCCCTCAGTTCAAAAGACTGCACAGATGTGAGGGTACAGAGTTTGAGGAAATCCAAGAATATATAGTAAGGGTAAAATGATCTGGACTTATGGTAGTATGTGCTATGAAAAAAGATTCACACATCTTTATTGAAAGAAGCAAAGTTAAGCAGCAGAACCTGTATGCAAAAACTTCTCTGAAACTAAAGCAATTTGATTTTCAGGCACACAGCACTGACCACATTATAGGTACAATTTTATGTAATTAAAACTAAGCTAATCACAGTCATAGTACCTTCAAATTCATTTTCTGCATCATAGCATTTTTTTATTCAGTAAGTTCATTGTTACATTTTAGGTATGTATTATGATCACATTCACCATTGGAAATTTGTACCTCTACATGATATATCTTGGTTCTTTTTTCCAATTCCCCTTTCTTCCTTTGACCCCTCACCCTACCCTATATAAAATTTTTTTGTTTACATTTTTTCCTTCTTTTCTCATATTCTATTCTCCCCCCCCCCGCACTCTGCTTCCTCTTCCCAGTTATACATTTTGTTCCTATTTCACATTATCTCATGTACATTTTGGTCCTCATTTACACTTTCAGTTCCTCACACCAGAGAAAGTATTTGGTCTTTACACATGTGTGTCCTATTTATTTCACTTAAGGATATGGCTTCAATGTGCATCCATTTAGCTATAAATGCCTCTAGTTTATCATTATTTATGGCTGAGTAGTACTCCATTGTGTATTTTGAAATTGTCTTCTTTATCCAGTCAACAGTTGATAATAATTTCAGCTATTTCCACAACAAATATTCAGGGGTTTTGAAAAAAGGAGCCATGCTCCACTTTTGGTGGAGTATAGTCTGGTACAACCACTGTGGAAGTCAGTATGGAGATTTCTCAAAAGACTAGGACTAGAGGTTCCATTTGTCACAGCATCATACCACAGAGATACATGCACACACATATTTATAGCAGTACAATTTGTAATTGCAAAAACTCAGATTATAGTATTTCAAGAGAGCTTTCTGGAAAAAAAGAATAACCTAACTGCACAATATTTATGCTTATTCCTGTGTTATAAAATTCAAAAATTGTCCAATATTCTAGATTAATTTTTTAGACTTTTTTCATGCAGCACTTCAAGAAATGTTGTAATCAATGTTGTCTTCTGGAACATTAATTAGTGTGTCCTTTTTTGATGTTAAACCTAATAAACATTATCTAAGTTAAGAGAAGGGACAATGAGAATCTGGGATGAAATTATTATATTTAAAAACCTGGTTAGTGTTAGTAACAAATTAGTTAAGTATTGAGGTTCAGTTAACTTTCAGTAAAATTCAAGGAACATTTTTGTATGGCACTACCACAGAAATCAAAGATTGGAAAAAGTTGGTGTCTCATTATCAGTTATTTTCTCATTCAATATAAATAATGTAAAATAATGAGATTATTAAGTATTCAGTTCAACAAAGGTTCATTCCTGAAGGCTAAGTCAATTTTCCATTTAGAAAATAATTTGATTTTCCCTGTTCCTATGGACTTTCTCTCTGACCACTTAACAGCTTTATTTTATTATTTTGGTTGTGAATTTTGATCATAATTTAGATCTACTATTGTGCTGCTGTCAAGTTCATGAAGCTAGATAGTGTATCTGATGAGCTGCAGCGTGGTATCTCAAAGACTTGAACATGTGGCAGGGACATGTGATTGACTTACAAATTCATTAAGTGAAGAGTAGTTGAATGACTGAGTTATGCTTGTCCTTATGTCCTTGGATTGTTTAATATTGTTAGGTTAGTTCTTTTCTGTTTATCTATTCTTCCTAGCTCTGCCTCAGTCCCTTTATGAACAGTTTACCATGCATTTACTAACCCCACTCTGCTGCACATACCCAATGCTCAACTCTCAATTTTTGTGAAACTTCTATGGAAGTTCCACATGGGAAAATTATTTTGGAGCAGAGCATAGCATCAGAGAGTACATCTCTTTGGTAGACTGAGAACTTTGAAATTAAGGAGTAGGGAAGGGCCTCAGAAGCAGTATCTCTCTAACTCTCCTCTCATATCACTTCCCAGATCTGCTTTCACCCTCAAACCTGGGTATATCAATTACCATTCATTCATTTTCTAAAATTAATCTTGTTGGTATATTTTATTTTATTTTTATGGTTCAGTATTTTCAATATATTGTTTCATTTAAGCCATATGGAATTTATTTTTATTTGTATTTCAATTCATTTGTTTTCATTACTTCACTTTTCTTGAAATAGATGTTATTGGCTCAGAAATTTCCCCACATTTACTTTAGTATATCCTATCGATATTGATATATGATATTTCCATACCATAATTTTAAAGAAATTGTGCAATTGAATTTTTAAAATTTCAAATAAAGACATTTTTTAGAAATACTTTGTTTTTAGAAATATGTTAATCTTCTTGATTAAATTCTTATAGTTGAACATTTTAGGTGTACAATACTTTTACATTTATCATTGGATGCTTGTACCTGTAAATGATGTATTTTGGTTCTTATTTTTTCCCTATGCCCTGTGCTCCCTTCACCCCTCCACCCTTCACTATTTGCATAGACTTTGTTTCCATTTGTTCCTTTTCTTATAATTTTTCCTTTCCCTTTCTTCCTTTCGCCTTCCCCTCCCAATTCCCCTACCCCTTTGGGCCTTTACTTCCTATTTCAAATTATCAATCATTTGTTTTAATCATTTTAATCCTTATATACACTTTCAGTTGTTTACACCAGAGAAACTATTTGGTATTTACACATGTGTGTCCTATTTATTTGATTTAAGAGTATGGCCACGATATGCATCCATTATCTATAAATTTCACTAGTGTGTCATTCTTTATTGCTGAGTAGTACTCCATTTTATAAAAAAACTACATCTTTATCCAGTTTCCAGTTGATGGACACTTGGGCTGTTTCCGAGCTCTAGATATTACAAACTGTGCTTCTATAAACTTGAGTGCACATAAATCACTGAGGTATGATTCTTTTAATTCTTTTGGGAAGATATCTTGCCAGAAAATAGCTGGGTCAAATGTGACTTCTAGACCTACTTCTTTGAGGCATCTCCATACTGATTTCAACAGTGGTTTCACCAGTCTACACTCTCACCAACAAGGGAGAAGGGTTCCTTTCTCCCCTCAACCCTGCCAACATTTGTTATTGGTTGATTTCTTGATAGCAGCCATTCTTTCTGGGGTGAGGTGGAATCTCAGAGATGTTTTCATCTGCATCTCACGAATGATCAGTGATGTTGAACATTTTTTCATATGCTTATTTGCTGCTTTTACTTCTTTGTCTGAGAAATGTCTGTTAATTTCAGATACCCAGTTTTGAATTGGGTCTTTAAATTTGGGGGGTCTGATTTTTTTCAGTTCTTTATATATTGTGGATAGTAGTCCTTTGTCTGAGGTACAGCTGCTAAATATTTCTTCCCACATTGTAGGTTGTCTCTTAGCTCTGATGGCCATTTCTCTTGCAGTGCACAACCTTTTTAATAAGATGAGATCCCAGGTGTTGATTATTTATGCTAGTTCCCATGCTACTGAGGTGCTCTTCATAAAGTCTTTTCCTACGCCAATGTCTTCAAGAGTTCCACCGAACTTCTATTCCAGCAAGTTTAGTGTTTCTGTTTTAATATTTAGATCTTTAATCTACTTTTATCTTAGTTTAGTGCGTGGTGATAGATATGAGTCTAGTTTTAATCTTTGGCAGTTTGAAATCCAGTTTTTCCAACACCATTTATTAAATAGGCTATCTTTCCTCCAATGAGGGTGGTTGGCTCCTTTGTAAAAGATGAGGTGGCTGAATATGCCTGCAGTTGTTTTTGCATCTTCTAATCTATTCCACTGATACTCAGGTCTGTTTCTTTGCCAGTGCCATGCTGTTTATATCAGAGTAACTTTTGAATATAGTTTCAAATTGGGGATTATAATACCCCTTGCCATGTTTCTGTTGCCCAGAGTTGCTTTTGCTATTCTAGGTCTCTTCTGGTTTCAAATGAATTTTTGGATTTTTCTCTATAGTTCTGTGAAACATATTGTTGTAATTTCAATAGATATTGCATTAAATCTATATAGCAGTTTTGGAAGTATGGCCATTTTCACTATATTGGTTCTTCCTATCCAGGAACAAGAGCTGTCTTTCCATTTTCTTATATCCTCCTCAATCTCTTTTTTCACAGTGCTGTAGCTTTCAGTGTAGAGATCTTTTGCTTCCTTTGTTAGATTGATTCCTAGATATTTCATTTTTTTGCATGCTAGTGTAAAAGGAATTTTTTTGCCTAATTTCTCTCTCAGTGAGTCTGTTATTTATAAATAAGAAGGCTATTGTATTTTCAGTATTGATATTGTATCCAGCTACTCTACTGAGTCTTTTTATTAAGTCTAGAAGTCTTTTGGCAGAGCTTTTTGGGTCTTCTATGTAAAGTATCATATCATCAGCAAATAATGACTGTTTAACTTCTTCCTTCCCTATCTTTATTTCTTTTATTTCTTTCTCTTGTCTAATTGCTGTAGCTAATGTTTCCAGAACTATATTGAACAGTACTGGTGATAGTGGGCATCTTTGTCTTGTTCCTGATTTTAGCATGAAAGCTTTCAGTTTTTGACCATTTAGTATGATGTTGGCTATTGGTTTTTCATAGATAGCCTTAATCAGGTTGAGATAAAGACCTTCTATTCCAATTTTCTGTAG
>NW_004624968.1:250083-312687 GCF_000247695.1 Heterocephalus glaber | reverse complement strand
GGAAATCAGAGAGAACATAGATAAATAACCTAATGCCGAACCTCAAGCTCCTAGGAAAAGAAGAGCATAACAAACCCAAAGCTCGTACAAGAAAGGAAATTATAAAGATCAGAGCAGAAATCAATGCAATGTGTTCAATCTTGTATGTGTAATTTTTTTTTTGCAATATGACATGATATGCTGTGTGGAGTTTCTTTTTGGTCATGTTTATTTGCCTCTGTTCCCTAGTAGAAGTTCTCCTACAATTCCAGTAAGTAGGTTTTCTATGACATTGGCCTGTACTCTATCATCCTACTTGAGTCTTCATTTTATTTTTTGATATTTTCAAATGTTTCTTAAATAATTTTCTCATTACTTCTCTTCTCTTACTGGGTTATTGTTGTAGCACATCCTCCTTGTCATTTAATAGTGATATTCTTTCTTGTTATTCATCTTAACTGATATTGAGACTTTCATTTGAATTATTCATTTGACTATTTAAGGATTGACTTCAAGGATTTCTTAGGTTTTTTCCCAGAATTTGTATTTCTAGTAATGCAGTCTATCATATATTGTACAATGATTTCCTCCTTGATTCATTCAGTTCTCTATTGTATCTTCGATGATCTCATTAACTATTTAAGAGTTTGATTAATTCAGCTTTTTATATGCACCATCTTTACTCTTATTGATCATTTTTTTGGGGGTACCATGGATCAAACTCAGGACCTTGTGCTTGTGAGGCAGGCAGTGAAACCACTGAGCTAAATCCCTGGCCCCTTATTGATCATTTTCACTGTCATTTAAAAAAAATTTATTCCTCTCCAATATGAGTGGGATCAACTTTTGAGAGGGAATTATAAATTTTGGAAATGTACTGTTTCCTTGCTTTCTGATGAGTCTTTGAGTGTGTGTTTGTCTGTGTGTGTGTGTCTGTGTATGTGTGTGTGTGTTTGTTAAAGTTGGAAGATCACTGAGAATGGAGAATGGAAGACTCACTGTGTGGATATCTTTTGAATAAGTGGCTTTGTGATTTTGATGTGTCTTAGGCTGTGGTGTATCAGCATGAGATTGAAGTGTTACTAATGTTTTTTTGGATATAACAACCACCAATATGGTCAATATGTCATGAACAAACCATATATCAATGGGATATTTTAAACTTCTTTGAAAAATTCACTACCCAGGAACAGAAGGGGAGAATAACAAGGTGGGAAAAGAGGAAAATAGGGCTTCATGAGAATATTTATGTATAAGAACAAGGGAGGTAGGGGATATTTGAGAGAGTATGAAAGTAGAAGGAAGAAAAAAAAGAAGAGAAAGGAGCATAAATGGAAAATGAGAAAAAAATAGGGAGGCTGACCCGAATTAATAAACTCACAGATAGGTGCATCTGACAAACGTTATGTAGGGGTCTACAGGCAGGGAAGGGACTCATTAGGTTTTCTGGATAATCTTGACAAGAAAGGGTGAAAGCTTTACTGGACAGAACAATTAAGAAGACAAAATATACTGGAGTTGAGAGGGAAAGGGGACTACATAACTCTTATATAGTATATAGTGTGTGTGTATATATATATATATATAGTATGTATATAACTCTTACATAGTGTACATATATATGTATATATATGTTTATGTATTTTTTCCTCAGTCAAGGGTCAATATATTGCTGCCCTATTACTTAATCACTAACTAGACCTTGTATGCAAAGTTCCTTCAAAGCAACCTATAAATTCCAGGGATGAGACCTTGATAAGGAAAATCAGCCCCAACTAGGAATGAGCATATAGGCAATGCAAACTCAGGTTAGCATTCAGGGTCTGGGATCCATCCATGCCAGTCCAGAAAACTAATTATGTGACAAGTTCCAGGTATGGACTTGGGAGAGAGAATCATTTTGATTAAAGAAAGCTGAATACAAAGGTTCACAGATATTAGCCTTTCTGAAGCCCCCTACCTACATCTCCCAGGGTAGCTTTTTGCGCTCTCCTTGCTTTCCTATTTCCTTGCAATTAAAAATGATTTGTTTTTCCTTTTAAACTTTGTTCCCTTAAGCCTTTGTGGCTTAGTTTAAGATTCCAATGAGCTACTAAGAGAGCAAAGCTATGGTGCACATCCCCAGACACAACAGTTAGGAAAAGAGATTTAACAACCCTGGTATGAGAGAAAATGACCAAACAAAGTAACACCATATAGATACAAAAGAAATGGTTTTAATTATAATATAATTAAGTATGCGCATGCTCACACACACACACACACACACACACACTGATTATTCCTCCTTCTGAGGGCACTCCTGACACTTCAATGTCCTCTGCACTGAGAATGAAAGTGACAGTAAAAGAGAGTATCTGCATAATCTGTGTGCAGGTCCTGACCAGTGGCCCAAGTTCCTCATATACCCAGCCCTCCCTCAGGGTTTCGTGGTTATTCAATGCCTATGAGATACTCAGTTTAATTAGAATGGTTCCCATAGATCAATAGATTACAGTAGGTTCGTGTAATAACATAACAAAATATAAATGCTTTCTACCTCATGCAATAAAGTAAATCAAAATTTTAAAATTACAATTAAAGGTTTTTTGTTTTACTTCTTTTATTGGCACATTTTGGGTATACAATTCATTTACATTTATCATTGGATGTTTGTACCTGTATGTGATATATCTTGGTTCTTATTTTTTTCCCCATTACCTGTGCACCCTTCACCCCCTCCACCCTTCCCTATTTACATAGATTTCATTTCCATTTTTTTTCTTTTCTCATAGTTTTTCCTTTCCCTCTTTTCCTTTCCCCTTCCCCTCCCTTCACTCTTTTGTCTTTGGACCTTTTCCCATTTTAAATTATCAATTATTCATTTAAATCATTTTCATCCTTATTTACACTTTCAATTTCTGACACTAGAGAAACTATTCAGTATTTACACATGTGTGTCCTATTTATTTCACTTAAGAGTATGACCTTGATAAATCCGTATGGAGATACCTCAAAGAACTAGGACTAGAGGTCCTGTTTGACCCAGGTATTCCCCTGCTGGGTATCTTCCCAAAAGAATTAAAAGAATCATATCACAGTGATATATGTGCACCCATGTTCATAGCGGCACAGTTTGTAATAGCTAAAACTTGGAAGCAGCCCAAGTGCCTATCAGCTGGAAACTGGATGAAGAAAATGTGGGTTTTTATATAAAATGGAGTACTACTCAGCCATAAGGAATGAAAAACTAGAGTCATTTATAGCTAAACAATTAAAGATTTTTAACTTAAATATTGTCTACAAGCTCATACATTCTACCGATGGGTTTGCCAAGAAAAACTGACAGAATGTACTTTCTAAATCATGAAAATATAAATAAATGAGTATAAGATAAAACTACACATTATAAAAATATCTGGAGAGTGGAGAGTGGAAATAGTCCTTAAATATAGGAAATTATTAAGACCATTATTTGATGAGAGAAAAGCCCTTTCAATATATCCAACAAAGAATATTTATTAAATTTTTAACACTAATCCCAAATAAACCAGGAATATCTACAAATATTTTTTAGAAAAGACAGATATCAAAGGTAAATAAAATACAATTTTAATTAATATTGATGTAATAATAGAAATAATTTTGATATTGATTTCAAAGTAATTTAAACTTTTAAATTATTAAAACATTGATAATCTTAATTCTTAGCATAACAGATTCTCAAACTGGTAAATTCAGTACATTTCAGATTCAAAGCATTATATAATGAAAGGCACAATTTTTCTCACATTCAAGTACATGGTAATCTTACATGTTTTAATTATACACTATACTTGATAGTTTAATAAAGAAAGTGGGAAGGATTATGCAAGAAATGACAAGAATTGTGTTAAATATATATATAGACATATATTAACAACCACCAATTTAGAAAAGCATGCACAAAACAGGTAACAATGGATATGTATTTCTCTTTCACACATAATCATCCTTTTCTAAATTGTCTGCAACAATAAGATATATCACTTTCCCAGAACTTGTCTACTTCAATATATTACCTAATCCTAAAGTGGGAACTGCTGTCCTATTTTTTTTAGCTGTTTGTTAGTTTGTAAATTAAATTGAATAAAAGAGATTTGTAAACCATAAAGGAATAGTAGTCAGAAACATGTAGAGTTTATTGCATCAAAATATTCTAGGATTCTAAGCCTTCTGGTGATACTGGCTCACAGTTATTCTATTGTCCCAAAAGTTTTATGTCCATCTTTTTATGATAGAAACATGGAATTATTGTATGTAGCGCAGTTGTGCATAATGAAACATTAGTTCAGTGAATTAGTGTTTGTCAAATGTTAGAGAAGCACCAGATGTAGAATCTAAATGCAATAATCTTGACTGGAAAGCAATTGACCCAAACATTGGTGCTAAAAATCACTATATACAGAATGACATATGAAAAATGAAGTGCTCTTTTAATAAAATACTTCAAAATTTGGGTGTGCAGGAAGGTTATATGATATAGGCTACAAAACTACAAATTTTTTCTTTATTCATAAAAGTTTTCCTAGATAGCACAAATTTTTAATATCTGAGATATAATACTTAATTGATGACACCAAATTACAATATGCAATATGCACTTCTAAGTACTTGTGAATCCAAATATGCAAGGCTATGTTTGTTAAGTAAAGACCAACTGGAAAGGAGAAAATAACATGATTTAATTTTCTTTAGAATGAGATTACAGAATTTTTTAGAAGAAAAAAGACAAGCAGAAAAGTGAATATGCCTAGCATTACTGTTCTTTCAATTGTCTAGAACACTCTCAATTCAGCAGGACTCTAACAACAGCACTTTTAACCTCTTTATTTCTGAGACTGTAAATGACAGGGTTCAGCATGGGGATCACAATCGTGTAAAACACAGAAGCTACCTGATCCCTTCCCAAGGAGTAGGACATCTTTGGTTTTAGATAAGTAAAGATCATAGTGCTATAGAAGATGGTGACTCCCAGGAGATGGGAGGCACAAGTGGAGAAGGCTGTTTTCTTTCCAGCAGTGGAATTAATTTTCAGGATAGTGGAGAGGATGGACACATAGGATCCAGATATGGTGATGAGGGACAGCACTAAATTGGATCCAGCACAAATGAATATAACGATTTCAACCTCAGAAGTGTCACTGCAGGACAGGGCTAAAATTGGAGATGTGTCACAGAAGAAGTGCTGGATGACATTAGACTTGCAGAAGTCCAATTGGCTCATGGAAAATGCATTGACAGTGGAATCCACAAAGCCAATAACATAGGAACCAGTGAGCAGGGCACGGCACAGTCCTATGGACATAATGACTGGATAGTGCAGGGGTCTGCAGATAGCTACATAGCGATCATAGGCCATGGAGGAGAGAAGCAAGCATTCAGCAGCACTAAAGACTATAAAAAAGTACATCTGGGTGAAGCAGCCCATGAAGGAGATATTCTTGGTGGAAGTCAGTAAGTTCTGTAAGGTTTTAGGAGTGATGACACTTGAGTAGCTGAGGTCAAGAAGTGACAAGTGAGTGAGAAAAAAGTACATGGGGGTGTGAAGCTGGAGATCCAGGGAAATGACCAGTATCATCCCCGCATTCCCCAGCAATGTGATCAGGTAAATCAGGAGAAAGAGCACAGAGAGGACCAGCTGTGTCTCTGCAGAGTCTGTCAGCCCCATGAGGATGAAGCCAGGAAAACTGGTGGTGTTCCATCTACCCATGGTGTCCTCTGCAATTTTCTGTTGAATAGTACATTTCAAAAATTACCCTGTCTCCAACAATATTTTTGTTTATGTGAATTTTCAATAGTGTTCCTAGAAATTGATGAAACCATTGTAAATAAGCATGAAAAAAATACAATCGCCTTATGTAGATATGGGGATAAAATGACATTTGTTTTTGATATATTAAAGAGTTGCTTCCCATTTTTCATATGAAAGTGATACTACTATAAACTCATTATATTATTAACACATTCAATTCTCAAAAAGAGATTATACCATAAGGACTCTTACCTCCATACTTTATTTCCTAAAAAAGGAACAGAGATTATTTATTTAAAAAAGAGCAGGTATACATTCACAGTGATCCAACTTAGATATTTTGACTTCAGACAACACACTTATAATACTGTGTTCCTGAACAGAAATTGTTTTATCCATCCTGAATAAGGACATATAAATGACCATAAAAATCATTTTTAGTGCCCATTTGTTTCCAAAGAGTTATTATACTAATTCAAGTAATTTCTGTCTGGGGACTTAGGTAAGTCACATTAATATTAAATTCCTGGAGATATAGTAACTGAGAGACAAAAATTAAACTCGAATACTTGGATTTTGAAAAATGGGATGTGTCTCCAGCTTCTATTGACCAAGAGCAATTCTCTTCTTGTCCTCCACTCAAATGACTGCACAGAGAATTAATTCTCAGTCTCAGAAATATCATGACTCCCTGAGAAGAATATTCAGATATCACCCCAGGAGGTCAAGTTTGCTTTAACTTGGCAAATGGAGGCAAGGAGCCTGTAGTCACCTGGACATAAAAGCCCTGACAGAAATTAACACAGAGAAACAGATTTGCAGGGAGCAGAGGCTCCTGTCTCTACTGTGAAGAAAATAATCCCATTCCTTTGCACCAAAATAACTTGTCCTCACCTTTTTGATGCAGCCAGAGATGGTATGGATCTTCACCTTTGGTAACAATGTATTTTTGAACTTTCTCATTCAAAATCAATTTTCTTTAATTATTATATTTTCAGAATATGTACATTGCTTGTATACTTTCATTTCACAAGCTGTATATTCTTTTTTCTACAAATCTTAACTTATAATGAGGCCCAAATGATATGTGTGTGCATATTTTTTGATAAAATTTCCTTTATTTTATGTAGTATAATCCCCTCCACTTCTCAATATGATACTTACTGTGCACCAAAGATGCTGAAAAAACTTTCTTCTAATGTTCTCTGTTTAGAAAATTGTCAGGCACAAAATATTCTCAGAAATAAAATAGGAAACCGTATGGTGAGTGGAAAAGTATTGTAATCTGTTTGCTTTTCTAGGAGGAATTTATCTTTATGTTTTTCTACATTCATTTTTTTATTGTGAGGAAAATGGCATATACCTAGAAATTTTGTTCAAGTGTTGATTGAATTGAAAGTTTCCTCTGAAAAGAATCTGAGTGAGGACCTGTGAATGGAAACAGACCAATGTGAACCTCTCCTCCCAGTCAGCCTTATATATTGCACACTCAGAACACTGCAGCCTTTGGTGATCCTTTGGGAGCAATTTCCAGAGAAGATTTCTTGGCCCTATTCCAAGGAAAAAAGTTCAATTATTTAATGAACACAAGATTTTGTCTTTTCTCTTAGAAGTCCCACATGTACAATATAAAAACCTCACTTCTTCACATAATACTCCAAGTTTCTTCTGAACTTTATTGAAATTTATTTTTAAATTGGCATGTATTTAGATAAACATCAGGAATAATGTTTACATTTGAGTGATTAATCAGGATTTTTTTTTTTTTGGTACCAGGGGTCGAACTTGGGTCCTTGTGCTTGCAAGGCAAGCGACGGAACCACTGAGCTAAATCCCCAGCCCATAATCAGGACTTTTTGACTAAGAAATTAGAGAAGGAATTTCATGAGTTGTACTTTCTTTACAATTGGAACCATGAAGGATGGAACAATAAAATTTTTGGCCTGGAAATTTTTTATTCTAAAATGAATGTCTTGGCCATAAACACAACACATATTCATTAGAAAAAGTAGAAATCATTAGATTGCAAAGAAAAAAAAGCAATTCAAAATGAAATTAGAAATAATTTTTTAGATAACAAGAAAAATCGCCTTTTGTTCAAGACATGATTAATAAATCTTGAGCAGACAAAGATAAAAAAATGGGTCAAGGAATATGATGGAATTTCAACATAGGAAACAAATGGAAACCACAAAGCACATTCAAACAGATTTCCAGGAGATTGAAAACTCTATTGAAAGTTTATACAGGAGAATGTGCCAATACGAGGACAGAATTTCAGATATAGAAGACAGGATTGTAATTAGTGACCAGGAAAATAAAACTTTCTTAAAAATGGTAAGAGACCATGAGCAATCAATCCAGCAGGGGCTAGACAATGCAAAGAATAAAATAAGACTGATCAGAATCCATGAAGAAAGAGGAGCAAGTGAAAGTTACATAAAAATCTGTTCACAGTAGTAATGGCAGAAAACTCCCCAAGCAGGGGAAAAGAACTTGAGATACAGATAAGTGAGGCATACAGAACTCCAACTAGTGATGGTAAAATAAAGAAATCTACACCTAGACATATAATAGTTAAGACTGCAGAAACCCAACAGAACATAATTCTACAAGCAGTTAGAGAAAAGAAACAAATCAGATACAAAAAATCCCATCAGAATCACAGCACCCTTCTCAACAAAAACTGTGACATCAAGGAGAGCCTGGAGCACTGTATTTCAACCCCTAAAAGAAAACAACTTCCAACCCAGATTAATGTACCTCAAAAAACTATCTTTCAAAGTTGATGGAGAAATAAGGTAAAAAAAAATAGAAAACTAATTTGGATGTGTGCTCTTAAGTTTGAAAAATTATAATACTATGGTGCATTGTTTTTTCCTAATTTTTTTGACTCAATATATTCTGCCAGGACTGGTTATGTTAGCCTATTCCTACGGAGCCCCCTCATGTCTCACACATTGGATAGGACTCCAGTCTTCACTAACAGAACTGAGAAGATAAATAGCTATCCTCAGTCCCCACAGAAATGGGGCAAAACCTATGTTGTGGCTTGTCAGGGTGGCTGGTTTCATCTACAGGCTACATTCATGTAATATACTTTATCATTTTAGTGTACATGATATTTTTTCATTTTATAAAGAAAAATAAGGAAAAGACAAAACCAGGCTGGATACTACCATAAAATTGGTAATGATTAGTGGGAAAATACCTGCTTTGCTATATATCATCATGTAAGATGTGTCTTGAGAAGAATAACAAGAAATTAAAACCTAATAGTAGAGTTGAAATATTTTATTATTGGTTAATAAGGGTCAGGGTTAGCATCTTGTTAGAGAACTTTTTCATGAGATTGAATTCTTAGCACTTCTTTGTGAAGACAGAATAATCATCAATGATGTCAATGTCTAAAGAACAAATCACTCACCAACACATAATTTATAATTTGTTTGAGAAGCTCTTCAACTTTTTTTTCCAAGTTTGACTCATAAAGAAGGAGAGAAAATTATGTGGGATAGGGTAGGGGGGAAAGGCCTTCATGAGAACATTTATATATAATTTTAAAAAAACAGGGAGAAAGGGGACATTCAAGAGGCATGAGAGGAGGAGGAACAAAGAAGAGAAAGGAGGGGAATATAAGTGAAAAGGGAAGGATGTAGGGCAGAGTGGATTCAGTTCATGAATTAGCAGATACCTGTGCTAGAATGTTAGAAAGCCTGCGAAACAACCCTGGTAGGACAGAACCTAACAAAACAAGGTAAGACCCTGTAGGTGCACACACAATAGCATAATGCTTACATAATCACACACACCATGACACTCTGCATACTTTTGGGAGCATTTGTGTTGAAGAACAATATTTCCAACAGAATTCTACTGTGGGACAAAGCCTAACAGAAGGAGCAACATGGAAAACATGTTGTCTTCATTGTGTTTTTTTCTCAGCCTCTGTCCTGGTGGGAGAGGCCATTTCCTGCAGTCTAAAGCTGAGCTCTGCCCTCCACGGTGACCTCTGTGCTCTGTCAGGTTTGCCCTTGGGGAGCCTGGACCACAGCTGCCCTCATCCCCTCTGCTCTTGGGAGCCAGGGTAAGGGGAAAACTTGGTGTCTGCATAATCTGTGTGCAGGTCCTTACTATGGCCCCAGTGCCTCAGTTCCCAGACCCGGCTTCTGGATGCTTGGATGCCCAGTGTCTATGTGCTGTCCTAGTTATGCTGAAAGGCTCCAATAGATCAATAGCCCACTAGGTCATATTATGCTTTTGTAATAACCTTATAAATACTTTCCACACTATGTAATAAAAGTGTGATTTAGGTTTAATTAAAGTTAAATAATTTCTTTAACTTAAATGTTGTCTACAAAGTCATACATTCTAGTGGTTCCATCACTTGCCTTGCAAGTGCAAGGACCAGAGTTCAATCCCTGGTAACAAAAAAAAAAGTCATACATTCTTATCAACAAACACTGACACGACAAAAACTCCTACAATATATTTTCTAAATCATAAATACACAGACATGAAAATAATGTAAAACTGTACCTTTAAAAACAACTGGGGACTAGAAAGAGCCCATGAATATATGAAATTGTTAAGACATTTATGTAGTAAGACAAGAGCACATGTGCAGCCAAAAAGAATGTTTAGTTCATGTTTTCAAGAGTTTGATTGATTCCTTGTGTTTCATTGTTTATTTTCTGTCTAGCTGATATTTATTTCTGACAGTGGGGTATTGAGTTCCCCCTCTAGTATTGTATTAGTGCTTATTTGATTTTTCACATCTGTTAGTATTTCTTTCATATAATTGGGCACACTAGTGTCTGCTGCATATATATTTATGATTGTCATCTCTTCCTCTTGGATTTCTCCCTTTACAAGGATGTAGTGTCTTTCTTTGTCCCTCTTAATCAGTGTTGGTTTGAAATCCATTTGATCTGCAAATAGTAGTTAATCTTGCTGTTTATCAGGTTCCCATCACATAGAGTATTGTTTTCCACCCTTTAACTTTCAGTCTATGAGTTTCTTTTTGAATTACATATGTTGTATGCAGTATATTGGTTGATCTTGCTTTTTAAACCATTCTGCCAGTCTATTTCTTTTGATTGTTGAATGGAGACCATTAACATTGATGGTTATAACTGATGTGTACTGAATTATCTTTGTCATGACTTCTTTTTGTTGGATTCTACTTTGCATTTAATTTCTTGTGCCTGATGGATTAATTCTGTTGGTTCTTCCTGGGGTTGTGATCCTCATTGTCTTTTCCTAGGATATTGCTTAAAAATTTTGGAGTGCTGGTTTGGTATTCATGAAGTTCCTCAAATGCTCTTTGTCATGAAAGTATCTTATTTCTCCATAAATTTTGAAAGGTAGTTTTCCAGGATACATCAATCTGGGATGGAGGTTGTTTTCTTTTAGGGCTTGATATACATCACTCCAGGCTCTTCTTGACTTGAGGGTTTGTGTTGAGAAGTCTGCTGTGAGTCTGATGGGATTTCCTTTATATATATATATGAATGTCAGCTCTTCCTCTTGGATTTTTACCTTTAAAAGGATGTACTGTCATTCATTTTCCTCTTAGTGTTGGTTTGAAATCCCTTGATCTGCAAACAGGATAGTTACTCCTGATTTTGGGGGTGGGGTCATGCTGCATGGAGTATTATTTTTCATCCTTTAACTTTCAATCTACTATATATATATATATATTTTTTTTTTTTAATTTCATGTGTTTCTTGAATGCAGTGTATTGTTGGATCTTGCTTGTTGACCCATTCAGCCAGTCTATTTCTTTTTTTCTTCAGTCTATTTCTTTAATTGGTGTATCAAGACCATTAACATTGATGATTATAACTGATATGTGTTGTTATACTTGTCCTGAGTATTTTTTTTGTGTGTGTGTTCTCTCCCTTTCTGTTTAATTTCTTGTCTTCCTAATGGATTCATTCTGCTGGGCTTCTTGCAGTTGTGATCCTCATTTTCTTTTCCTAGGATGTTGTTTAAAATTTTTGGGAGTGGTTTTTTTGGTATTCATGAAGTTCCTCAGGTGCTCTTTGTCATGAAAGTATCTTATTTCTCCATCAATTTTGAAAGATAATTTTGCAGGGTACATCAGTCTGGGTTGGAGGTTGTTTTCTTTTAGGGGTTGAAATATGTCATTCTCCTTGACTTCAGGGTTTCTGTTGAGAAGTGTGCTGTGATTTTGATAGGCTTTCCTTTGTATTAGTTTTGTTTCTTTTCTCTAACTGCTTGTTCTTCTGTTGGATTTCTGCAATCTTAAGTATTATATGCCTAGGTGTAGATTTTTTTTTTTTCACCATAGCTAGTTAGAGTCCTGTATGCCTCACTTATCTGTATGTCAAGTTCTTTCCCCCTGCTTGGGAAGTTTTCTGCCATTACTTCTGTGAACAAGTTTTTCTTTATGTAATTTGCACTCTCCCCTCATTCTTCATTGACTCTGATCAGTCTTATTTTGTTCTTTTTATTCTCTAGCAGCTGCTGGATTTATTTCTCATGGTGCCTTACTCTTTTTAAGAAAGCCTGGTCACTAATTGAAATCCTGCCTTCTATATCTGAAATTCTGTCCTCACTTTGGCACATTCTGCTTCATAAACATTCAATGGAGTTTTCAATCTCCTGGAAATCTGTTTCCATATGTTTTATGGATTCCATTTGTTTCCTATGTTGAGATTCCATCATATTCCTCATCTCCCCTATTTTTTTATCTTTGCTCAAGATTTATAAATCATGTCTTGAACTAAGGACACAATTTCTCTTGTTATCTAAAAAATTATTTCTAATTTAATGTTTGAATTGCTTTTTTCTTTGGAATTTAAAGTCTTCTACATTTTAATAATGAATATGTGTTATATCTATGACCTAGCCATTGATTTATGAATAAAACATTTCCAGGACAAAAATTTTATTGTTCACTCCTTCATAATGTCAATTGTAAAGAAAGTACAACTCATGAAATTTCTTCTCTAGCTTGCTAGTCGAATAAAATTGTTATTAATCAATTAAATGTAAATATTATTCATGGCAAGTTTATATAAATATGTGTCAATTTAAAAAGTACATAAATGAAGTTCAACAGAAACATGGAGCATAACATGAGGAGATGAAGTATTTATATTCTAAATGTGGGATTTCCAAGGGAAAAGAGAAATTTTGTGTTCATTAAATCCTTTAACTTTTGTTCTTGGAATTGGGCCAAGAAATCTTCCCTGGAAATTGCTCCCCAAGGATGACCAAAGGCTTCAGTGTTCTGAATGCTCAGTATATGAGCCTAAATGGGAAGAGAGGTGTACACAGGTCTGTTTCCATTCACAGGTCCTCCCTCAGATTCTTTTCAAAGGAAACTTAGGAATTACCTTTCCATTTGATCAAGACTTGAACAAAATTTCTAGGCTGATAGAGTTTTCCTCAGAATAAAAAAATGAATGCAGAAGAACATAAAGATGAACTACACCAAGATAAAAACAGATTATAATAACTTTCAACTCACTATATGGTTCCCCATTTTACTTCTGACAATATTTTATGATTGACAAATTTTTAAACAGATAACATTGGAAGACAGTTTTTTTCAGCAACTTTGTTGCACAGTAAGTATTCTGAGAACTGGAGGGGATTATACTAAATAAGATAAAGGGGATTTTATGAAAAAAATGTAAATATACATAATTTGGGCCTCACCATAAGTAATGCTAAGATTTGCAAAAAAGGAATATAGAGTTTGTGAAATGAAAGTATACAACCAAATGTACATATGCTGAAAATATATAATGCTGTGAAGAAAATTTATTATGAGTGGGCAAATTAAAAATACATTGTTACTAGAGCTGAAGATCCATACTGCATCTGGCTGCCTCAAAGGAGTTGGAGACAAGTTATTTTGGTGAAAGAAAAGGTTTTATTTACTCCCCAGGAGAGACAGGAGCCCCTTCTCCCCCAAAATCTCTGTCTCCCTGTGTTAATTTCTGCCAGGGCTTTTATGTCCACATGGTTCCAAGATCCCTCCTTCATTTTCCAAGTTTAAACAACCTTGACCTCCTGAGTTGGTGTCTGAATTTTTCAGACAGTCATGATATTTCTGAGACTGAGCATTAATTCTCTGTGCAGTCATTTGAGTGGAGGACAGGAAGACTATTATGGTTCTCAGGCAGGGGAAGATGGAGAAGTAGCCTATTTTTAAAAATAAAAAATTTTAAATATTAAATATCATTTCTGTTACTATACCTTCAGGAATTTGATATTAATGTGAATCACCTAAGTCCCAGTATGATAAGTCATTGGGAAAAAAAGGGCAGTGAATAATACATTAAAAATAGTTTTTAGTATGGTCACTATATATCCTAATTCAGGATTGTTAAAACAAATTCTGATCAGGGACACAGTATTGTTCACTCTGTTCTCTGAATTCAAAATATCTAGATAGAATCAGTGGCAATATGTAACTGCTCTTTTTTACATAAGTAATCAGTGTGCCCTTTTCCAAAGTTGGATAAGAATCCTCATGGTATATTTTCCTGAGAATTGAACCAGTTAATAATAGAAAGATTTTAGAATAGCATCTGTTTCATGTTAAAAACTAGATGTAGCCCTTTAATGTATCATAAACAAATGTCATTTTATATCCATAGCTATACATAGCGATTTATTTTTTCACCCTTGTTCACAATGGTATTCATCAATTTCTAGGAACACTGAAAAATAATGAGCATAAATGAAAATATTTTCAGAGACAGAGAAATTATTAAAATTTATTATTCAACAGATAAGTGAAGCAGGACACCATGGGTAGGTGGAACTCCACCAGTGTGCCTGGTTTCATCCTTATGGGGCTGACGGACTCTGCAGAAACACAGCTGGTCCTCTCCATGCTCTTTCTCCTGATTTACCTGATCACAGTGCTGGGGAATGTGGGGATGATACTGATCATTCACCTGGATCCCCAACTTCACACCCCCATGTACTTTTTTCTCACTCACTTGTCATTTCTTGACCTCAGTTACTCAAGTGTCACCACTCCGAAAACCTTACAGAACTTACTGACTTCCACCAAGAATATTTCTTTCATGGGCTGCTTTACCCAGATGTTCTTTTTTATAGTTTTTGTTGCTGCTGAATGTTTCCTTCTCTCCTCCATGGCCTATGACCGCTATGTAGCTATCTGCAGACCCCTGCACTATCCAGTCATTATGTCCAAAAGACTGTGCCATGCCCTGCTTACTGGCTCCTATGTTATTGGCTTTGTGGATTCCACTATGGTTACAGTTTTCATGAACAGGCTGCACTTCTGCAACTCCAATGTTATCCAGCACTTTTTCTGTGACTCATCCCCAATTTTAGCCCTGTCCTGCAGTGACACATTTGAGGTTGAAATCATTATATTAATTTTTGCTGGCTTCACCCTAGTTCTGTCCTTCTTCACCATATCTGGATCCTATGTGTCCATTCTATACACTATCCTGAAAATTAATTCCACTGCTGGAAAGCAAAAAGCCTTCTCCACCTGTGCCTCCCATCTCCTGGGAGTCAGCATCTTCTACAGCAGTATGATCTTTACGTACCTAAAACCGAAGACTTTCTACTCCTTGGGAAGGGACCAGGTGGCTTCTGTGTTTTACACAATTGTGATTCCCATGCTGAACCCACTCATTTACAGTCTCAGAAACAAAGAGGTGAAGAAAGCTGTCCTGAGAGTCCTGTAGGAGCGAGAGGGTGCTAGACAATTAAAATAACAGTGATGCTAGGCATTTACATTTTCCCCCCTTGTAATAATTTCTTTCATCTCATTCTGAGAAAAGTCTTTTTTCCATTTTCCAGCTGCTCTTTACTTAAAAAAAATGATCTTGGTAATTTTGAGAGACAGGTACTTACAAATTCATATTATATTTTGGAGTCATCAATTAAGTTTTAAATCTAATGAGTAAAAATCTGTGCTGTTAATGAAAACTTTTATGTGAAAATGAAAATTTTGTAATTTTACAATCTGTATAAAAACAATATTTCTTCACAGTTCAATTTTAAAATAATTTTTCAATGAAACATCAATTCATTTTTCATGTGTCATTCTGTTTATAGTGATCTTCAGCAGCAAAGTTTGGGGCAATTGCTTTCAAGTCAATATTACTGCCTCTAGGATCTACATTTGTTGCTCTTCTAGCATTT
Source organism: Heterocephalus glaber (assembly GCF_000247695.1). The sequence continues at coordinate 296,765 of NW_004624968.1, read as the reverse complement.
GACAAACACTAATTCACTAAAATAATAAGGTCTCTATACCCACCTGGATGATATTTAGTAATTCCATGCTTCTCTCATCAGAAGATGGACCTAAAACTTAGGAAAATAACATAAGTGGTGGCCATTGTAACAAGAAGACTTAGACTCCTAGAATATTTTCACATTATACACACTATGTATTTCTGAATGGTATTCCTTTATGGTTTACAAATCTCTTTCATTCAATTTAATTTACAAACTAACAAACAGCTAAAAATATAGGGCAGCTGTTTCCACTTTAGGATTAGGTAATATATTGAAGTAGAATTGAATGAGGGAAAGTGATATATCTTAATGTTGAAGACAGTTTAGAAATGATGATTATATATAAAAGAGAAATACATATCCATTGTTGCATGTTTTGTGCATGCTTTTCTAAATTTGCGGTTATTCATATAGGTGTTTATATAATTAACACAATTCCTGTCATTTCTTGTATAATCTTTGCCACTTTCTGTATTCACCTTAAAGTTTACTATCTAATACAGTTTATCTACTCAATATATGAGAAAAATTGCTACTTTCAATGTATAATGCTTTGAACCTGAAACGTACTGAATTTACCAATTTGAAAATCAGTGAGCAATCACTGCTGTTAGGTGTGTTCCTGTGAGCCATGTGAAGAACAAACCTTTCTGTGACATCACAATGAGCTTCAACCACTGGCTTCTTTGCCTTTCTCTGGATTTTTTTAGGTTTATAGTATTCTTTCAAATAAATTAATAATTATGACATTTGCCTCCTATGTTATACATTTAAAAGAAACCTGTATCAAAGGAAAGAATTGACAATTAATTTACATTATGTTACTGTCCTTAAGCTTAAATCAAGAAGAGGGACAAAAAAAATCTCCACATTTTTCAGAATATTTTTCACTACATTTTTGTCAGCTTAAAATTTCGGTTTAATATCTTAAGGTTATTGTGTAATGCATAGTCCCATTTACCAAGTAAGCTATTTTATTTGAACTTTAAAAAAAATTATTACACTGATTGCTTTACTCTAAACATGTGATGATAATAGTAACTACTTTTTGAAATTCAAATTCTTGTACTCAAATAGTTTAAAATATAGCATTACTCGTACTTTCAAATCAGTGACAATTTTTTGCCTTTTATTACATCAATATTACTTACAATGTTTTTTATTTAACTTCAATACCTGTCTTTTCTAGAATCTGAATTTGTACATATTCCTGGTTTTATTTCTTTGTGATTAAGATTAAAAATTTAATAAATATTTATTCTTTGATGTATTGTTAGGGCTCTTCTTGTTAAGGAATATGTAAAATGACTACAGCAACAGCACCATCCCTAGATAAGGAAATTCCTGCAGCATTTCTTAATGGCAAACCCCCACTTAAATTGGGCCAGGTGTCCAAACAAAAAAACAATTACCACGTCTTGCTACCAAAAGTACACATAGACCTGAAGCTTCCTGTAAATCACATTGATAGAAAAAGTTTTAAGTAGCTTAGTAGATTGACTATGAAGGTAACTGTAGAAGCAAAATAAGTAGTGTATTCAAGATTTGTTTTTTTCTGTTGCTCTTGATGTTTAAGGTGTTAACCAGTAATTTAATTATAGACAACATTTTAACCTAACAAAGTTGCAAATGCCTAAGTGAATTTACAAAGTATATGTGCCTATCTTGTGTCTGTGACTTGTAGGTAGGAACCAGAATTGTATTTACACATCAAAGACCACAAGGAAGGAGATACTGACTAACAAAAGTATAAAGAGAAGAGACCAACAAAAGAGGGGGCAGACTTTGACCAGATCAGTTTCTGGCGGTCTTGCTGGCTTGCAAGTAAATCTTATTTGTTTTACCCAAGTTCTGTGTCTTTGAGCATTTCTTTCTGAGATTCCTGTAACATTCTCTCATCACAAAAAGTTCTGAGTAATTTCATATATTTATGGACTATTTCCACTCTCCACTCTCCAGGTATTTTTATGTGGTGTAGTTTTATCTCATACTCATTCATTTTTATTTTCATGATTATAAGATATTTCAGTTTTTTTGGCAAACTAATCAATAGAATATATGACCCTGTAGACAACATTTTAGTTTAAGAAATGCTTTACATTTAATTAAATTAAAGTTGATTTATTTTCTTTGTTACATGGGCTGAAAAGATGTCTATTATGTTATTACATAAACCTAATGTAATCTATTGATCTATGGAAGCCATTCTGATTAAACTGAATGACTTACAGACATTGGATAACCATGCAACCCAGAGCAAGGGCTGGGTATATGAGGAACTTGGGCCACTGGTCAGGACTTGCACACAGATTATGCAGCTACTCTCTTTTACTGTCACCTTCATTCTCAATACAGAGGACATTGAAGTGTCAGGAGCCCCTACAAGGAGGAACAATTGGTGTGTGTGTGTGTGTGCATACACATGTGTAATTATATTGTAATTAAAACTCCTGCTTTTGTAGCTGTAGGGTGTTACTTTATTTGGTCATTTTCTCTCATATCAGGGTTGTTTTATGTGGTTTCCTAACTGTTGGGCCTGGGGATGTGCACTTCATATTTGCTCTCTGAGTAGCTAATTGGAATCATAAACTGAGCCACCAGGAGTTAGGAGAACAAAGTTTAAAAGGAAAAACAAAAACACTTTATGTGAAAGGAAAGAGGAAATCAGGGGGAGCACAGAAACTACCCTGTGAAATGTAGGTAGGGGGCTTCCAAAAGCCTAATACCTGTGCACCTTTGTCTTCAGCTTTCTATAATCAAAATGATTCTGTCTCCCAATTCCATACTTGGAACTTGTCACAACCTGATTGCTTCTCTGGACTGGTATAGGTGGATCCTAGGCCCTTAACTCTACCCTTAGGTTGCAGTGTACACATGCACATTCCTAGGTGGGCCACCTTGTCCTCATCAGTGCCTTATCTCTGGAATTTATAGGTTGGTTATGAGAAACTTCACATACAAGTACTAGTTAGTGATTATGTATCTAGAGCAATAATATATTGACTCTAGAGTGTGGATATATATACATATACATATATATATATATATATATATATACATATTGATAGGTCTCCCACTACCTCAGCAGCTATTATGTATAGTAGCTGCCCTCTTCCTATCGTGCCTTGCCCCCTCCCCTGTGTGACATCATGCCAAGATGGTTGTTCCCACCAAAGAATAAACCCTTCTTCCCAGCATGCCCCTGTTCCCACCTAGAGAGTAACCTAATACTCTCTCACCTCCTACCACTTAGTGACATCACCAGCTACTCCATTCCCTAGTCACTACCTCACTCAACCCCACCTCAGCCCCTACAAATCCCACCCTAGTCTCTATAAAAGACTCTTCCTGCCCCAGCCATATTGCTTTTGTCTCTCCTTTGTTCAGAGACAGTCGGGCAGATCTGTTCCCTAATAAAGGCTTGTTGTGGCCTGGTCTGGTCTTGGTTTTTGGACCTTTTACCATCCCCCCCCCCCACACACACATAGAGAGAGAGAGGGAGAGAGAGAGGAGAGAGAGAGAGAGAGAGAACGAGAGAGAGAATTATGTAGTCCCCTGTCCCTTTCAACTCCATGGAATTTTAATGGAGGTGGGGACAGGAGGCTAACCTGGCTTTGGCACCTGTCTATTTTCCTCAGTGCTCTGTTTTTTTCAGCTCTCCTTTTTCTTGTTAATTGTTCCCTCCTGTGAAGCTTTAACTCTTTCTAGTCAGGAACAGCCAGAAACCTAATGAGGTCTTTCCCTGACTTTTGACCCTTACCCAACATTTGTCAGATACATGCATCTGCTAGTTTATTAGTTTCATTCAAACACCCTGTACATTTTTTTCTCATTTTTCATTTATACTCTTTTCTCTCCTCTTTTTTCTTCCTTCTACTCTCATACTCCCTCAAATATCCCCTCGCTCCCTTTTTCTTATACATATATATTCTCATGAAGGCATATTTTCCTGTTTTCCCACCTTGTTACTCCCCTCCTCTGTTCCTGGGTAGTGAATTTTGCAAAGAAGTTTTACACTTGATCTTAGCGAAATGGCCAAGAAGAAATTGCAAATAAGTTTTAAATTACATGTAGATGTATGATTTGTTCATCAAAATAATTACATTATTAGTGGTTATTATGTCCTAAAAAACAGTGTAAGAATTAAAACTCCTGCCAAATTTGTGAACCAAGGGACAGATTGGATGTGGCCATGCTGAGGCACCATAGACTAAGACATATCACAATAACAAAGCCACTTACTCAAAAGATCTCCACACAATAGGTCTTCCACTCCTCATTCCCAGTGATCTTCAAACTTCAACACACACACACACACACACAAAGAATCATCAGAAAACAAGGAAATAGTATGTTCCTCAAGTTCAAAAATCCCTCCCAAAAACTTATCACACTGTTATTGTACTGGAAGAGATTTCAAAGAATTTAAAAAGTGATTGTGAAAATGATTTATGATAGCAAAAATGGGGGAAATATTAGATGAATTAATGAAACACTTAAATATTTAAAGAGATCAAAGAAGATACAATAGAGAACTGAATGAATCAAGGAGGAAATCATGGTACAGTATATGATAGACCACTTCACCAAAAATAGAAATTCTGAGAAAAGAACTAAGAAATGCTACAAGTCAATCCTTAAACACTCAAATGAAAAATTTAACTGAAAGTCTTAAGAATAGTTAAGATGAATAACAAGAAACAATATCAGAATTAAATGATAAAATGGATGTGCCGCAACAATGGCCCAGTAAGAGAATAAAGAGAAGTAATGAGATTATTTGAGAACCCTTTGAAAATCTCAAAGAATAAAATGTTGACTCAAGTAGGATGATAGAATACAGGCCAATGGCAAAGAAAACTTATTCACTGGAATTATAGGGGAATCTTCTAATAGGGAACAGAGGCAAATAAACATGAACAAAACAGATACACCTCATAGCATATTCTAGTCAAACTGCCCAAATTTTAGACATAGAAGATTAAGAGCAGATACAAAGAAATACTAAATCACTTATAATTATTAACTCAGATGCATAAGCAATTTTTTTCACCTGTAACTCTAAAGCCAGAAGGGTTGAATTGATGTATTTCAAGCCTTGAAGAAAAGAATTACAAACTTACTCTTTTATACCTAGTCAAATTTAGATTTACCTTCAGAGGTAAATCTAAAGAAGTATTTACTGAATAAAAGGTGTTGAGGGCCGGGGATTTAGCTCAGTAGTTTTGCCACCTGCTGTGCAAGCACAAGGACCCAAGTTTGATACCCGGTACCAAAAAAAAAAGTGTTGAAAAAATTCTTAAAGGAATTTTCCTAACAGATAAAGAGGGCAGTCACAATCATGAGTCAAAGTGGAAAAATGAATCTAATTGTGGGAATAGGTTAAAAAAAAATAAAGACCTGATATGCAACAAACTATAAAAAGAACAAAATGAAACATGTTAGTACAAAACATTTAACAATATTTACTGAAATTGCTGTTAAGTCTTCAGTGAGTGGCTAAAATAAAAGATTGTATGAAAACACAACACTCAGTTATATGGAGCCTGAAAAAAATCACACGTGGTTCCAAAAGACAATGTTTGAAAGTTAAAAAAATTTCAGGGGCCGGGATTTGGCTCAGTGGCTTCGCCCCCTGCTGCACAAGCAGAAGGATTTGAGTTCGATCCCTGGCACCAAAAAAGAAAAAAAAAAGAAAAAAAATTTCAGTCAGCTTGAAGATTAAAACAAGTTGGAGGAGCTATGCTTAGATTCACCAGTGTAGACCTCAAGAGAAATTATTTGGTAGAGTGAAAGTAGGCCACTGCCTGTTGGCAAAGGGAGCAATTTACCAAGAGACAACCATTGTACATACACATTACTCAACACTGATGTACCCAGTTTCCCAAAATACTTCTTGATATAAAAGGTCATATAGAATTCAACTCCATAATTGTGGGTGTCTTAAATATCCTACTCTCACAAATACACGGTCAACTAGAATTAACAAAACAAAGAAAAATTAGAATTAAATTTTGCTATAATTCAAATAGACAACAAAATACTACAGAGATTTTCATTTAAAAACAGAATAGTCCACATCCGTTGTAGAATTTCATAGAAATTTCTTCAAAATTAACAATATTTTAAGCCCATAAAACAAGTGTTATTGAACTTAAAATATTTTTAAAATCTCAGGTGTTTGATAGTATCAAAATACGATGACTTATAAAGCAACACCAAAGAAACCACAGAGAAAAGGCTGGCACAGTGATTGAAAATTACAATAAATTATAAAAATGTAAATTAATTCAGCAGATAATTCTTTAAAAAAGAATTAAAATATCCAATATGTCTATGTAACAATATTTAACAACTCTAGCAATTATGATTATGCTAATTAATTCAATGACATTCCATCTCATATCAATTAGAATACCTAACAATTTCTTTAAAAAATGAAGGTTGGTAAATATAAGAGGGAAATGTGCCCTTTTTTGGTGGGAAGTTACACTAGTACAATCAGTATGGAAATTGGTATGGACTCTTTCCAAAAAAAAAAAAAAAAAAAATTGAAAAGGGAAATACCATTTGATCCAGCTTTAAGAAAATGTCAAATGGATGATACAGCAGACCATAATATTAACAAAGTGAGCCACTCTCAGAATACTGTATATCACATTTAATCATATTTAGAATTTAAAAATAAATGAATAGATGACAGGAAACTAGAAAAACACTTTGCTTAACTGAGGAATTGAATCTGGGAATGGGGATGAAAATCTAATGTATGCATATATCCATATATCAAAACAAATTTCATTATACTGTATTACTAATTTTGTTGCAACTTAAAAAATTTTTACATGGGATATGCAACTGCTGAAAGGAAAATCCAAAGATACAAGCAAAGTTAATCATTTTTATCTAAATGCGAAATTAAGAATGGACTGCCCTATAGAATTGACATTAGAAAATGGCAATGGATGGCATAATAATCCTCTGTGAGGACAGAGGACCTCACATGGTCTCACTTTCCGTGTTCTTCCTGGCCCCTTTGTACAGCATTTCCTTCCCTCAACTACACATTAAGACCCTGCAGAATGGTGTTAGATGACATATTTCCACATGAGGAATGTCATAGATTTTCATTGTCACCAGCTTGTACAAAGAAATGGTGGTAGCAGGCCAGAGAGCTATTTCCAGGTTATGAGCTGTTTGGGAGGGCAAGAGTTTTCCCGTATATTATTTTTAAGAATGAATGACAATTGATACAGCCAGCTTTGAGGGTAAAAGCAGATCCTGAGAAGTTTTATTAGTGGAAAGTTAGACGGATTGCTTCTGAGGCCCTTCCCAACTGGCTAATTTCAAAGGGGAAAGGAAAGAAGGGAAAAAAATATTAGAAAAGAAGTGAAAAAAATGAAACAAATTTTTTTGTAATTTGGGACAGATGGAGTGGTGAATGAGAGGTAAGAGGAATAGGAAAAAGGAAGAAGCAAGGTATATCACATACAGGAACAAATTCCCAAGGATGAATTAAATCACAATATATACCTAAAATGTGCCAAGATACAGAAGGAATAAAAAGATTATGATTTGTAAAATGAATTTGAATTAACTATGACTGTGATTAGCTTAGTTTTTGTTACATAAAATTGTGCCTATAATATAGTCAGTGTGGTGCACCTGAAAATTAATGTGCTTTAATTTTAGAGAAATTTTGTATGTAGATTCTGGTGCCAAACTGGGCTTCTTCCAATAAAGATGTGTGAATCCATTTTTGGATAACCAACCAGAAGAAATTAGAAATTGAAAGAACAAAATATTATTTTTCATCTCAAATGAATATTTAGAAATAAACTCTTAAAATTTTTTTGTATGGATTCCCATTTACTGCTGCTATTTTTCTGGTAGAATCACAAATTAATCACCATTTCTAAGAAACAGAGTTATATCAAAAGTAAAACAAGTATCTCCACTTTTGTACTGTCTCTCTTTTATATTGCCATAAGTCCAGATTTTGTTAGCCTTACTATATATTCCTCCTTGGATTTGCTCAAATTCTGATCCCAACATCTGTGCAGTCTTTTTGACTGAGGGGTGTCCTTCTGGAACAACTTCCTCCCAGTTACTTGTAAGACTCCTCTATCATTTGTTTGCTTCCTTGACATGTTTCCATTGAATTCTACCTAGACCACACTGTTGCTCATTTCTTCCTACTGCTCCAAGTACTGGACTCCATTTACTACTGTGTTCTTTCACATGTTGTTTCTTCAATTATAGTACATTTCATGATCTAATATGATGTATCAATTATTTTTGTATTTTCTGCATTCAGGGGAATCTAACATCTATGGTTACTACTGTTGTCAAAACCAGATCCCCAGATCACCTTTTGAATCCTTTCCTAATCTATGAGTTATTTATACCAGTTGATGACAAATATTCCATAGATTTCTATAAGTTTGCAAAGCTTAATTAAAACGAATCATATTTTCTACCCACAATGAAATAGAATGTAAACTTAATATTTCAGATATAGAAAACAGTTAATTAATATGTATTTTTAAAATTAATTCAGATCTTCATATTCTAATTTGTCATTAAAAAATGGAAAACACACTTTGCATAGGCAATGTACAAGAATAGTGAAGAGCCAAAGCAAAATACATAGGTGAAAAATACATGCACACCATAAATAGCAATATTTTAGTACCAAGAAACATAAAAATTAAGAAAAGCAGCTATTAGGACTAGATGCTAGAAAGAAAATTAATTTCAACCTAGTAAAATTGGGGAAATGAAGTATAGCAATGAAAATAAATATTTGCCAAAAATTACATACACTTTATCAAAAATGAAAAGGGAAGCAAATTACTTGCCCCAAAGAAATTATAAAGGTGTATTTTGATGGATGTGCTAATACAGTTGAGTTCATTGCTACTCATATGCATAAAGCAATTTACCACAATCCACCTCATGCATTTGTGTAAATATTGTCATTCAGGAATGAAAGTAAGATAAACAAACATTTGATTATTGAGCCAGTCAAAGCTGAAAGGAAAGAAAAACTATCATGATAATATTATAGAGTGAGTGAATGACAGAAAGAGAAAATAATAAGGAAGTAAATAAAAGTAGGAATTTAAGCTGTGATGAACTTGCAGTTAAAATACTGGAATGTTTACATGGAAAGGGATTATAAATCCTTGGTGTGAATTTGGTTGCTGCTGTGAAACAGAAGTTAAAAGAATTGCTTTGCTGTTTTAAGTGCCACTACACCTGGCCCAAATGTGTCTTGATACAAAATCACAAGTAAAATATCTTCCTCATAGCATCTTGCAATATCATGCCTGTGGAGCTGATATTGGCTTAGATATTCACCCTTAGCCTCTCATTTGGCTTGGTCCTTCGCCTCAGGGTTAGGGTTAGGTTCAGGATGAGGGTTATGGTTTAAAGTTAAGGTGAGGGTTAGGGTTAGGTTTAGGGTCAGGGTTTATGAGGGTTATGGTTTAAAGTTAAGGTGAGGGTTAGGGTTAGGTTTAGGGTCAGGGTTTAGGGTTAGGGTTAGGATTGTTAGGGTTATGGTTAGATTTAGGATTAAGATTGTTAGGGTTAAAATGTGGATGAACAGCTTTGGCTTTCTACATCTCCATTAACAGAAGTAGCTCTTATTCACCATCTCTTGAAATTTCCAGAGCACTTTTTTCCTCAGAGGGCCACTTTTCTCAATAAATCACAGTTGATTTTATGGGATTTAATGCAAGATTCACAATGTTTACGCTCCTTGATTCTCTCTGCATACTTTTTCCAATCCTACATTTGCTTCCTCTTATGGACAGATAATAGTCAATGAAATATTTCAGTTTTATTATTGTATTTTAGTTTATTTTTATCTTTTCAAAATGTTTGACTTGATTATATATAACAAAAGCAAGATTTTGTCCACCCAGTTCATTATAAAATTCAAGTTAGATTCCATGCTGATTTTCTTTTTCTGATCATTTTACATTTATAAAATGGAAACCAAAATCAAGTGCCACAAAGCAGGAAAATACAGTCCACATGTATAGATTGTAGTTGAAGCAGATTATGTGTAAACAAAATATTGTCTTGCATTCCTTGTCATCAATGAATTTTCTGTTTTTTTCTAATGAATATGCCTTACTTCTAACATTATGACATACTTCCAAGCATACAATATTTGCTGATGAAAATTGTATTGTTCCATTGTTTAGAGTCTATCATTAAGTAAATATGTCTCAGGAAAAGTACTCTCCATCACCCTAATCCCAAAAATTCCTGATCACTTGAATGTAAACGTTATTCTTTTTAAATTAATGTAGTTTTGTGTCATTTTAAGAAGTCAATAAAATGAAGTTCAGCCACTGTTTAGAGTATCTCCAGAGGACATGAAGTGATTTTGATTTCAATGTGTGGCTTCTGTTGGAATAGGCAAAGAGGCAAAGACTTTGTTTACTTAGTCCTTGAACTTTTTTCTTTGGAACTAGGACAAGTAATTCTTGCTATGAAACTGTGTCCTGAGGATGACCAAATGATCCAGTGTTCTGAATCCCCATAAAATGAGGCACCTTGAGATCACCAGGTGGGAGGGAAGGTGTGCACTCTTCGCTGTATGCTCACTGCTCCTTCCTCCATTCTTTTCAGACAAGACTTCCCGGTGAAGTTTCCATTTGACCAGGCCCTGAAAAAAAATTTGTACCATGATATAATTTATCTAATTAAAAATGAATACCCTAAATCATAAAAATAAGTTATATCAAGAAAAACAAATATGTCTCAGAAATTGTCAGCTTCTTATAAGGTTTTCCTATTTTGTTTCTCAGAGTAAGTTGAGGTTGAATAGTTTCTACCCACAAAATTTGGAAGAAGGTTTATTTTACAGCAAATTTGTGTCACAGTAAGTATCATTCCTCACACTGGAGTGAATTACATCTTACAAAATAAAATGGGTAATTCATCACAGGAATTTCTATTCAGGTATCATTTATGCCTTACTATGCATAATGGTAAGATCTGTGCAGCAAGAATATGGAGTTGCTGCTTTCAAAATATTGAAGTAATGTACCTATTTTTAAAATGTAATATTTTTTTTGAATTTTTATTAAATAACTTCATTATCAAACACACACATATACAAAAAAATTAAAACCACTCAAAGAAGAACAATGCAAGGGAAAAAAACTACAATAATATTCAAATACAGTAGAACTCAACCAAAACAAAACTAAAAAGCACTTAAACATTTTTCCATATAACTTAAACAAGTATCTCAAGCACCAATAAGACACCAGAGGATGTAATTTGTTTCAGAAAGTTCCCCCAAAACCAACACTGAACAAATAATGATCTGGAAAAAAACTCCAGTTAGTTAGCAGACTCCACATAAGCCAAAATTCTCCCTAATTTAAATTTCAATACAGTCATATAACACATAATGGAAACACAATCTGAGAAATACGTTATTAGGCCATTTCATCTATGTGTATCCTTCATTACACTTTCAGTTTCTCACACTAGAGAAACTATTCTGTATTTACACATATGTGTCCTATTTATTTCCCTTGAGAGGATGGCCTCAATATGCATCCATTTAGCTATAAATGTCTGTAGTTTCTCATTCTTTATGCCTGAGTAGTACTCCATTTTATAAAAAAAACACATCTTCTTTATCCAGTTTCCAGTTGATGGGCACTTGGGCTGTTTCCAATCTTTCACTATTACGAACTGTGCAGCTGTAAACATGGGTGCACATATATTGCTGTGGTAAGATTCTTTTAATTCTTTTGTGAAGATACCCAGGAGGGGGATAGCTGGGTCGAATGGAACCTTGAAGCCTAAATCTTTGAGGTATCTCCATACTGATTTCCTGGTGGTTGCACCAATCTGCACTCCCACCAACAATGGAGAAGGGTTCCTTTCTCCCTACACCCCCACCAGCACTTGTTATTAGATAATTTCTTAATAGCAGCCATTCTTTCTGGGTTGAGGTGGAATCTCAGTGTTGTTTTCATCTGAATCTCTCAAATAACCAGTGGTGTTGAACATTTTTTCTTATATTCATTTGCTGCTTTTATTTCTTTGTCTGAGAAATGTCTGTTCACTTCAGATGCCCATTTTTGAAATGGGTCTTTAAATTTGGGGGGTTTGATTTTTTTCAGTTCTTTATATATTCTAGATAGTAGTCCTTTGTCTAAGATACAGTTGCTGAAAACTGTTGTAGGTTGTCTCTTAGCTCTGTTGGTGGTTCTGCAGTGCAAAAGCTTTTTTTTTTGGTACCGGGGATCAAACTTGGGCCCTTGCGCTTGCGCAGCACTCACTGAAACCACTGAGCCAAATCCCCAGCCCTGCAGAAGTTTTTTAATAAGATAAGATCCCCGTTGTTGATTCTTTGAGCAAGTTCCCATGCCACTGAGGTTTTGTTCATAAAACCTTTTCCTATACCAATATCTTCAAGAGTTCTACCTAACTTATCTTCCAGCAAATTTAGTGTTTCTGTCCTAATATTTAAATTTTTATTCTTCAATCTTAATTTAGTGCATGGTGATAGGCATGGGTCAAGTTTTAATCTTTGGCAGGTTGAAATCATTTTTCCATCACCATTTATTAAATAGGCTGTCTTTCCTCCAATGAGGATGATTGGCTCCTTTGTCAAACATGAGGTGGCTGGGCATATCAGTAGTTGTTTCTGCATCTTCTAATCTATTCCACTGATCCTCAGATCTGTTTCTTTGCCAATACCATGCTGTTTTTATTATAGTAGCTTGTAGTATAGTTTCAAGTTGGGGATTGTAATACCCCCAGCCATATCTCCGTTGTCTAAAATTTCTTTTGCTATTCTAGGAATTTTCTGGTTTCAAATAAATCTTTGGATTGTTTTCTCTAGTTCTGTGAAATATATTTTTGGAATTTCAATTGGGATTGCATTAAACCTATATAATAGTTTTGGGAGTATGGCCATTTTCACTATATTGGTTCTTCCTGTCCAGGAACAAGGGATGTCTTTCCATTTTCTTATATCCTCCTCAGTCTATTTTTTCAAAGTGCTATAGTTTTCAGCGTAGAGGTCTTTTGCTTCCTTTGTTAGATTGACTCCTAGATATTTCATTTTTTTGGATGTTACTGTAAAAGGAATATTTTCCCCTAATTTCTCTCTCAGTGAGTCTTTTATTTGGGTATAAGAAGGATATTGTTTTTGAAGTGTTGACCATATATCCAGCTGTACTCTACTGAATCTCTCAATTAAGTCTAGAAGTCTTTTGGCAGAGTATTTTGGGTCTTCTATGTAAAATATCATATCATCAGCAAATAATGACAGTTTAACTTCTTCCTTATCTATTTTTATTCCTTTTATTTCTTTCTCTTTTCTAATTGGGGTGGCTAATGTTTCAAGAACAATATTAAATAGGAGTGGTGATAGTGGGCATCCTTGTCTTGCTCCTGACTTTAGCATGAAAGTTTTCAGTTTGTGACAATTTAGCCAATGTTGGCTGTTCATTTTTCATAGATAGCCTTAATCAAGTTGAGCCTAAAGACATTCCATTAAAATTTTCTGTAGGGTTTTTTTTAACCATAAATAGGTATTGGATTTTGTTGAATGCCTTTTTTGCATCTATTGAGATAATCATATGTTTTTTATCCTTGAGTCTGTTAATATAGTGTATTATGTTTATTGATTTATGAATGTTGAACCATCCTTGCATCCCTGGGATAAATCCGACTTGGTCAGGGTGTATGATCTTCTTGATGACCCTTTGTATTCTGTTTGCCAGTATTTTGTTTAGGATTTTTGCATCAATATTCATTAGGGAGATTGACCTGTAGTTTTCTTTTTGCATTGTGTCTTTCCCTGGTGTTGGAATCAAAGTAATAATTACTTCCAGGAATGAATTTGGAATCTTTGTCTCCCTTTAAATTTGCTTGATGACTTTAAAGAGTAATGGCAATAGTTCTTCTTTAAATTTCTTGTAGAATTCAGCAATGAAACCATCAGGACCTGGGCTTTTTTTATTGGTAAATTTTTATTATAATTTCAATTTCACTCATTGTAATTGGGCTGTTTAGAATTTCTATATCTTCTTCATTTAACTTTGGTAATTCATATGTATCTAAGAATTTGTCCATTTCTTCTTTGTTTTCCATTTTATTAGAGTACAAGTTTTCAAAGTAAGAATTGATGATGCTTTGGATTTCTCCTGGATCTGCTGTGACTTCACATTTTTCATTCTTGATTGCATGGATTTGAGCCTTTTCTTTCCTTCTTTTGATAAAGTTGGCTAAGGGTTTATCTATTTTATTTATTCTTTAGAAAAACCAACTCTTTGATTCATTAATTGTTTGTATTGTTCTCTTAGTCTCCATTGCATTGATTTCTGCTCTGATCTTTATAATTTCCTCTCTTGTATGAGCTTTGGGTTTGTTATGCTCTTCTTTTTCTAGGAGCTTGAGGTTCTGCATTAGGTTATTTACCTGAGTTCTCTCAGTTTTCCTAATATGAGCATTCACTAATATGAATTTCCATGCAGAACTGCTTTCATTGTGTCCTATAGATGCCTGTATGTTGTACTGACATCATCATTTACTTACAGAAACTGTTTAATTTCTTCTTTAATTTCCTCTGTGACCCATTGGTTGTTCAGGGGGGTGTTATGTAATTTCCATGTGTTTAAGGGAGTTTTGAAGTTTCTTATGTTATTAATCTCCAATTTTATTGCACTATGGTCTGAAAATATACGGGGGGTAACTTCAATTCTTTTACATTTACTTAGACATGTCCTATGAGCTAGCATGTGGTCTATTTTAGAGAATGACCCATGTGCAGCTGAAAAGAATGTTTATTCTGTTTTTATGGGGTGGAACACTCTGTAAACATCTATTAAGTCCATTTGTTCAATAGCTTGGTTCAATTCTAGAATTTTGTTGTTAATTTTTTGTCTAAATTATCTGTTTAATTGTGATAAAGGGGTATTGAGATCCCCCACTACAATTGTATTAGAACTTAGAAAATCACCAAGTTCATATACTTTTCATCAGAATAATTTGATTCTTAACATAGGACATATTTGGAGTCTACTTCATCACTTTCTCTGTTACTGTCCTGTAATGAACAATTATTTCACTTTTTAAATTATTGCAGTAGCACCTTAGCTTCTCTCTCGCTTTACTTAGCCAATTATGAAGCACACTGAAAAAGACTCTAAGGGAATGAAGGTAAAACAGAGTCTAAGCACAGTCTCAGCTCTACCACTGGACAGTGATATTGTTTCATGGTAGTGTATCCTTTTCTCAAACCCTACATGACTTCATCACATGAGACGTACATGTCCAAGCCTTTATAAGGACCCACTGCTAAGAAATGACACTGTTTGCTCTCTCTACACCTCTAACTCTTGCCATACAGCACTCTCTCCCTCCAAGTTTCCACCAAGAGATTGCCTCACTCTTCTCTGGAAAGGTAGGTCTCCAAATGACCCAGGACACTTTCAGTGGTCTGGCTTCAAACTTTCTGCTGTCAAATATCAGCAATTAAAAACAATCCTCACCCTCACTGCCTTATTTATAACTGAATCTGTCCACATCCCTCTCTGTGCTTTCATTTCCATAGCAGCTTTTTCCCATCTTTCATTCCATATCCTTTACTCTTGCCTTCTGTTGTGCATCTGTTTTTCATGTGATCATGTAAGGCTGTGGCCCCAGATATTTCCTCAGCCCTTAGAGCAGGGTTTCCTACAAGTGTACTTGGAAGCTGAATATATAGAGGATGCCACTGAGTGGAGCAGAGAAAAGTTAAATAACTCATTTGTGGTCTTTCCACTGGTTACAGCCCACGCTCATTTGAACTTAGAGCAGCAATACTGATAATTATCCTATTCCATGACGTAATTTACAATACTATGCTGTTAGAATCAGGTTGAATTCCTTAATACATTAACAAAAAATATTCAATAGAGGTAATTTAAAATTGCACATTGTTGTGAAATGTTTTGTGGCATTTCTGATATAAGTCACAGTGATTTGGTACTAGTAGTTAATTTTTTTGAAGTAACAGGTATAAACTTATTTACAGAAAAATTAGCTTGGTAAAACAGAGAATGAATATATGATGGGTGGTGATGGGAAGGTTAATTGTGTTAGAAGGCAGGCTTTCCTAAAATAACAACAGGACTCAGAAAGACTGGCTCAACATAGAAAGATGTTCCTGGATATAACCTGAAGCTTGTTTAATTAATTTAACCCCTCCCTTCTTGGGTGTTCCCTTGGCTGATGCATGACTGACCTTGCTGTTTGGCAGAGCAGTCTGCAGCTCTGTGTTATCTTTATGATCTGTGAACAGAATGCTCTGCACCTTTGTGATATTTTGTTTCAAGTAAACTGTGTGAAACTTTCCCCGACCTCCAGTAACTTACCAAAGTTCTGCTTCTGTAAAATTTCACTTCTGCTCCCTCTTCCCAGAGGCCTCCCCAACTAGAAGAGCCACTTAAAAGAAACCCAGAACTGCTTTTCAGCATCCAGAGAGAGGTTTTGAGCATTACCTGCTCTGGAGTGTCTGCAATAAAGGACTCAAATTTGGCTGAGAGCATTGCTGATTCTCTATAATTCTCTCCATTGAGTAAAACAGTGGCAGACAAGAGGCAGAACCCAAAAAGCATTCCAGGGTATTAAGAAAAAAATAATCCCTATACATTCACCACACAAAATAGTTACATTTTGGGGGGCGTCAGTATATCTACATACTGCGTCTTGATAATTTTGATTCTCTTTACTCTCCCCACCCTCATCTCTCTCTTTTTTCATCACAAGTTCTCTACCTCCCTGTTTCCTCCTCTCTCTCCTTCACTTTGATTTTTAAATTATTTACACTTGAGTTTCTCATACATGACAAATCATGCTATTCAGGGTATTTGTGCAAGTCAACAGATACCTAGCTGTGTGTGGAGATAGAGGAACCAGAGAAAATTACTCCATTGCAATTTCAGTGAACTGGGAACCAGGCTAAGCCCAAGCATATTGGTATTTAAAGAGGTGAGCAAAGGAAGCAATGTACAGTCCTGAGTGAGTGGCTGCCCTGGGAGGGAGGGAGGGAACTTGTCCTATGCCTCCAGTAAGAGAGGCCTCAGCACACTCTCAGGACTGCTGGCTTTGACACCTAACAGAGCCACAGCCTGAGTAGGAGGAAACCTGAGTGCAGCCAAGTGAAGGGGCCCCAGTGACAATCTCATCTTTTCTCCTGTCTCACACAGTGTTATGCCAGGAGTCATCTTAGAAGTCCCTGCTTCCTCTGCCTCTGCATAAAAAGCAGGAAAAGCACAGAGAAGAAAGCCCCTGAGTGCCCTACCCTCTGCTCTGCTTGAGTCTGTCAAAGTAAGCATGGCAGCACATAGACACTGAGCATCCTAGCATCCTGTACCCAGGCCGAGAAACTGAGACACTGTGGCCATGTTTGGGACCTGTGCACAGAAAATGCAGACACCAAGTTTTACCCTCACCTTTGATCTCAAAAGCAGAGGGGATGAGGGCAGCTGTGGTCCAGGCTCCCAAGGGTAAACCTAGCAGAGGACAGAGGTCACCATGGAGGGTGGAGCTCAGCTCTGGACTGTAGGAAATGGGCTCTCCCACCTGGACAGAGGCTGAGAAGGAGCCACAGGGAAAGGCAACGTGATTTCCATGTTGCTCCTTCTATTTGGCCTTGTCCCACAGTGGAATTCTAGAGGAAATACCACTCTCCAGTCCAGATGCCCCCCAAGGAGGCAGAATCACTGCGTGTGATTTTGTAAGAATTACACTATTGTGCGGGCACCTAAAGTGTCTTACCTTGTTTTGGTAGGTTCTCTCACAGCTGGATTTGTTTTGTATGGTTTTTGGTCATTCAATCAGATACACATAGCTGACACTTTACTAATTGGGTTCTAATTACCCATAATTTTTCTCACTTTCCAATTATATTTCCTCCCCTTCTCTTTTTTATTCCTTCTCTTTTTATTCTCTCTTGTAGGAATACAGGACTGTAGGCTGTGGAAGAAGAGCTGCATTAGGCTTTATTAGAGAAATTAGTAGGAAACCTTACTCAATGTGGCTTTGTCCTCTGTGGTTAGATTCACTGGCTAATCCTGAGCTGAAATGTCACAACTTTACTGGAGGAATTACTTAGGAGGGATTGAAAGGATACAGGTAGAGAAGGACAGAGAAAGCAGACCTATAAAGGCACCAGAGAGCTCAGCGAGAATAAGAATTTACAGGTAAGGATGGAATGCTCTCTAAGGAAGAGACTGATCAGAGAAGGTGCTGACAGCCATAGGAGGAAGCAGGAGCAGAGCCTACACTTTCAGTAAAATGCAGAGAGGACACAGAGGGGGCAGCTACCTAAAGCAAGAGAAAACAATTGTTTAGTTTATAAAATACAAACACATATATATTCCCTCTCGGGTCACTGTGTTAGCATACCAGGTACACACACAGCCCTTCATGAACTCTAAAAGCTGCCCTGCAAGCCCACACCTTTTTATACATCACAAAGTGTAGGAAGGAGTCAAAGAAAGCCTCCCAAAAGAAGAATGCAGTTAGGCAAGGGTTTCTGGCTCAGGATCCTGGGACCTGAGATCCAGCCAAAGACAGTGTAGGAGACACACTGTGACCTGTCCAGGTGCTATGGCCTGGGAGGGAGGGTCCCTACTCTAACTGAAGAGGCCCAGGGACAAAGGCCTGCACCTGTCCATCTTTTTCCAGACCCTGCATTCTCTCCAGAGCAGCTCATTTCTGTCTGCTTTTTTCCCCTTCCTTCCCATGAATAAAGCATCTTCCTTTCTTAAACTTCTTCCCTTTAATTCATTATTGGTCCTGAGATTTTGATCAGGCTGGCTGCTCACCCTGGATATGATACTCCTATAATAAAATCATGCTTTTACTTACAATGTATTTCCTGATGAAAACTTTATCATTCCACCCATGATAATATCAGTCCTAAAATAAATATGTTCCTCAAAATTTCATCTGGAATCACTTAGTAAACAGCAGCAACAATAAAACAATAGAAGACAACAACAACAACAACAGCAAAACAGAATTCTGACAGGCTACTATTGAGTATAAACATTAGTCTTTGCAAATTTAAATAATTATGTGACAACGTAAAACTGAATAAATAAAGACTGGCTACTACTCAGAGTATCATGAGGGAATGTGTTTCTGCTCTCCCATGGAACTTCTTAGGGAAAAGTGAAAATCCTTTGCTCATTTACTCTTAGAACATCAGTCTTTGGCTTCATGCCCAGTGTTTGTCTTTGTATTTGGGCCCAGAGGGTGACTACATGCTGCAGGGCCCTGTGAGCTACTTGATGGGGCCCTGGAAGCACCAGCCCAGGAAGTAGGGTGCACAGTGCCCTGGTTAAATGCACTCTTGCTATTTGGGACTCTTTCAGAGAAGACTTCCTGGCCAAGTGTCCATTTGATCAAGACCAGAGCAAATCTGCTAGGGTGATTTAATTTACCCAAGAATTAAAAAAGAGGAATGTATAAAAATATAACAGCAATTATATCAACAAATATATAAGTAATTTATGGAGAAAAAGATCACTAAAATCTAAGATTTTTGCATTTTTATCATTTTTTTTCAGAAAAAAATTTGAAATTTTCAAATTTTTAAACAGACAGTATTGGAAAAAATTTTTTCACCAAACTTGACTCACAGTAAGTATCATTCTTAAAATTAGAGTGGTTTAGAAAACATAAAATAAAACAGGGATTTTATAAGAATATGCATATATATACATTTAAAACTTATCAAACTAACATTAAAATATTAAAAGCAGGAATAGAGAGATGATACACTTGTAATCAGCATTGCAAAATTAAATTTAAAGCTTAGTTTTATTCCTCTCTCTTTGGCTTCCTAAGGCCAAAGTTAAAAACAGCTTGCCTCAGGAATGTGGAGCAGAGCTTATGTTGAACTATATCTTAATGTTTAAGAAGTTATTTTAACCTCTCGATTTTGATAGGTATATTCAGCAATTCTATACTGTATGCAGTGAATAATCTTAGTGGTCCTCACCTAAGTTTCCAAAAGTGTGAAATTGATTGCTTAATAAATGTGGAATAGAACCCTGAAGTAAATGAGAATAAAAGGTAAGCTGAAGTTATTTTTCTTGTAGTTTATTACCTATCGTTGCTAAAGTTTGCAAAAACAAGTTATATACAGGAATACAGAATTTTTAGCATTCTCAGGAGGCAAGATAACTTGGTAGAATTCCACTGATAAGAAGTGACTGCTCTGATTTCACAAAAGTTCTTTTCTGTGATTTCTTGTGATTTAAAAATTTGTGGATAAGAGTGAATATGGCATAAAACTTATATGTGGATTAAATTTGTTAATAAAACATGAGGGTGTATCATATCTATGCTGACTTTATAGGATATAACTTTTTATTATGTCAGAAGCAAATGGCAAGTCATACTATGCCTTATCTATCTGACATTGGAATTTTTTGTTCATATTCAGCAAAGGTTTTGTAAATTCCCAGGAAGAGTAAACTAAAATAAATGCTGAGCCATTCATACAAATAAAACCTGTTTTCAGACACTCAAGGTAAATAACTAATTTGATTTCTCACTAGTTTAAAATATTGCACCATGGGTAGAAGGAACTCCACCAGTGTGCCTGGCTTCATCCTCATGGGGCTGACAGACTCTACAGAGACACAGCTGGTCCTCTCCATGCTCTTTCTCCTGATTTACCTGATCACAGTGCTGGGGAATACGGGGATGATACTGATCATTCGCCTGGATCCTCAGCTTCACACCCCCATGTACTTTTTTCTCACTCACCTGTCATTTCTTGACCTCAGCTACTCAAGTGTCTTCACCCCTAAAACCTTACAGAACTTACTGACTTTCACCAAGAGTATCTCCTTCCTGGGCTGCCTCACACAGATGTTCTTTTTTGTCCTCCTTGGTGGCACTGAATGTTTCCTTCTCTCCTCAATGGCCTGTGATCGTTATGTAGCTATCTGCAGCCCCCTGCACTATCCAGTCATTATGTCCACAGGACTGTGCAGTGCCCTGCTCACTGGCTCCTATGTGATTTGTTTTATAGAATCCACTGTGAATGTAGTTTGTATAAGCAGACTGCATTTCTGCAAGTCCAACATAATTCAGCACTTTTTCTGTGACACATTCCCAATTTTAGCCTTGTCCTGCAGTGACACTTATGAGGTTGAATTTATTGTGTACATTTGTGCTGGCTCCACCCTAGTGCTGTCCCTCCTCACCATATCTGGATCCTATCTGTCCATCCTCTCCACCATACTGAAAATTAATTCCACTGCTGGTAAGAAAAAAGCCTTCTCCACCTGTGCTTCCCATCTTCTGGGAGTTGCCATCTTCTACAGCACTATGATCTTTACTTATCTAAAACCCAAGACATCCTACTCCTTGGGAAAGGACCAGGTGGCTTCTGTTTTTTACACAATTGTGATCCCCATGCTGAACCCTCTCATTTACAGCCTCAGAAACAAAGAAGTGAAGAGTGCTATTGTTAGAATAATGCAGAAGAGAAAGGGCTGCAGGCCGTTAATATCACAGGTTTGCTAAGCATTTACACTTGTTTTTTCATTTTTAATGGAAAATAATTTTTTCTATTTCTGAACAAAAATTTAAAATTTTTTTTTCTTCCCCAGCTGCCTTTTCCTTAACAAACTTCATAGTGACTATTTCTGTGCCTTTATTTTTAGACATTTATATTTTATATGGCAATCATGAAATATATGTTAATCTGTGAGTAAATACATTTTGCACCAAAGTCAACTTGCAAAATAAGAGATATGTTTGTCATATTGAAAAAACATCATACCATATCCATGCATGCTCTAATTTTAGGGAATTTTATATTAGTCCTTCTGCTTATAATGGAGATTAATAGCAATGTTTTGAGAAATGCTTCAAAATCAATATTCAGGGATTTAGATTCTAGATCTACCAATTTTTTTGTGTATAGCCCACACTAATTCACTGAAATTTTAATAGTCAGCGTCATCAACTGCACAAGGTATATAATAATCCCATCTTTGTCTGGTCAGAAGGAGGTTGTAAACTTTGAGGGTGACAACAATGAATACTGGCTATTATCATCAGATGCCTTGGATTACTGTGATATTCAATACATAATACATTCTTGAATAATATTTCTTCATGTTTTCTGAATTTTTTAAAATTAAATATATAAACATAACACCTAAAAAGGAAAAAACAGAAACCAGGAGTTACAAATTATGGATTCAGAATAAAGTCAAATATTGAAGCAAAAGGAAGTTATAGGAAAGTACTATGTCCTAATGTTGAAGACAATTTTAAACCTGACAATTACTATAGAAAAAAAAAACTTTGTGGTAATTATTGACAGTTCTGTCCATGTTCTTCTAATTCAGTGGTCATGAATATGTGTCTATATATTTAATATTATTTTTCTGTAATTTCTTAATATTTGTGGCTGCCTTTGTTTACATTCAAGTTTTATATCTAATTATCTGTGTAATTGTGTCTTGCAAGAATAACATGTTTTGAGTGTATGAGCAATATTCTGAGTCTTATTGCAAGTGCTTTGATACATTTCTAAGATGTGCTTTTTTCTTGCATTCATTTTTTGTATTTGTATGAGCTAGATAATATTTACTAATGATTTTTGTTGGCAAAACTATCAATAGAATCTCTGACTTGGAAAACAATAAATTGAAGAAATTCCTAAATTTTAATTAAATTGATGCTATTTTATTTTCTTCATTGCATAGGATATAAAGCACTTATATCATGTTATTAAATAAGCATAATATAACCTCTTTTCCATAAAAACCATTTAAACTATTTGGATGTGCCCAATCAATTACTTCTCATATCACTAGATAGCTCATGTAATAGAAGTTATTTCTCTGAAATGAAGTGAGATCCCATGCCCTCTTTCATGGGACCAGGTCAGTGTGCTATGTAATGTAAATACATTTTTTTTTAAAGGACACAATGAAGTACATCAAAATAGGAAGACCTGCTTTTCCTTCCTAATAATTAAAGGCTAGACAGCAGCACTGCAATTATACTTTACTAAAACAGTGGTCACTGAAGCATGTGCACTGTTCAATGTTTTGCATAGTTTTTAATAGAAGATATGCAGTTGACACTGGGGGCCAAAGCTTCCAAGTCACAAGAATAAACAGATACAGAAAATGAATTTGGTAAATGAAAGAATAACTAATCAGATGGTGGATGACGATAGGCTGAATAATTGTATCAGCAATTTTCCTAGTGTGTTGAAATATTCAAGAATAGACTTGCTCAACACAAAACAATATTCATGGGTATCACCTGAATTTATTGGTGTTTCATATTCACCCTGTTGCTCAGATTACTTTTGGTTAGGCTGTTTTTGGCAGGTAACTTAGTGCTCAGGTTCTCCTATTTTTTGACTTTGTATCTTCTTCCACATAGCCAGAGGGAGTTCAACCAATATTCAGTGTGAAGGACAGGGGAGAATTTGTTTTACAAAGGAAAAACCATTATGCAGATTTTATTTTTATTAATGCTCTTTATGAAATACATTATTAGGTGGATAATTACTCATATTACTTATTTTTTCTGCCTTTTAATCATCAAATTCATCAGCAGAATATTCTTATATTTTACTTTCCATTTTAATTTTGTGAGGAATTGGTGATATGTTTATTTTAATATTGATATTCTATTTGTTGTTCTCCATGAAGTAACAATCTTTGCTTTGAACCCCATATTATGCTAATGTCTACCAAATATATATGTATCTTTTCTTGTTTGGTGCTTGGGATTGAACCCATGTACCATTAAGCTATATATTCAGCCCTTATTAAACAAGGAGCAATAAAAGACAGCTTGAATAATATTGATCAGTTTTCTCCAATTCTTTATTCTTTTATAAATGGTATTTTTATGTGTGGCTTAAATTCATAAGGCAATAGTATTATTTTCCTTCAGTCTTTTAGTTTTAAAGTAATTTAAATTAAAATTTACAATGTTTGTCACATTTCATTTTGTAGTTTTGTATTTGTCCTTTCTATTTCTGCATAGACTCAAGTGTCCCTAATAGTTATCTGCCCCAGGATCCTTTGAACTGCTTAACCAATGGCTTCCTAAATTTCTTATTGTTAAAAAATTGTTGACTAGTATATGCTCATAATTTCCTGTTCCATTACTTCTTATGTTACTTTATACTATTACTCATTCCAATTCCTTAACATTCATTCTGTTTACATAAGTTTTGTTGATTAATTTCCAACTACATGATTATCTCTTAATCTGCAGTGACTCCACTGATGACCCTGTTGTAGGATTCCATGTATCTGATTTTGTGTCTGTGTGCATGCATACATGTGTGTATGTGTGTGTATTTCAAGTATAATACCAAATACTTTCCATAACTTCCATCTAACAAGTATAAAATATGATAAATTAATGCACGTTGTTTAGCCTCTGCAAAAGAATGCTAAATCACATGAATTTCAATGCCTTTAGACAAATACTACCAGGGATGCATGCATTTGAACAAGTTGATTATATTAGTTATCCTTATATATGTTTAATAGTGATGAACAGAGAACACTTGGAGAGGTAATATAAGCTCTCTCAATTACAGGTTCACTGGTTGTCACATCTGCTTATGGTTGGCTTTAACTATGGTTTAATATGCAGCTGAGATTCCTCCATGCTTGCAGTGGTTACATCTTGCTTCCACACTTTGCACTAAGTGGGCAATTTCATGGGTTCCATGTATACTGGGAAGCTAATTGTCTTTGGAATTTAGATTATGTAAATGAA
Source organism: Heterocephalus glaber (assembly GCF_000247695.1). The sequence goes on along the minus strand of NW_004624968.1, from coordinate 271,916 downwards.
TGTGAATTCAAACTTGAGAAAGGCCCACTGAAAATTATGATTTTGTAGATTAACTGGATTTTAAAACAAGGGTAGAGAAAGTTTTAGTGTAGGTTTTAACTACTTATGTACGAAAGGAACCTCTCTTATCCATTGCTATTACTTAGAGAATCATTTCTATATATAACACCACATTTACCACTATCAACTTCTGAATCTTGAAAATGTAATGGTTCCTCAACTCAGCCCTGTTCTAACTGATGCTATCCACTCTGTTCTTCTGCTGCTACATTGTTTCTTTGTTCATTCCTTCTTTTATTCATTCTTTCATGTTTCCTCCATCCTTCCTTCCTATCTGTTGTCCCTTTTACTTTCTATTTTCCTTCCTTCCTCCCTCTTTTCCTCCCTCTCTCCCTTTTTAATTCCTTCCTTCTTTCCTTCCTTTTTCTTATATTTTTATGACTGTATCCTATTAACTTAAGCCAAAAGATGTACGGTCCTAATCACTGCAATGACTTATCAATTCCAGTGGAAATCACTTCTAAAAGTATTTTGCTGATATTTCTGTCACTGATATTTCTGTCACTGAGATAATGAAGATCTTCAATAGTAAAGTGAAAATATCAGGCAATTCCTTCATTTCTTTATGCAAAGTAAACAAAACCCTGAGCTCTGTTGATAGGCAACTTAACATAATTTGGACATTATTCTATAGAGATATGTGGCCTTGAGCCAAGTATTTAAAAATTTTATATATTTTTTGTCATCTGGGATACAATGAAATAGTACAATAATTTCATGGAGATATAACCAGAGAAAGCACGAGTGTTAATAAAATTGTCCAGTAGCTAATGAGCTGCATAGATATGCACAATATTATTGTTACAAGGGGAGAAATTTTCCTCATTGTCTTAGGATTTCTGGTTAGTTGTGAAAATAATAAGAAGAAAATTTAACTATGGTAGTATGCAAATATATTCCATAATATTTTACAAGAAAATATGCTGGAAAATGGCAAGGCTTAGGCCAGCACTCCTCACAAATCATTTAAATATGTTTAATAGACTGTATTTTTTCATTTCAGAATATTTTTTAATTTTTTCATTTGAGTATTTTAATTTTCATACCTATAAATATTGATCATTTTAATCACCCTAGCTCCCCTACAGTGTCCTTTCTTACCTTTCCCTGATCCTCTGTCTCATCACCTAAAATATTTCTTTTTTATTATTCATATTCTCTCTGTCTCTCTGTCTCTCTCTCTGTGTGTATGTGTGTGTATGTATTGTGTATCTGAGACAGGGTTTCAATACATAGTTTCATTTAGGCTGTGAACTCATGATGTAGACCACTGGAGAAGAACCTCCTATCCCACATTCCTGAGTGCTTAGGTCACAAACTGGTGTCACCATGCCTACTCTAGGTTTACTTATTTTTTAACAGGGACAGATTTGATAAAACGTCTTGCTATGTAGTCCAGGCTGACCTCAAACCTCAGTTATCTTCCCTAAATTTGCCATGTCCTGTGATTACACAAATGCACTACTATGTATTGGTTTTTTCTTTATTTTCTTTGCTCTTCACATTATTTACATGTTGTGTTTCTCATACAAGAGAAGTCATGCATTCAAAGATATTTGTTCAAGCCAGCAGATACTCAGCTCTGTGAAGATAATGGGGAGCCCTACAGTCAATAGTTTCAGACATGAGAGAGCTAGAAATCAAGTAAAACTCAGATATAAGACATTTAAAAAGACAAGAAAGTGAAGTACTTCACAGGCACAGAATAAATGGTTGTTCAGTGTGGAGGGGAATTTGCCCTTGCTCATGCTAATAAGAGAGAAACCTCCCCACATTACAAATGCCAACTTTGTTACCAGAGATAGAGCCTGAGGAGAAGGAGACTTGAGTTGAGCCTAGCATGTAGGAAGGTAGTGGTGCTTCCCAGTATTTCTCTGTGCACTGAGACAGGCTTGGGTCTGGCGACATCTTGGGAGCCCTCTCTCCCTCTGTCTAAGTAGAACAAGCAGGAGAAGGATTTTGACAACACTCCTGCTGAGAGGTATTGGGAATAACTTTCTCTATTTTGATATGTGGAGTAGGAGACTAGACACCTTCACATTTTCTAGTCTTCAGGATGCAACAGTGACTTCTCTCCAGACAGAGAGTGAGACCTTCTTAAGAGTTAGATTGGATCCCAAAGAAGGGCAGGTGGAACCAAAAGAGTGAAATCAAGGATTGAGGACAATGGCCTCCTGCCTGGCTGACTGGAGAGCAGACAGCAGGGTGGGAAATTCTCCATGGAATGAGACAGGGAGCATGAGCCCAGCTGGTGGTGAGCACATCCAGCCCAGTGAAGGGAAATAGCAGAACACAACATGCAATGATATAGAAAACAAGGTGCTCTGAACACTGCTGCAGGCCAGAGCTCAGGCACAGGAGGATTTGGGGGAGGTGGGAGTCTGAGGCTGGGCACAGGGCTTCAGGGAGGTGAGGAAAGGAAGGAGTGTACAGCTCCATATCTCAGTGAACACCCTGATGTTCCAGGTTGTCTGCTCTGCTTGGGGCCTCTCAGAGAAACCAGGATAGCTCATTGACACTGGACACCCAAGCATCCAGGACCCAGGCCTGAGAACTGAGGCACTGGGGCCATGGTTGGGACCTGAGCACAGATTATGCAGACACCATATTTCCCCTCACCCTGGTGCCCAAGATCAGAGGGGATGAGGGCAGCTGTGGTCCCGGCTCCCAAGGGCAAATATGGCAGAGGACAGAGGTCACCACGGAGGGCAGAGCTCAGCTCCAGACTGGAGGAAATGGCTTCTCCCACCTGGACAGAGGCTGAGAAGGAGACACAGGGAAAGACAAGGGAATTTTCATGTTGCTCCTTCTATTAGGCCCTGCCCCACCGTGGAATTCTGCAGGAAATACTGGTCTCTAGTCCAGATGCCTCACAAGGAGGCAGAATCACTGTGTGTGATTTTGTAAGCTATTGTGAGTGCATCTACAGGGTCTTACCTTGTTTTGTTAGGTTCTCTCCTGCCAGGGTTCTTTCACAGGCTTTCTAACATTCTAGCACACAGGTATCTGCTTATTCTTTAACTGGATCCACTCTCCCCTACTTCTCTCCCTTTTCATTTATATTCCCCTCCTCTCTTTTGTTTCTTTCTCCTCCTGCCACACCAGTTCAGTATCCCCTCCCTCCCTCTTTTCTTCTTATATGTAAATGTTCTCATTAAGACCTTGCCCCACAGCCCATCCCACCTACTTCCTCCCTCCTCCTTTCTCATCCTAAATTAGGAAAAAATTTGGAGAGTTTCTCAAACAAATTATAAATTTATGATGGTGAATGATTTGTTCTTAAGCATTGACAATACTGATGATTATCTGTCTTCATAAAGAAGTGTAAAGAATTCAACCTCACAGTAAATTTCTGCAACAGGAACTAACTGTAACATTGAACCCTTAATAAAATATTTCAGCATTACTATTATGTTTAACTTTTTTGTTCTTCGCAAGACAACATCTTACATGACTATATAAAACAACACAGGTATTTTCCCACTTATCTTTACCAACTTTATGGTGGTATTCTCCCTAGTTATGTCTTTGTGCTTATTGTTCTTTTATAAAATAAAAATCAAGTAAACTAAAATGATAAAATATATTACATGAATGTAACCTATAGATGAAGCCAGTCAAACAGACAAACCAGAATGCAGGTTCTGCCCCATGCCTGTGGGGCCTGAGGATGCCTATTTAATCTCCCAGTTCTGTTAGTGAAGACTAGAGTCCTGTCCGGTGCATGAGACATGAGGGGGCTCCTTAGTAATAGGCTAATATACCTTGTCCTGGCAGAATATGTTGTCATAAAATTAGGATAAAATACTCAATGCACTGGAATATAATAATTATGCAAATTTAAAAGTACTCATCTGAATTAGTTTTGCTCCCAAAAGAAAAAAGACTGAAGAATATTACTATTACATAAACAAAATGTAACAAGTCTTCAATTGCTTTATTTTTTATTATAATGTTTTCTATTTTTGCTAATGAATAAGCATGATCTCTATGGCCAAGTCATTCATTTAAGTATAAAACCTTTCCAGGCCAAAAATTTTATTGTTCCATCCTTCATGTCACTTGTAAAGCAAGTATGATTCAGGAAATTTCTTCTCTAACTTCCTAGTCAGAAAATCCTGATTAATGACTCAAATGGAAACAATATTTCTGGAAAGTTTATATAACTGTGTGTCAATTTAAAAAGTAAATAAACAAAGTTCAGCAGAAACTTGTAGCATCACATAAGAAGATGAAGTGTTCATGTTCTAAATGTGGGACTTTTAAGGGAAAAGACAAAATCTTATGTTCAGTAAATTTTTGAATTCTTCTCCTTGGAAATGGACCAAGGAATCTTCCCTGGAAATTGCTCCCCGAGGATGACCAAAGGCTGCAGTGTTCTGAATGTGCAGTATATGAGGCCGACTTGGAGGAGAGGCGCACACTGGTCTGTTTCCACTCATAGGTCTCCCTCAGACTCTTTTCAGAGGAAACTTTGGTGTGACCTTTCCATTGGATCAAGACTGGGACAAAATTTCTAGGGTGATACAGTTTACCTCAGAATAAAAATATGATTGGAGAAAAGCATAAAGATAAATTACTCCACATAAAAGCAAACAGATTACAGTAGTTTTTAGTTCACTATATGGTTTCCTACTTTATTTCAGAGAATATTTTGTGCTTGACAAATTTCTGAACAGAGAACATTGCGAGACAATTTTTCAGGACCTTGGGGGCACAGTAAGTATCATTCAAAGCACTGGAGGGGATTATGCTGGATAAAATAAAGGGGATTTTGACTGGGCAAGTTAAAAAGTACATTGTTACCAGAGCTGAAGGTCCACACTGTCTTCAGCTGCCTCATCAAATGAGAAGAAAAGTCATTTTGGTGGAAAGAAAAGGGGTTTTTACCCCACAGGAGAGACAGGAGCCTCTGCTCTCCACAAATCTCTGTCTCCCTGTGTTAATTTCTGCCAAGGCTTTTATGTCCAGGTGACTCCAAGATCCCTCCCACCCTCATTTTCCAAGTTAAAGCAGACCTTGACCTGCTGGGGTGGTATCTGAATGTTCTTCTCAGGCAGTCATGATATTTCTGAGACTGAGCATTCATTCTCTGTTGCAGTCATTTGAGTGAGGACAGGAAGAGAATTCCTGCTCTGGGCCAGAAGAAGCTGGAGAAGAAGCCTACGTTTAAAAATCAAAAAGTTATGAAGAATAATTTTTTCTCTGCTACTATATCTTCAGGAATTTAATATTAATGTGAGTCACCTAATTCACCAGAAATAAATTACTTTAATTAGTATACTAAGTCTCTTTGAACAAAAGGACAATGAATAAGACAGTAAAAATGGTTTTTAACGTGGTCAATTATATATCCTCATTCAGGATTGCTAAAACAAATCCTGATCAGGAACACAGTACTGTAAGTCTGTTCTCTGAAGTCAAAATATCCAGGTAGAATCAGTGGTAATATGTAACTGCTCTTTTTACATAAATAATCTTTGTTCCACTTTTCAGAAGTAAAATATGAGGATGAGTCCTTATCATATAATATTTTCCTGATAATTGAATGTATTAATAATGGAAAGAGTTTAGATAGTGTCAGTTTCAGGCTAAAAACAGAATGTAACCCTGTAATGTATCAGAAACAAATGTGATTTTAAACCCATATCTATACATGGCAATTGTATATTTTTCCCCCTGGTTGACAATGGTTTTCATCAATTTCTAGGAACACTACAAAAAATACTGAGCCATTCACATAAACCAAAATATTTTTTGAGACAGGATAATTTTTAAAATTTATTATTCAGCAGATAAGGTTAGCGGGGCACCATGGGTAGATGGAACTCCACCAGTGTGCTTGGCTTCATCCTCATGGGGCTGACAGACTCTGCAGAGACACAGCTGGTCCTCTCCATGCTCTTTCTCCTGATTTACCTGATCACGGTGCTGGGGAATGTGGGGATGATACTGATCATTCGCCTGGATCCTCAGCTTCACACCACCATGTATTTTTTTCTCACTCACCTGTCATTTCTCGACCTCAGTTACTCAAGTGTCTTCACCCCTAAAGCCTTACAGAGCTTACTGACTTCTAACAAGAGCATCTCCTTCCTGGGCTGCTTCATCCAGATGTTCTTTCTTATAGTGTTTGGTGCTGCTGAATGTTTCCTTCTCTCTTCAATGGCTTATGATCGCTATGTAGCTATCTGCAGCCCCCTGCACTATCCAGTCATTATGTCCACAAGACTGTGTCATTCTCTAGTTGCTGGCTCCTATATTATTGCCTTTATGGATTCTACTGTGAATGCAGTTTTCATTAGCCAACTGCACTTCTGCAAGTCTAATGTCATCCAGCACTTCTTCTGTGACACATCCCCTATTTTAGCCCTGTCTTGCAGTGACACATTTGAGATTGAAATCATTATATTCATTACTGCTGGCTCTACTATAGTGCTGTCCCTCATCACTTTATCTGGATCCTATGTGTCTATTCTGTCTATTATCCTGAAAATTAATTCCATTGCAGGAAAGAAAAAAGCCTTCTCCACCTGTGCCTCCCATCTCCTGGGAGTCACCATCTTCTACAGCACTACAATTTTTGCTTACCTAAAACCTAAGTCATCCTACTCCTTGGGAAGGGATCAGGTGGCTTCTGTGTTTTACACGATTGTGATCCCCATGCTGAACCCTCTCATTTACAGTCTCAGAAACAAAGAGGTGAAAGGTGCTGCTGTCAGAGTCCTGAAGAAGAGAGAGGGCTCTGGACAATTAAAATCACAGTGATGCTTGGTGTTTACACTTTCCACTTTCCTTTTTTTTCTTCTAAGAAATTCTTTGGTCTCATTGTAAAAAAATTTTAAATCCTGTTGGTTTTTTTTTTTTCTTTTCCAGCTACGCTTTATCAACAAACATGAATTTGGACATTTTGAGACCCTGGTACTTACAAATTCACAGTATAATTTGGAGTCATCAAATAAGTGTTACATCTAAAATGTAAAAACTCTGTGTTGTTTAGGAAAACTTTTTTGGAAAAAAGTTTTTTTTCCAATTTTATAAACCATATCAATATAATATTTCTCCAAATCTAAATTTTGAAACATTTTATAATGAAAAATCACTTAATTTTTTACATGTCATTCTGTTTAAAGTGCTTTTCAGCAGCAATGTTTAGCTCAAGTGCTTTCAACTCAAGATTAGTGCATTTAGATTCAGGATCTGGTGCTTCTGTAGCATTTGACAAACAGTAATTTACTGAAATAATAAGGTTCTCTGTGCCCACTTGCCTGATATATAATAATTCCATATCTCTCTCATCAGAGGATGGATGTAAAACTTGTAGGACAATAAAGTAAGGGCTGGCCATGATCACCAGAAGGCTTGCTTTCCTGTAATATTTTGACATTATAAACACTAAATATTTCAGAACAATATTGCTTGCTTTATGTCTTACAAGTCTCTTTTATTCCATTTAATTTACAAACTAACAAAGAGCTAAAAAATAGGGCAGCAGTTCCCACTTTAAAATTAAGTAATATATTGAAGTACACTTAAGTTACAGTAAAGTCATACATCTTAATGTTAAAGACAGTGTGAAAAATGTTTATATATAACAGAGAAATATTGTATCAATTGTTGCCTGTTTTGTGCATGATTTTCTAAATTGGTGGTTATTAATATATGTCTATATACATTTAATGGAATTCCTGTCATTTCTTGTATAATCCTTGCCACTGTCTTTATTAAATTTAAAGTTAACTATCTAATAAACTGTATAATTAAATCATGTAAGATTATCATGTACTCAGTATATGAGAAAAATTGCCTCTCATTTTATAATGCTTTGAACGTGAAATGTTGTGAATTTACCAATTTAAAAATCAGTGAGCAATAACAGCTGTTACACGTGCTCCTGTGAGCCATGAGGACACCAAACCTTTCAGTGACATGAGAATGAGCTTCAGCCACTGGCGTTTCTGCCTTTCTCCTGATGTCATCAGCTTTATATTGTTCTTTTAAAATAAATTAATGATTATCATGTTCGCTTCATATGTTACACTTTTAGCCTAAATCTGTGGCAGAGGAAAGAATTGACAGTGAATTTAAAATATGTGGCAGTCCATAAGCTTAGATCAAGAAGCGTGATAAAAATCTCCTTATTTTAAAAAATATTTTATCTCTACATTTGTAATGTCAGTTTAAAATTTCTCTTTGCTTTCTTAAAGTTGTTTGATAATGGACAGCTCCATTTCCCAAGTAGGATATTTTATTTAAACTTGTACAAAATTATTACATGGACTGCTTCACTCCAGACATGTGATTGTAAAAGTATCACCTTTTTGAAATTGAAGTTATTTTATGTAAAAAAAGATTTCATCATTTTAGGTGTCTAAAGTGCACAATTTCTATATTAAAAATTAAGATTTATCAATGCTTTAGTAATTTAAATATATACATTATTTTCAAATCAATTACAAATTTATGCCTATTATTACATCAATATTACTTAAAATCATATTTTATTTACCTTACATATCTGTTTTCTAAAAATTGATATTTGTAGATACTCCTGGTTGTCTGTCTTTGTGATTGAGTTTATGAATTTAATAAATATTTACTGTTTGATATATTGTTAGAGGTTTTCATTCATCACATAAATGTCTTAGTGATTTCATATATTTATGGAATATTTCAACTCTGTGCTCTCTACTCTCCAGGTATTTTTATAAGGCAGTTTTATCTTAAAGTCATTTATTTGTATTTTCATGATTTAGAAAATACATTGTATCAGTTTTTCTTGATAAACCAATCACTAGAATGTATGACTTTGTAGACAACCTTTATGTTAAAAATTTCTTTAATTTCAATTAAATTAAATCTGATTTATTTTCTTTATTACATGGGGTGGAAAACATTTATATTACATTATTTCATAAACCTAACATAATCTTTTGATCTATAGGAGCCATTCTGACTAATCTTAGTGGCTCATAGGCATTGGATAACCATGCAACCCAGAGAAAGGGCTGGGTATATGAGGAACTTGGGCCACTGGTCAGGACCTGCACAGATTATGCAGCTACTCTCTTTTACTGTCACCCTCATTCTCAATACAGAGGATATTGAACTGTCAAGAGTGCCCCCGCAAGGAGTGTGTGTGAGTGTGTGTGTGTGTGCATTTAAAATTTTATTATAAAACTACTGCTTTTGTAGCTATAGGATGTTACTATTCTGATCATTTTCTCTCATACCAGGGTTGTTTTATGTGGTTTCCTAACTATTGTGTCTGAGGATATGCATCACATCTTTGCTGTCTGTGCCATTCATTGGGATCTTATACTAAGCCCCAAGGAGTTAAGGTAGTAAAGTTTAAAAGATAAAGCAAATGATTTCAATGTTAGGGTGAGGGTTGTTAAGGTTATGCTTAGGGTTAAGGTTGTTAGGGTTATGGTTAGATTTAGGATTAAGATTGTTAGGGCTAAAATGTGGATGAATAGCATTGCCTTTCTACAAATCCATGAACAATATAATAGTTAACAGAAGTAGCTCTTATTCAACGTGACAAATTTTGTCTTGAAATTTCTAGAACACATTTTTTCTCAGAGGGCAACTATTCTGTATAAGTCACAGTGTATTTCATGGGATTTAATGCAAGATTCACAATATCTATGTTCCTTGATTCTCACTGTTTATTTTTTCCAATCCTACATTTGCTTCCTCTTCTTATACAGATAATAATCAAAGAAACATTTCAGTTTTCTTATTATATTTTAATTTATTTTTATCTTTTGAAAACATTTGAATTTTTTGTTTACTGAATTCTTTACAAAATATATGTTAGATTCTGTGCTGTTTTGTCTTTCTGATCATTTTACTTTTGTAAAATAGAAAACAAAATCAAGTGCCACAAAACAGGAAAACATATTCCACATCTTTAGGTTGTGGTTAAAGCTGGTGACATTGGCCAGTTGGAACGGATGTTCTGTTCCATTCCTAAGGGCCTCCACATGTGCATTTATGACCTGTGAATAGACGGTTCACTCAGTGAAGGATAAGGCACCATAGACTATGTAACACAGGGAGGTGTTGGTTAGTAAAAGATTGACCTAACATATGTCATGTTAGATTATGGTGTTTTGTTACTGATAGATTTCCCTCCATTTTAGGGTGGTTGTTGTATATAATAGCTACCTTCTTTCCAACATGCTCCTACTCCCACCAAAAGAGTAACCTAATACTTGCTCTCCTCTTAGCAACTAGTGACGTCACAGGCTCCTCCAGTCCCTAGCCACTACCTCACTCAACTCCACCTCAGCTCCTACAAACCCCACCCCTGCTCCTATAAAAGATACTTCCTGTCCTGGCCATATTGCTTTTGTCTCTCTTTTGTTCAGAGACAGCCTGGCAGATTGTTCCTACAATAAAGGCTTGTGGCCTGGTCTGCTTTTAGTTTTCCACCTTTTACCTGACAGTTATAATATTAGAATGAGACTGAAGACAGTAGTTCTATAGAGCTATAAGGACACATCCAAATAAGCTTTATGGGCACAAAGGAAAATAATGGAAAAATTACTAGTATGTAAACAAAAGGTTAACAAATCTTACGTTCCTTCATTTTCCTCAATGAATTTTCTGTTTTCTATTTTTTTCTGAATATGCCTTACTTCTAACATCATGTCATACTTCTAAGTAAAAATGTTCTCTGGTAAGAATTGTATTGTTCCATCCTTTAGATGTCATTAAGTAAATATGTCTCTGCAAATGTGTTCTCCATCTCTCAATTCCAAAAAATTCCTGATTGATCACTTGAATGTAAACATTATTCTTTGCAAATTAATGTAGTTGCATGTCATTTTAAGAAGTCAATAAAATGGTGTTCAGCCACTGTTTAGAGTATCTCCAGAGGACATGAAGTGATTTTTGCTTTCAGGGTGTGGCTTCTGATGCAATAGGCAAAGTCTTTGTTTACTTAGTTTTGAACTTTTGTCCTTGGAACCAGGCCAAGTAATCTTTCCTTGGAAACTGTGCCCTGAGGATGACCAAATGGTCCAGTGTTCTGAATGCCCATTAAATTAGGTGCCCTGAAGTCAGCATGAGGGAGGGAATGTGTACACTCTTTGCTGTATATTCCCTGCTCCTTCCTCTGTTCTTTTCAGACAAGACTTCCTGGTGAAGTTTCCATGTGACCAGGCCCTGAAAAAAGTTTCTACTGTGATACAATTTATTTCATTAAAAATGAATGCACAAAAACATGACAATTATTATATAAAGAAATACAAATATATCTGAGAAATTTTCAGTTTCTTTATGGTTTTCATGTTTTATTTCTCAGAATAAGTTGAACTTGAACAATTTCTACTCAGATAATCTTGGAATACGTTTTGATTTTCAGCAACTTTTTGTCAAAGTAAGTATCATTCTTCACACTAGAGTGGATGAGATATTACAAAATAAAATGGGTATTTCATGAGAAAAAATTTTATTCAAATATTATTTAGGCCTTACTATGTGTAATGGTAAGATCTGCGAAGCAAGAATATAGTTTGTGGATTCATAATCTGCAAGCAACATGAATATTTTGAAAGTGTAATATTTTTAAGAAATGCCATTTTTAACAGTCAAGTTACAAAAGGGTGATAGGAGACACACATCCATACTGCCCTCATTCCCACCACCAACCCTCACAAAAGTGGGAGAAAGTTTATTTTGGTTGAAAGAAAAGTGTTTCTGAATAGTTAGCTTCAAATTAGGTAATGGGGCCTGTTATGCCTCAAATCTGTACCTTCTCATTCCAGGGCTCCCAGGGATTTTATATCCAGGTCACTCCCAGTTCCCTTCCTCTCTTGTCCAAAAATTAATCCAGACCTTGGCTTCCTGATGCCTGGATCTGCACATGATTTTCAAGGGGATCTGATAATTTTATGACACAGCATCACTTCTCTGTTGGCTCTTCTGAGGTCAGGAGAGTTGGATATTTGAGCTCTGACTGGGAGAAATTTGGAGAAGCAGCCTATCATTTAAAAATCCCAATACTTTAAAATTCATTTTGGCCTCACACCAAGAATAACAGGCTAAGTATTAACTGTAATTATTTAACAGTTAATGCCAAAGGAACACCATGAGTAGAAGGAACTCCACCAGTGTGCCTGACTTCATCCTCTTGGGGCTGACAGACTATGTAGACATAGCTGATCCTCTCTGTGCTCTTTCTCCTGGTTTACCTGATCACGGTGCTGGGGAACACGGGGATGATACTGATCTTTTGCCTGGATCCCCAGCTTCACACCTCCATGTACTTTTTTCTTGCTCACCTGTCATTCATTGACTTCAGCTACTCAAGTGTCATCACCCCTAAAACGTTACAGAACTTACTGATTTCCACCAATGGCATCTCCTTCCTGGGCTGCTTCACCCAGATGTTCTTTTTTATAGTCTTTGGTGCTGTGGAATGTTTCCTTCACTCCTCCATGGCCTATGATTGCTGTGTAGCTATCTTCAGCCCCCTGCACTATTCAGTCATTATGTCCCTGAGACTGGGCTATACCCTGCTTACTGGCTCCTGTTATGGGGTTTGTGGAGTCCAACATCAATGTGGTTTGCATGAGCAGACTGCACTTCTGCCAATCTAATGTCATTCTGCAATGTTTTCTGTGAAAAATCCCCAATTTTATCCCTGTTCTGGAGTGAGACATTTGAGGTTGAGCTCATTATATTCATTTGTGCTGGCTCCAATATAGTACTGGCCCTCCTCACCATATCTGGATCCTATGTGTCCATCCTCTCCACCATCCTGAAAATTAACTCCACTGCTGGAAAGAAAAAAGCCTTCTCCACCTGTGCCTCCTATTTCCTGAATGTCACCATTTTTTATGGCACTCTAATCTTTACTAGTTTAAAACCAAAATCATTCTACTCCTTGGGAAGGGATCGGGTGGCTTCTGTGTTTTATACGATTGTGATCCCCATGCTGAACTCTCTCATTTACAGCCTCAGAAACAGAGAGGTGAATAACACTCTTGTTAGAATTATGCAAAAGAGAGAGGGATTAAAATAAGAGTGATGCTAATTATTTATACTTGTCTTTTCTCTTTTTCCCATTTAGAAATTGTTTGGTATCTCTCTTAGAGCAATTCAATCACTCTCTTCTTTTTTGCTGAAGCTGTGTTTTACTTAACTTTTACTTAACACATACTTTGACATTTTAATGTACATTATTTTATAAATGCATTTTTAAGTGGGAATAATGAAGTCTGTGTCAAGTTTATTATGGAATGTCCTGTGATGTTGAGCTACTAATGTGCAAAATAAGAAAATCTGATTGTCATTTTAATAACTTTATTATCATTTTAATATCATACAATGCCTGTCCTTACTCTGTCTTTAGAGAATTTTATAATAAAACAGAGCTCTATTTTTCCCACAACTCATTATGTTGATAGCACAGTGAATAAGAGAAGAGTAGTTAGTATCCACCACTTTCAAAACAAACATTCTGGCCTTCAGATCCTGAGTCTGCCACCTTTTCAGCTTATAACCCTCATTAATTTACTGAAATCTTATGGCTCATTCCATCCACCTGCACAAGATACATAATAATTCCACATCCACCTCATCAGAAGGTAGATATAAAATTTTGGGGGCAATAATAAAAATGCTGGAATTATCTTCAGAAGACTGGGATTCTTAACATATTTTAGTGCTTAATAATTTTTTTTATTCACATTTTACAAATTTCTCTTGGTTAATTTAATGGCCAACACACAAATAGCTAGAACAAACAGAAGCCATTAGTTCTCAAATTTCTGTTCAGAATAAAATAAAATGTTGAAAATGCATTAAAATATAAGAAAGTTATACATGTTAATGTTGTAGACCATTTGCAAAATAATGAAAACTTTTAAGGCAAAGAGATACTCCATAGCAATTATTGAGTGTTGTGCATATTCCTCTAGATAATAGCTTATTAACATACATTGTTTAGTATGAGTTCTGACTTTTCCTGTATGATCTTTGCTGCTTTCTGTATTCATTTGAAAGTTTGTAATCTAAGAATTTCTCTGCAGTTGAAGACAAAGAGATGAATATATTCTCAGTATATCAGCAAAATTAATATGTCATTGTGCTTTGCTTTGAAACTAACATACTGTGAATTCACCAAGGTAAAAATCTGCATCTGCTAGTATCTTTTAGCTGCATATTTGCTAACCATGCTAAAACCATAACTTTATATGACACACAAAAAACATTCAGCCTCCTGTTTTTTGCCTTTCACCAGATGTCTTTAGATTGTAATGTTATGTAAAAATTAATTACTGAAGACATTCTAAGCATCATTTACACTACTTTTTTTTTTGGTACTGGGAATCTTACTCAGTACCTTGCGCTTGTGAGGCAGGCATTGGAACCACTGAGTTAAATCTGTGGCCCAACACTAAATTTTAATGGGAATAATTTGGCAAAAAAAGGATTGAGAATGAATTTTTAATATGTTGCATTGAATAAGCTTATAATAAATATAAATATGAAATAAATATAAAAATAAAAATATAGATACCTATGTTTTTAGAATCCATTTTATAGGTATTCTTGGTTATTTTTCTTTACAATTCAAATCAAGATTTTAATAAGCTTGTATTGTTCAATATGTTGTTTGGGTTCATCTGTTATCACATACATATCTTCATAATTTCATATATTTATGATCTCTTCCCTCTTTCCTGTCATTTTTATAAGATGTAATTTTATATTGTTCTAATTTGTGTGAATTTCTATCATTTAGACAGACTATGTTTTTTTTGGCAAAGCACCCAATTGATATTATGACTTTATAAATGATATTTACATTGAAGAAATTCTTACATTTTTATTAAGGCTAACGAATTTTCCTAAAACATATGCTGGAAAGCAGATATATTATACTAACAAATAAGCATAATACAATTCAATGCTAATCAGAAACATTTAAATGACTTAAATTTTCCCATTTACTTCATTATATCACTGCATAGCTGATGTAATGAAAGTTATTTTCCTGAAATAATGTATTAACAGCTATTACATGGTGCCAGGTCACAATGTTATTCAACATAAATACAATTTTTTTTTTTTACTTTTTTTTTTGTTTGGTACCGGGCATCGAACTTGGGGCCTTGTGCTTTCAAGGCAGGCAATGGAAGCACTGAGCTAAATCCTAGGCCCAATAAATGCAATTTTTAAAAGAACATAATACAGCACTGCAGAATATGAAAAGCTGCTTTTACTCCTACACAGTTAATGTAGTGATACCAGTAATGTGTTACCTTGCTAAACACTAACCACATTTCAGACAGCAACTGAACAGGCTGAAGTCATCCAATTCACATAGTTTATCCTTACAGAGCAACTAACTCTCAGGTAAGTACTAGTGCTATACAAATAGAGGTAGAGGGTCATGCAATAGAAAATCACTGTTTCTTGGTTCAAGCAAAGGTTTAATATGGTTTTCTGGAATTTTCTTTTTATCTAACTCAGTTCATATCCTCTTCTTCAGAATAATTTGATTCTTAACATAGGATGTATTTGGAGTCCACTTCATCACTTTCTCTGTTACTGTCCTGGAATGAGGAATAATCACTTCAGTTTTAAATTATTGCAGTAGCACCTTAGCTTCTCTCTGGCTTTACTTAGCCAATTATGAAGCATAATGAAAAAGACTCTAAGGGAATGAAGGTGAAGCACAGTCTCATCTATACCACTGGAGAGTGATACTGTTTCGTGGTAGTGTATCTTTTTCTCAAACCCTTCAGGACTTCATCACATGAGACATATACCTCTAAGCCTTTATAAGGACCGACTGCTAAGAAATGATACTGTTCACTCTCCCTACACCTCTAAATCTTGTCACACAGCACTCTCACTCTCTGAGTTTCCACTGAGGGATATCCTCACTCTTCCCTGGAAACACAGGTCCCCATATGACCCAGGACACTTTCAGTGGTCTGGCTTCAAACTTTCTGCTGTCAAATTTCAGCAATTAAAAACAAGTCTACCCCTCGCCACCATATTTATAACTGAATCTGTCCGCATCCCTCTTTGTGCTTTCTTTTCCACAGCAAATTTCTCCCATTTTCATTCCTTTGCTCTTGTCTTCTGTTTAGTATCTGTTTTTCCATGTGATCACATAAGGCTGCAGCCCCAGATATTTCCTCAGCACTTAGAGCAGAGTTTGAGTAAGTGTATTTGGAGGCTGAATTTGTAGAGGATGCCACTGAGTGGAGCACAGAAAAGTTAAATAGCTCACTTGTGGTCTGCCCACTGGTTACAACCCATGCAGATTTGAACTTAGAGCAGCAATATCAATCATTATCCTATTCCATGACATTATTAATAATATGCAGTTAAAATCAGGTTGAATTCCTCAATACATTAACAAAAATGATACAACAAACATCACTTAATACATTGTACATACAACATATATTGTTGTGAATTGTTTGGTGGAATTTCTGATACAAGATACAGTGATTTTTATTAGTACTTAAATTTTGAAATACACAGGTATAAACTTATTTACAGAAGAATTAACTTGGTAAAGCAGAGAACGGATATATGATGGTTGGTGATGTGAAAGTTAATTGTGTTAGTTAGAAAGCAGGCATTCCTAAAATAACAACAGGACTCAGAAAGGCTGGCTCAACATAGAAAAACATGCCTGGATATAAAAATGAAATGTGATGACTAAGTAGCTAAAATATGTCATGATTTCAAGTGAAAGGGATTATACATCCCTGGCTTCACTTTGGTTTCTATTGTGAAACAGTTGTTACAAACATTTCTCTGCCATCATAAGTAGCTCAACACATGGCCCATGTGTTTCAATGTGTTTCAATGATAGAAAATCTTGCATAAGAAAACCTATCTTATGGCATCTTTCAATCACATGCCTACTGAGGAGATACTGGCATAGAAATTCATCCTTAGTCTTTCATTTGGATTAAATTCCAACATTATATGGTAGGCACATAGTGTGATACTGGCTTCTAAATTTCTAAACCTACCTGTCTCAGTAGAATCTAAAATATCAATAAATAGAGTTTTGTCTAAACAAGTCCATTGGCAATATAATACTTGACAGAAATACTCCTTTATCCACCACCACATACTTCCAGGCATGAGCACATTTTCCTAGATTATAATATATATTTGTTCATGAATTAATGCAAAATTCACAATAATTTTTCTTAGATTCAAACTATGCCTTATTTTATTCACTCTTTGTTTCCTCTTTTAAGATAAATAATGCTGAATGAAACATTTCAGCTTCACTATTATGACTTTGTTTCTTCTTATTCTTTGTAAATCATTTTACCCGATTCCATAAAAAAGTGTTTGTCCACTGAATTCATTGCAAAATTTTATGTTAGCTTCAGGGCTGATTGACTCTTTCTGTTCACTTTCCTTTTACAAAATAAAAACAAAACCAAACACACTAGGGCAGTAACCTGCACTGCACAGCATGGACTAAAAGATGCAGCAGGTGACACAGACAACCTAGGATGGAGAAGCTGACCCATTTCAGTGATGCCTTAAGATATCCATTTATCAGCTGGGAGCACTCAGTTTACTCAATTAGTGACAGGACTTCATAGAATATGTAACACATGAAAGTGTTGGTTAATAAGATGTCAGGCTCTCATAGTCATGGGATATTATGATATTTCAGCTATTTAATTAGGATGACATTGAAAACACAGAATTATGATAATTAAGTAAATCTAGAATTATGCATCCCAATAAGCTTTATAGGCACAAAGGCAAATACTTTGGAGAAATTATTGTGTAAGCAAAATATTAAGAAGTGTTGAATTGTTTCACGCTTTTCTTTGAATTTTGTTGTTTTCTTTTTAAAAAAATGATGACTTGGTTCTATGGTCAAGTCATACTTCTAAGTATATAATACTTCCTGGTGAGATTTTCATATTACAATCTTAACAGTGCTATTCATAAATACATCTCTAGAAATATTTTCTCCAGCAACTTAGGCAAAAATTCCTGACTGATCACTTCAATGCAAATGCTATTCTCTGCAAATCTATACATTATTTGTCACTTTGAAAAGGAAAAAATTAATTCTAGCAACAAATTCAAGGATTACAAAAAGAGATGAATTATTTATGGGTCTTCCAAGGGAGAAAAAAATCTTCTGTGAATTTAGTTCTTGAACTTTTGTCCTTGGAATCAGCCCAAGCAACCTTCCCTGGAAATTATGCCCTGAGGATGACCAACATCACATTACTCTGAGAGCCCATGAGGTGAGCACCTGGAGTGATTAGCAGGGAGGGAAGGAGCACACTGCCGTGTTCACATATACACTGCCACCTCAGATGCTCTCTGGATAAAACCTCCTCATAGAGTTTGCATTTCATCAAGAGCTGAACTGAATATAATTTACCTCAGAATAGAAAAATGAATGCACAAAAGCATAAAAATAAATTTTATAAGAAACAAATCCATTGGAAATTTTCAGCTGTTTATTTGATTTTAGTATTTTATTTTTGAGAATAATTTGAGCTTGACAAGATTCTACAGAGAAAATCCTGGAAAAAATTTGTTTACAGCAACTTTTTCTTACAGTAAGTATTGTTCCTCAAATTCAAAGGGATTAGATTATATAAAATGCCATGGAAATTTTGCAAGGAAAATTGGTTATACGTGTATCACTTAGGCCTTAAATTGAGTAAAGATAAATTTGTGAAACTAGATTATAGAGTGGGTAGAATCAAAGTCTTCAGCACATGTACATAATTTGAAAATGTGCTTTTAAAATGAATTAGATTTTAACTGATTAAGTTGGGAGAAGATACTGCTTACAGAGTTGCATGTCCGTACTGCCCCTTGTCCCACAAAAAGTGGCAGAAAATTTCTTTTGGTGGAAAGAGAAGGGTTTCTTCACAGCTACTGTGAAGGGGCAGGGTGGGGGCTCTTAGGGTCTCTGATCTGAACCTTCCTGTGCTCCAGGAACAGGGGCTGTGACACCAGATCCCTCTGGGCTCCCTCCCTCCCATGTCCAGATTACAGCAGATGCTGACCTCCCAGCAGCTCTGAGTGACCTGCTCAGAGGGACACAGTGTCTTCCTGGACAGCAGGACATCTGCCTGACTCCTCTGAGAGGAGGAGTGGCAGGGGTGGAGAGGGCCATGCTCAGCAGGAGGCTACTGGAGAAGAAGCTGACATTTACAAACCTGATGTTCAAAAATTAATTTCAATTTTGCTATAATAAACAATAATAATATGTGGATGCAATCTTAATATGCCTCACTTAAGTCCCTAGTAGTGAATTTAATTTGTGATAAGTATTAAAAAGCTTTGAAAACTAAGGTAGAGTTACTAACACATTTACACTGTTTTTAAACTATTTATTACATATCCTTGTTCAGGTGTGCTAAAAGAAACTCAAAAGCAGTAGTCGTTGTTTCTAAGGCATTTTCTTTGCAGTCAAGATTGCTTGGTGCAATCGCACTGTGAACATGGAATTGCTCTCATTTCAGATGTTACTTTCTGTGCCCTTGCTCTGATACAGATAACACAGATATGTACTAGTGACTAAGTAAATCGTCTTCATATGGATTGAATGTGTTAACTAATGAACACATTCACAATTTTAACAGGTTTATTCTTGTTACCTAGGCTGCCATATTTTAAAATATTAACATCAAATGTCAATTTACATCCATATCTATGTTATGTTTTACAAACTACCCAATAAAGTAAATATAATTTCTTGAAACTCTAAACTATATTATTAAAAATCTTTGTCATTCACACTAAAATATATTTGAGGTCACTCAGGCCAAGTATCTGAAAAGATTCTTCAACAGATAAGTGCAGAGGACACCATGGGTAGATGGAACTCCACCAGTGTGCCTGGCTTCATCCTCATGGGGCTGACAGACTCTGCAGAGACACAGCTGGTCCTCTCTGTGCTCTTTCTCCTGATTTACCTGATCACAGTGCTGGGGAATGTGGGGATAATACTGATCATTCACCTGGATCCCCAGCTTCACACCCCCATGTACTTTTTTCTCACTCACCTGTCATTTCTTGACCTCAGCTACTCATGCGTCATCACCCCTAAAGCCTTACAGAGCTTACTGACTTCCACCAAGAGCATCTCCTTCCTGGGATGCTTCACCCAGATGTTCTTTTTCATCATCTTGGCTGCCACTGAATACTTCCTTCTCTCCTCAATGGCCTATGATCGCTATGTAGCTATCTGCAACCCTCTGCGCTATCCAGTTATTATGTCCTCAAGACTGTGCCATGCCCTGCTTGGTAGCTGCTATGTTATTGGCTTTGTGGATTCCACTATGACTGTGAGTTTCATAAGCAGACTGCATTTTTGCAAGTCTAATGTCATCCAGCACTTTTTCTGTGACTCATCCCCAATTTTAGCCCTGTCCTGCAGTGACACATTTGAGGTTGAATTCATTATATTCATTTTTGGTGGATCCACAATAGTGCTGTCCCTCATCACCATATCTGGGTCATATGTGTCCATCCTCTCCGCTATCCTGAAAATTAATTCCTCTGCTGGAAAGCAAAAAGCCTTCTCCACCTGTGCCTCCCATCTCCTGGGAATCACTATCTTTTACAGCACTACAATTTTTGCTTATCTAAAACCTAAGTCATCCTATTCCTTGGGAAAGGATCAGGTGGCTTCTGTGTTTTACACAATTGTAATCCCCATGCTGAACCCTCTCATTTACAGTCTCAGAAACAAAGAGGTGAAAAATGCTGCTGCTAGAGTTATGCAAAATAGAGAAGGCTGCACATAGTTAATATCATAGTGGTGCTAAGCATCTACACTTGTCTTTTTCTTGTTTTAGTGGGAAATTATAGTCTGTTTTTGAACCAAAAATTGTGACTTCATTTACTGTTTTTTTTCCTCTGCAGCTGTCCTTTCCTTTCCAAATATGACAGTGCCCATTTCCAGGCACAGATGTTTAGACATTTGTATTTCATCTGGAAAATGTGAAATATGCATTAATCAGTAAATAAGTACAAGTGGCTTCAAGGACAACTAATGTGCAAAGGAAGAAAATATGTTTTTCGTATTGAAAATGACATCATGCCACATTCATGCATCCTCTAATTTTAGAGAATTTTATGTTATTAATTCTGCTTATAATAGAGATTAATAGTAGCGATGTTTTGAGAAATGGATTTACAATAAAGAATTGGGCATTTAGATTCTAGCACTGCCACCTTTCTAGCATACAGCCCAAATTAATTAACTGAAATTCTAGCAGTCAGTATCATCAACTGCACAAGATATACAATAATCCCATGTTCGTGTGGTCAGAATGTGGTTGTAAATATTGAGGACAATAACAGTGAATACTGAGTATTATCATCTGATGCCTTGCATTACTATGATATTTAATACATATTACATTTTTGAAAATATTTCTTTGTGTTGTATGATTTTTTTGTTAATTTAGTGTATAAACATACCACTAACTAAAAAGGAAAAAACCAGAAGCTCAGATTTACCAGTTTTGGATTCAGATTAAAGCTAACTAGAATGAAGTTATACAAAAGTAATATGTCCAAATGTTGAAGATGAGTTGGAAAATAATTACTAGAGAAAAAAAGTTGTATTAATTACTAACTGTCCTATGAATGTTTTTCCATTTCAGTGGTTATGAATATTTCTATAAATTTAATATAATTTTCTGGAATTTCTTATATAGTATTTGGTGCTTTCCTTGTTTACTTTAAAGTTTTATATCCAATAATCTGTATAATTGTAT
>NW_004624968.1:233110-249983 GCF_000247695.1 Heterocephalus glaber | reverse complement strand
ACATTTATAAGATGGAGTTTTTTCTTATATTCATTTTAATGTATTTGGGTGAGTTAGAATATTTATACTATTGATTTTTGTTGGTAAATCTGTTAAAAGAGTGTGACTTGGAAAACAATATTTAAATTGAATTCCTAAATTTAAGTTAAATTAGTGCTATTTTATTTTCTTTATTACATATGTTATAAAGCATTTATATCATGATATGAAATAGACAAAGATAATCTCTTGGCCATAAGAAACATTTAAACTATTTGCATTTGCCCAATCATTTACTTCTCATATCACTACATAGCTCATGTGATATAAGTTATTTCTCTGAAATAATGAGAGATCCCATGCCCTCTTTCACGGTGCTAGGTCAGAGTGCTATGTAACATATATATGATATTTTAAAAGATGATAACACAGCACAGTAAAATATGAACATCTGGTTTTGCTTCCTAATAATTAATGGCTAGATTGCAACACTGCTATTATATGTTCCTAAAACAGCGGTCACTGAAACATGTGCATTGTTCATTGTTTTGTACAGTTGCTAATAGAAGACACTGTGCTTGGCATTGGGGGTTAAAGCTTCATAGTCACAAGGGAGGGCAGGGTAAGGGGGAAAAATAAGAACCAAGAGAGTATGTAAATGTACATATCTCCAATGATGAATGTCATTATATTGTACACCTAAAATGTAGCAATAAAAGGATATACAAACAAACAAACAAAAAAGTCAGAAATATAAAGTTAGATACAGAACATGAACTTGGTAAAGGAAAAAATAGCTTACCAGATGGTGGATGATGATGGGCAGGGTAATTGTATTAGGAAACAGTTTTCCTAGTGTGATAAAACATTCAGGAATAGACATGCTCAACACAAAACAATATCCATGGCTATCACCTGAATTTATCAGTGTTTCATACCCTGTTGCTCAGATTACTTTTGGATTGGGTGTTTATGGCAGGTAACTCAGTGCTGAGGTTCTCCTAAGTTTTTGCTCTGTTATTATCTCCCACATAGTCAGAGGGAGTTCATCCAATATTCAGTGTGAAAGAGAGGTGAGGATTTCTTTTACAAAGGAAAAGCCATTATGCAGATTTTATTCATATGAATGCTCTTCATAAAATAATTTATTAAGTAGATAATTACTCACATTACTGATTTTTCTAAGGAACCCTTAAGAAACTTTACTTTTTCATTATCAAATTCATCAGCAGAATAATTTCATAATATATTTTACTTTCCATTTTCATTTTTGTGAGGACTTGGTGATATCTTTATTTTTTTCTTGATATTCTATTTGTTATTCTCCATGCAGTAACAACCTTTGTTTTGAAACCAATATTATAATAATGTCTAACAAATACCTCATATATAGCTTTTCTTTTTGGTTGGTGGTTATTGAACCCATGCAATGTACAATAGGCAAACAATGTAACATTAAGCTACATATCCAGCTCTTATTAAATAAGCAGCGATATAAGACCACTTGAAAATATTGATGCCTTTTCCCCAAATCTTTTTTATTTTTCTCATAAGTGTTATTTTTACATGAGACTTAAATTCATAATGCAGTAGTATTATTTTTCTTCAGTCCTTTAGTTTTAAAGTAATTAAAATTAAAATTTCCATTATTTGTCACATTTCAATTTACATTTGTCATTGCCTTTTCTGCATAGACTCGAGTGTCCTTCATAGTCATCCTTCCCAGGATTCTTTAAGCTGTGTAACCAATGGTTTAATAAATTTCTTATTGTCAAATGTGTTGACATGTATATTCTCACATTATTCCTGTTTCATTACTGCTTTATGTTAGACTATTTGGCAATGCCCTGTAGTTACTTTATATTTTCATTCATTCCATTTTCTTAACAATAATTCCACTTAGATAAGTTCCATTGTTTCTTTTTCAATTTCATGGTTATTTCTTAATCTGCACTGACTCCACTGATGACCCTGCTGTAGGATTTCATGTATCCGATTTTTTGTGATAGTGTGTGTATGTGTTTGTATGTGTATTTCCAGTGTGATACTGAATACTTTCCATAACTCCATCTATCAGGTGCAAACTCTGACAAGTTCATGCATGTTGTTTACCCTTTTTACTAGAGTCTGGATGACTCTGGATGCTTTTAGACAAATACTACCACAAATGCGTGTATTTTAACAAGTTGATCATATTAGTTATTCTGTTTTTTATTAAGTATATTGGTACATTTTATGTACACAACACAGTTACATTCATTATTGGAATCTTGTACCTTCACACGATGCATCTTTGTTCTTATTTTTTCTTCATTCCTCTGCCCTCCCTTCAACTCCTCTACCCCTCCCTACTTACAAAGACTTTGTTTCCATTTTTTCCTTTTCTCATATTTTTCTTTTCCCTTCTTTCCTTTCCCCTACCAATTCTTCTACCCCTTTAGACCTTTTCCTATTTCACATTATCTATTATATATTTGATCCTTATTCTTATCCATTTTTGATAGTGATGAACAGAGAAGACTTGGAGAGCTAATATAAGCTCTCTCGATTAAAGGTTCAATGGTTTTCACATCTGCTCATGGTTGGCTTTAACTATGGTTTAATACATAGCTGAGATTCCTCTTTGCTTGCAGTGCTTACATCTTGTTTACACACTTTACACAAAGTGAGCAATTTCATCTCAGGGGAACCTCCCATGTAATTTGCTGCTCCAGCCAGGAGGAACCACATCAAGGCCAGTCCACCCATTGGGACCACCTTGCTGGGGCCTCCAGCACTTATGGATGAGTGAGTTAGATCAATGGAGATGCACCACACTTTGTGCCAGATTTGAGTCCTTTTATTAAACCCAGTGTCTGAGGAGGGTTAGTTCCCAGATAGTTCTCTCTGCAATGGGAAGCAGTTTGATTTCTCCTTTTAAATCATGCTTTCTTTGGGGGAGGTTTCAGGGGAGAGCAAATGGAATCTACAGAAGCAGAACCATGCCAATTTATGGGGGGAGGGGTGCACAAGGAAGTTAGATACAATAGATGAGCTACAAAACATCCTGCAACTGCATTAAGTTAAGTGCCAAACAGGATGCAGGGATTTTGTGTGCTTTGTCCAAGCACAAACCCTTTGGCCAAGGAGGTATGGGCTGATCTTGAGGATCAAGGTGGAGTCAGGTTGGCTGTTACAACTACCTGTAGGATTTCTTCTTTTATTTTTTCACAGGGAGAGCATTTGAAAAAGGTCTTGCTATGTAGTTCCAGCTGAGATGAAACCTCAGTTATCCTCCTGCCTCAGATTCCCTTGTGCTGTTATTATGGAAATGTACCACTATACCTTGTTTTTGTTTTTTTCTTTGCTCTTCACATTTTTATGTGTTGTGTTTCTCGTGTAAGAAAGTCATGCTTTAAAGATATTTGTCCAAGGCAACAGATACTCAGCTCTGTGAGGAGATTGTGGAGCCACAGCACCACTAGGTTGGTACATGAGAGAGCTAGAAATCCAGTGAAACTCAGATATATGGTATTTAAAAAGAGGAGTAACAGAAGTACTTCACAGGCACAGAATAAATGGTCTTTTTCACCACATGTAACAAGGAAAACAAATTACCTTTAATTTTGTTAAAAGGAAATAATTTACTTAACTTAAATATTGTCTACAAGGTCATACATTCTACTGATGGTTTTGCCAAGAAAAACTGATAGAATGTATTTTCTAAATCATGAAAATACAAATGAATGAGTATAAGATAAAATTGCACCATATAAAAATAGCTGGAGAGTGGAAATAGTCCATAAATATATGAAATTACTAAGACCTTTATGTGATGAGAGAAGAGCCCTACAATATATCAAATAATTAATATTTATTAAATTCTTAACCCTAATCTCAAAGAAAGACAACCAGGAATATCTATGAATATAGACTCTAGAAAAGACAGATATTGAAGTTAAGTAAAAAAAAGATTGTTAGTAATACTGATGTAATAAAAGGCATAATTTTGTCACTGATTTGGAAATTTGAGAAACATATTACATTTTAAACTATTTGGATAAACTAACTAACAGTCTTAAATTATTAAATCATTGACAAATCTGAAATCTTAAAATAGAAATGTTGCACTTTAGAAACCTAAAATGATGAAAGGTGTGGTCTCCACATGGCTCACAGGAACCCACCTAACAGCTGTGATTTCTCACCAATTTTCAAATTGGTAAATTCAGTACATTTCATGTTTAAAGTACTATACAATGAGATGAATAATTTTTCTGACACACTGAGTAGATGGTATTCTTACATGTTTCAATTATACAGAGTTTACTATATCATAAACTTTAAGGTGAATAAAGAAAGTGGAAAAGATTACAAAAGAAAGGACAGGAATTGTGTTAAGTATATATAAACATATACTAATGACTACCGATTTACAAAAACATGTGCAAAACAGGCAACAATGGATATGTATTTCTCTCATGTATATTTATCATTTCCTAAATTGTCTTCAACATAAAGATATATCATTTTTCCTATAACTTAATTCCACCTTAATATAAAACCTAATGCTAAAGTGGGAACTGCTTTCCTATATTTTTGCTGTATGTTAATTTTTAAATTAAATTGAATAATAGATTTGTAAAACATAAAGGAACACAATACAGAAATATTTAGTGTTTATTATGTCAAAATGTTATAGAATTCCAAGCCTTCTGGTGATAATGGCTGACACTTATTTTAGTGCCCTAAAAGTTTTATGTCCATCCATTGATGAGAGAGACATGGAATTATTATATATCATGCTCTGCCTGGAGGCATTGGAAGTAAGCAGGGCAGCGCACAGACATGGGCCAGCTGTACCTCTCTAGCCAGGACTGGGAATTGAGGCCCTGGGGCCAAGGTCAGGACCTGAGCACAGATTATGGAGACTCTGTGTTTTCCCCTCACCCTCCATCCTGAGAGCAGAGGGGATGAGGGCTGCTGTGGTCCAGGCTCCCCAAGGGCAAACCTGGCTGAGGACAGAAGTCACCATGGAGGGCAGAACTCAATTCCAGGTGCCTTTAAAAGGTTTCTCCTGTTTGGACAGAGGCTGAGAAAAAGACAAGAAAGAAGAAAGTAAAGATAATTGTGCTGTTCCTTCTTTACAAGACATCATCCACCAAGAGACACCAACATGACTGCTACTCACCTCTCAGTATGGTGCCCTCCACTTGAGAAGCTGCTGCTGTGTTTTAGAAGTGGGCAGACCCATATGACGGCTGAGATCAGAGAGGGAGAGTCCTGGGACCAATGCTAACATCCAGTCCCAGGAATGACCTTCCAGAGGATTCACTGGTTTCAGCAGCACCTCCTCATTGGAACCCAGCCATGAATCCAGAGGCTCTATAGAGCCTGGTACCAATCACTGGCCTGCATCTGTTGTAGGAGCAGTGCTGCCCACCACTTCCTGGGTCAGTCTAGGAGGCTCCTCCAGTGGATTGAACCCCTATCCCATAGCACAGGTCCTGATAAAATAGACTGGCTTTGGTGGTCCTGTAAACAACCTCGTGATTTATCTTTTGGGTAATGTGGCCTCAAGAATTCCTCTCTATCTACTCAGAACTCATGTTCATGAGTAGAGTGTATAGAGGGGTGGATTCCAAAGAAAGAACAAAAAGCACTAGGGGAAGTTAGTGCTGGTGAGCTGCAGAAAGCAGCAGCCAACAAAGCTCAGCAGTGGAGACCAGGACCCACCAGAGTTCACAGACAGTGTTTGGCACAAACCAGCTCTGGAAGGCAGTGACTGGCAGCTGAATAGGCCAGCACTTGATAGAGTCACCAAACTTTGTCCAACAGAAGCCAGCACACAAGGAGGAAAGCAGCAACTAAGACCAGCACCCAGGAGGATGACCAAAGTCAGCACAAGCCAGTGGTGGATGGTGGCAGACAAAAGCAGCCCTGACTGGCAGCCCATGGGTCACATGTGCCAGCCAGCATTACTGGGCATCATTGTGAGCCAGCAGAACTGCAAGCAGAGCTACATTTTGGTAGTTTGTTATTTCCATGTTAATTTGACCAAAAGACCCCTAGTTTCATTAGCAACACAGTCAGTCATTCTAATACCACCAAAAAACAATACTTGCACTCAGTGGACCTCCTTGAGAATAATCAAACTCCACACACTCGCATCTGCACAAGGTTTTCCCCTGGTAGGTCTCCACCTGGAACAGGCTCCTCCCAGGTACCTGTAGGCCTCCTCCTTCAAGTCTCTGCTCCCTAGACCTGTTTTTGTTGCAGTCAATCTTGACCACATGATTTCTCATTGCTGCCTCCTCCTCCAACTACTGAACCTCCTTTGATTGTGTTCTTCCCAAGCTATTTCCTCATTTAGAGTGCATTTTGTGACTTAATATATTATCATATCACTTGGTATTTTTAGCTTTCTTTTTCCTTGATGGGTACTTATAATCTGTCAATTCTTCAGTTGTTACACTCAGATGTCCACAGCTATTTCTGAATCATCTTCAGATTCTATGAATTATTATACTTGATTATAAGTGTTTAATACATTTTTACAAGTTTACTAAATTTAATTAAAATAAACCCTATTTTCTGATCATGGTGTAATGGACTGTAAAATTATTTTTAAAGAATAAGACAGCAGCTGTTAACCAATATTTTTAAAATAAACCATGATTTTAGAATATTGTTAGACAAAAATTAACTATAAAATATACAAGAATGGTAATAATCCAAAGCAATATGTATGAGCAAAAAAGAAAGTGACACTCACAGGACAAATGAAAATATTACTTTTCAGTGTGATTTAACAGAGAAAAAGTAAAATAAGCAGCTACTACTATTAAATGTGAGAGAGAAAAGTGAATGAAGGTGGGGAAACAGAATAATAAAATAGAGAAATTAAAGTATTACTACTTTTTAAAATAACACCTATCAAAAACTGAAGACAGTCAAGGTATTCACCATGAAGAAATGACAAATGTGTAAGTTGCACAAGCTAATTAATCTGAATTGATTACTACTCATATGCATGAACAAAAGTGTCAGACTTTACTTCATAAAGTTGTGAAACTATTATATTTATAATTAAAATAAAAGAAAAGAATATAAAATTATTTAATGAATCAAAGATGAATGAGAAAAGATATATATATATATATATAAAGTAACAATAATCTAGGAGAGCATGTAGGAATGGAAAGAGAAAAATATTTAAAAAGAGGAATAATTAAAGATGTGCTGACTCTTTCTCATTTGTAAAAGATCTATGTCCACATTTCCTACTAAAAATATAAAAACTGAAAAGAAATGTGACGACTAAGTAGTTAAAATATATCATGGTTTAAACTCAATGGGATTATATATCCCTGGCTTCACTTTGGTTGCTACTGTGATACAGTTTTTACAAGCACTTCTCTGCCATCATAAATAGCTTGATACATGGCCCAAATATGTTTCAGTGACAAAAATCTTGCATAAGAAAACCTATCTCATGGCATCTTTCAGTCGCATGCCTACTGAGGTGATATTGGCATAGAAATTCACCCTTAGTGTTTCATTTGGATTAAACCCAAACATTATGTGGTAGGCACATATTGTGATACTGGCTTCTAAATTTCCAAATCTACCTGTCTCAGTAGAATCGTAAATATCAATTCAATGAATCGAGTTTTGTCTAAACAAGTCCATTGGCAATATAGTACTTGATGGAAATACTCCTTTATCCACCACTACATACTTCCAGGCATGAGCACATTTTCCTAGGAGATTCTAGTACATATTTGTTCAAGAATTATTGCAAAATTCACAATAAGTTTTCTCAGATTCAAACTGTGTTATTTTATTCACTCTCTGCTTCCTCTTCTAAGATAATGCTGAATGAAACATTTCAGCTTCACTATTATGACTTTGTTTCTTCTTATTCTTTTTAAGTCATTTGACTATATTACATAAAAAAAAGTGTCTACTGAATTCATCGCAAAAAATTGTGTTTGATTTTGGGGCTGATTGTGTCTTTTTGTTCACTTCCTTTTACAAAATAAAAACAATACTAAACACAATGAGACAGTAACCCGCACTAGACAGCATGGACTATATAGATGGAGTAGGTGACACAGACAACCTGGGATGGAGATGCTGACCCATTTTGGTGATACCTTAAGATGTACATTTATCAGCTGGGAACATTCAGTTTACTCAGTGAGAGACAGGACAGCTTAGAATATGTAACACACGAATGTGCTGGTTAATGAGATGTCAGCCTCCCATAGTCATAGGATATTATGATATTTCAGCTATTTTATTAGAATAACATAGAAGAAACAGAATTATGATAATTAGGTAAATCTAGAATTATGCATCCCAATAAGCTTTATAGGCACAAATGCAAATACTTTGGAGAAATTATTGTGTAAGCAAAAATATTAAGGAGTATTGAATTGTTTCATGCTTTTCTTTGAATTTTTTTGTTTTTCATTTTTTAAAATAATGATAACTTACTTCTATGGTCAAGTCATACTTTTAAGTATAAAATATTTCCTGGTAAGATTTTTATATTCTATCCTTTATATTGCTAGTCATAAATATACCTCTGGAAATATCTTCTCCAGCAACTTAGTCAAAAGTTCCTGACTGATTGCTTCAATGCAAATGCTATTCTCTGCAAGTCTATACATTGTTTGTCACTTTGAAAAGGAAAAAATTAATTTCAGCAACAATTTCAAGGATTACAAAAAGAGATGAATTGTTTATGGGTCTTCTAAGGTAGAAAAAAATCTTTTGTGAATTTACTTCTTGAACTTTTGTCCTTGGAATCAGGCCAAGCAACTTTCCCTGGAAATTATGCCTCAAGGATGACCAATGTCACGTTACTCTGAGAGCCCATGAGGTGAGCGCCTGGAGTGATTAGCAGGGAGGGAAGGAGCACACTGCCGTGTTCACATATACACTTCTGCCCTCAGATGCTCTCTGCATAAAACCTCCTCATAGAGTTTGCATTTCATCAGGAGCTGAAATGAATATAATTTACCTGAGAAAAAAATGAATGTACAAAAGGATAAAAATAAATTAAAAGAAACAAATTTATTAGAAATTTTGTTACTTATTTGTTTTTAGTAGTTTATTTCTGAGACTAATTTGAGCCTGACAAAATTCTACAGAGATATCACTGGAAAAAAAATTGTTTTCAGCAACTTTGTCTCACAGTAAGTATCATTCTTCAAATTACAGAGGATTAGATTACAAAAAATGCAATGGAAATTTTGCAAGGAAAATTGACATATGTGTACCACTTAGGCCTCACCTTGAGTAATGTTAAGATTTGTGAAACTAGAATGTAGAGTGGGTAGAATCAAAGTCTTCAGCACATGTACATAATTTGAAAATATATTTTAAAATAAATTTGAGTTTGACTGAACAAACTGGGAGAAGATACTGTTTACAGAGTTGCAGGTCTGTACTGCCCCTTGTTCCACAAAAAGTGGCAGAAAATTTCTTTCGGTGGAAAGAGAAGGGTTTCTTCACAGCTACTGCAAAGGAGCAGGGTGGGGGCTCTTCGGGTCTCTGATCTGGACCTTCCTGTGCTCAGGGGCACAGGGGCTGTGACACCAGATCACTCTGGGCTCCCTCCCTCCCATGTCCAGATTACAGCAGACGCTGACCTCCTGGCAGCTCTGCATGCCCTGCTCAGATGATGCAGTGTCTTCCTGGACAGCAGGACTTCTGCCTGACTCCTCTGACAGGAGGAGCAGCCAGGGTGGAGAGGGCCATGCTCAGCAGGAAGACGCTGGAGAAGCAGCCAACCTTTACCTTTTGATGTTCAAAAATTAATTTCAGTTTTGGCATTATAGACAGTAATAATGTGTGGATGCAATTTTAAAATGCCTCACATAAGTCCCTAGTAGTAAATTTAATTTGTGATAAATATCAAACAGGTTTGAAGACTAAGGTAGGGTTACTAACACATTTAAACTGATTTTAAGTTATTTATTATATATCCTTGGTCAGGTGTGCTACAAACACTTATAAGAAGGAAGAGAGGTTTCTCAGGCATTTTCTTGCAGTCAAGATTGCTTGGTGCAATCGCACTGTGAACATGGAATTGCTCTCATTTCAGATGTTACTTTCTGTGCCCTTGCTCTGATACAGATTACACAGATATGTACTAGTGACTAAGTAAATCGACTTCATATGGATTGAATGTGTTAACTAATGAACACATTCACAATTTTAACAGGTTCATTCTTGTTAACTAGGTGGCAATATTTTAAAATATTAACATCAAATGTCCATTTATATCCAAATCTATAAGTGAAAATTATGTTCTACTTCTACCCAATAATGTCAATATAATTCCTAGAAACTCTAAACTATATTATTAAAAATCTTTGTCATTCACAGAATAAAATATATTTGAGGTAACTCAGGCCAAATATCTGAAAAGATTCTTCAACAGATAAGTGCAGAGGACACCATGGGTAGATGGAACTCCACCAGTGTGCCTGGCTTCATCCTCATGGGGCTGACAGACTCTGCAGAGACACAGCTGGTCCTCTCCATGCTCTTTCTCCTGATTTACCTGATCACAGTGCTGGGGAATGCGGGGATGATACTGATCATTCACCTGGATGCCCAGCTTCACACCCCCATGTATGTTTTTGTCACTCACCTGTCATTTCTTGACCTCAGCTACTCAAGTGTCATCACCCCCAAAACCTTACAGAGCTTACTGACTTCCACCAAGAGCATCTCCTTCCTGGGCTGCTTTACACAGATGTCCTTTTTTATAATTTTTGTTACTGTGGAATTTTTCCTTCTCTCCTCCAGGGCCTATGATTGCTATGTAGCTATCTGCAGCCCCCTGCACTATCCAGTCATTATGTCTCCAAGACTGTGCCATGCCCTGCTCACTGGCTCCTATGTAATTGCCTTTGTATATTGGACTGTGGTTACAGTTTCCATGAGCCGACTGCACTTCTGCAAGTCTAATGTCATCCAGCACTATTTCTATGACACAACTCCAGTTTTAGCTCTGTCCTGCAGTGACACTTCTGAGGTTGAAATTATTATATTCATTTGTGCAGGATCCAACTTAGGGCTATCCCTCATCACCATATCTGTATCCTATTTGTTCATCCTCTCCACTATCCTGAAAATTAATTCCACTGCTGGATAGCAAAAAGCCTTCTCCACCTGTGCCTCCCATCTCCTGGGAGTCACCATCTTCTACAGCACTACGATCTTTACTTACCTAAAACCTAAGTCATCCTACTCCTTGGGAAGGGATCAGGTGGCTTCTGTGTTTTACATGATTGTGATCCCCATGCTGAACCCTCTCATTTACAGTCTCAGAAACAAAGAGGTGAAGAAAGCTGCCCTAAGAATCCTGAAGAAAAGAGTGGGTTGTAGGCAATTAAAATTACAGTGATGCTAGGCATTTTCACTTTTCCCCTTGTCTTTTATTCTTTTCATAAATTCATTGTTCTCACTGAAAGGAAATTTAAATTTTTTCCTCTTTCCAACTGCACTTTTCTTAACTAACATAATCTTGGAAATTCTGAGAGACAGGTACTTACAAAGTCATATTATAATTTGGAGTCATCAATTAAGTTTTAAATCTAAGGTATAAAAAACCTGCCTTATTAAGAAAAATTTTTATGCAAAAAGTGAAAAATTTTGTAATTTTATAAACTACTTCAATATATTTATGCAAACCTCAATTTTAAAATAATTGTATAACCCAAAAGTGGTTCATTTTTCATATGTCATTCTGTTTATAGTGATTTTCAGCATCAAAGTTTGGGGCAATTGCTTTCAAGTGAAGATTACTGCATTTAGGGCTTGGGATTTAGCTCAAGGGTGCTGTAACCAGCCTCACAAGGGGAAGGTCCTGAGTTCAATCCCTGATACAAAAAAAACCCCAAATCATTATTGCATTTAAATTCTAGACTGGTGCTTCTCTAGCATTTGACCAACACTAATTCACTGAAATAATATGATTCAGTATGCCCACCTGCAGGATATATAATAATTCTATGTCTCTCTCATCAAAGGATGGACATAAAACTTTTAGGACACTAAAATAAGTGCCAGCCATTATCACCAGAAGGCTTGGAATCCTATAACATTTTGACATAATGAACACTACATATTTCTGTATAGTGTTCCTTTATGTTTTACAAATCTATTATTCAATTTAATTTGTTTTTTTATTTTTTTCTCACAATAGTAATTTTATTAAATTAGTTACTTTATAAAACATTGCAGATGTCATAATTGTGAACATAACAATTTATCAAACTGTAGTTAACTGGTGCAGTTTGCTGAGCATGTTTTATAAAGGAAAGGAAATGCCACAATCCTGTTAAAGTTGTTCCACTGCAGCCTTCTTCAGCTTCAAAGTTGGAGGGTTTGGTCATTTAATTTTTAAGTATCTTCACTCTGAGATAAGCAGTCTTCTTCACAATGGATTTTTAATATCCTCATGCTCAATTTTAAGACAAAGCAATTTTAGTACTAGGTGCACACCATGTGCCCTTGCTGCAAACTGCTTTTCTTGACAAGTTATGAAGTACTTCAAGGAGGTATGGTTAAGGCTGTATTGCTGAATGGTACTGGTAAATACTATATAATTTTTTGTCATGTTGCAACATTTGTTTCCAATTTAGTGAATGCTGCTATGGAATCATATAGGAACAATGACAACATTATTAGATCGGGTTTTAAACTATGATTTAGTAGCAATTGAGGTTCCTGATTTTAACTCCTTGGCAGCAAGATCCAAGTTCCCTCATTTGCACATGAGTACCTAAGTGTCAAGGGGTTAAATAACCAGCACAAAAGATACTGCACTTGATTGTAGCATTTGGCAGAACTGAAAGGAAGGAAGTTGTGCTACATGTTGAAGGGATTGTGGGCAACAGAAAGAAGACACCAGAAGGTAAAGTGTCACATGAAGTCTTCATAGTCTTGTACATATCCTCCATCATCACCACCATAATCTGCCAGATCGTCTTTCATGGTGGCCTTTAATCCCCCTCCAGGAACCACACCTTTCTTCTTTCTGGCTTTGCTTTGCTTTTCTTCTGTTTTTCACTGCAAAGCACGGTCAATGAATTGGTAATCTTTTTCAAGTCATCAATTTCCAATGAAATACACACATATCAAACTAAGGCTTCCAAAAAACTGGCATAATACAGTGACTTTTTATATTGTATAATTTTATCTTTTAGTAATTTTTCAAACTCTGTGAAATCATCTCTTGAAGATGGATTCACAGCATCAATTCCATAGACTGTATTATTGACACCAAAAGTTTCTTTTGCTAATTCAATGTCTGACTCTTCCTATAATTTCTTTAGCCTCAGTTTATCTGCTAATTGTTCTTCCAGTGTCAGCACCTTAGGTTCTTCAGGTTCTTCTAACCTCTTTATTTCTTCTTGCCTTTTCTTCTGTTGCTGTTCTTTCTCTTTTATCTTCTCTGCTATTTTTTTCTTTTCTGAAATTTTTATTTCTGGTTTTACTTCTGCTTCCCCTTTTTTGTCGTCTTCATCATCATCCCAGTTATCCTTAACGTCCTTGTCTTCGTCCTCGCCTTCCCAGCGGCCCCCGCCGGTGGTACCGCTGCCCGCCACCTTCCGCACCGGGTCTTCCGCGGAGAACGTGTCTGCGTCCCGGAGTCGGAGTCGCCCGCCGCCGCCGCTGCCATCTGGGGCCGGGCGTGAGAGTCCGAGAGGTCAGCGCCGCGAGGAGTCAGAAGGGCGGAGGTGACTCACCGAGAGGCCCTCGGCGGCCTATTCCATTTAATTTAAAAATTAACATACTGCGAAAATATAGGGCAGCAGTTTCCACTTTAGCATTAGGTTTTATATTAAAGTAGAACTAAGTTATAGGAAAAATGATATATCTTAATGTTGAAGACAATTTAGAAAATGATAGATATATATGAGAGAAATACTTATCCATTGTTTCATTTTTCACATGGTTTTGTAAATCGGTGGTTATTAATATATATTTAACACAATTCCTGTCCTTTCTTTTGTAATCTTTTCCACTTTCTTTATTCACCTTAAAATTTATGATATAATAAACTCTGGATAAATGAAACATGTAAGATTAACATCTAATTAGTGTGTGAAAAAAAATTATGACTCTCATTGTATAATGCTTTGAACCTGAAATGTACTGAATTTACCAATTTGAAAATCGGTGAGCTATCACAGCTTTTAGGTGGGTTCTTGTGAGCCATGTGGATACAGAACCTTTCATCATTTTAGGTTTCCAAAGTGCAACATTTCAATTTAAGATTTAAGATTTGTCAATGATTTAATAATTTAAGACTGTTATTTTATCCAAATAGTTTAAAATATATTTCTCATATTTTCAAATCAGTGACAAAATTATGCCTTTTATTACATCAGTATTACTTACAATCCTTTTTTACTTAATTCAATATCTGTCTTTTCTAGAATCTATATTCATAGATATTCCTGGTTGTCTTTCTTTGAGATTAGGCTTAATAAATTAATTAATATTTATTGTTTGATATATTGCTAGGGCTCTTCTCTCATCACATAAAGATCTTAGTAATCTCATATATTTATGGACTATTTCCATTCTCCTCTTTCCACTCTCCAGGTATTTTTGTTGTTGTTGTTGTTACTGGAGATCAAACTCAGGACTTTGCGATTGCAAGGCAGGCAGTTGAACCACTGAACTAAATCCCTGGCCCTCCAGGTATTTTTATAAAAAATAGTTTTTTCTTATACACACTTATTTGTATATTCATGATTTAGAAAAATATAT
The DNA here is from genome assembly GCF_000247695.1 of Heterocephalus glaber. Next base: position 235,220 of record NW_004624968.1, on the reverse strand, counting down.
TCTATCAGTTTTTCTTGGCAAACGCAATCCACAGAATGTATGACCTTGTACACAAGGAAAGAAATTTTTTCCTTTTTAATCAAATGAAAGCTGATTTGTTTCCTTTGTTACATTGGGTGGAAAAGATTTATGATATGTTATTACATAAAAATAATGTGATCTATTGATCTATGGGAGCCATTCTGATTAACCTGAGTGGCTCATAGGCATTGGATAACCATGCAACCCGGAGCAAGGGCTGGGTATATGAGGAACCTGGGTCACTGGTCAGGACCTGCACACAGATTATGCAGATACCCTCTTTTACTGTCACCCTCGTTCTCAATGAAGAAGACATTGAGGTGTCAGGAGTGCCCCCATAAGGAGGAACAATTCATGTGTGTGTGTGCATGTGGAATTACATTAAAATTAAAACTATTGCTTTTGTAGCTACAGGGTGTTACTGAGTTTGGACATTTTTCTCTCACAGCCAGGGTTGTACTTTGTTGTTTCCTAACTGTTGTGTCTGGGGATGTGCACCTCAGCTTTGCTGTCTGAGTCACTCATTGGGATTTTAAACAAAGCCACAAGGAGTTAAGGGAACAAAGTTTAAAAGGAAAAACAAAAACACTTTTTATGTAAGAAAGGAAGCTGGCAGGGAGAGCACAGAAAGCTACCCTGTGAAATGTAGGTGGGGGGATTCAGAAAGCATAGTAACTGTGAACCTTTGTCTTCAGCTTTCTTTAATCAAAATGATTCCCTCTCCCAGGTCCATACCTGGAACTTGTCACAACCTGATTGGTTCTCTGGGCTGGCATAGGTGGATCCCAGGCCCTGAACCCTACCCTGATGTTCCACTGTCCACATGCACATTCCTAAGTGGGCCAGCTTGTCCTTATCAGGGCCTTATCTCTGGAATTTATAGTTTGGTGAGGAGGAACTTTACATACAAGGTCTAGTTAGTCATTAACTATCTAGGGCAGTACTGTATTCACCCTAGAGTGTGTGTGTGTGTGTGTGTGTGTGTGTGTGTGTGTGTGTGTGTGAGAGAGAGAGAGAGAGAGAGAGAGAGAAAGAGAAAGAGTTATGTTGTCCTTTCTCCCTTTCAACTCCATGGAATTTTACTGGAGCTGGGAACAGGAGGCTAACCTGGCTATAGCACCTGCTATCTCCCTCAGTGCTCTGTTTTTTCAGCTCTCCCTTGTCTGAATAATTGTTCTCTTCAGTAATGCTTCAGCATTTTCTAGTCAGGATTAGCCATAAAATATAATGAGGCCTTTCCCTGCCTATAGACTCCTACATAACATTTGTCAGTTACCCAATCTGCTAATTTATTGATTGGGTTCAACTTCCCTACATTTTTTCTCATTTTCCATTTATACTCCCTTCTCTTATCTTTTTTATTCCTCCTATTCTCGTACTCTCTCCAATATCCCCTCCCTCCCTTTTTCTTATACATAAATAGTCTCACCAAGGCCTATTTTCCTCCTTTCCCACCTTGTTACTCTCCCTCTCTGTCCTAGGTAGTGAGTTTTGCAAAGAAATTTTAAAGTACATGTTGATATATAGTGTGTTCATCAGATATTGACATTATTGGTGGCTATTATATCCTCAAAAAAAGTGGAACGAGCTCAAACTCATGACAAAGTTGAAAACCAAGGGTTGGACTGCATACTTTCATGCTGAGACACCACAGCTGAAGATACACCACAACAACAAACCATGTACTCAGAAGATCTCTACACAATAGGTCTTCCACTCTCCACTCCCAGTAACTTTCAAACTTCAACAGTCTCTCTCTCTCTCACACACACACACAGACTCACACACACACAAAGAGTCATCAGAAAACAAGGAAGCAATATGTTTCCCAAATTCATAATTTCCTCCCCCAAATTGATCCCACTGATATTGCAGTAGAAGGAATTGCAAATAATGTATAAAAGTGATAGTGAAAATGATCAATGATAGGAAGGATGTGCAAATAAGTGGGATTAATGAAATACTTAAATATTTAATGAGATCATAGAAGGTACAATAGAAAACTGAAAGAATTAAGGAGGAAAACATGGCACAATATATGATAGACTGCATTACAAAAAAATAGAAATTCTGGAAAAAGAATTAAGAT
>NW_004624968.1:186631-230145 GCF_000247695.1 Heterocephalus glaber | reverse complement strand
GGGGAAAAAATAAGAACCAAGATGCATTATATAAAGGTACAATTCCCAATGAGAAATGTAATTGTGTTGTATACCTACAATGTACCAATAAAAGTGTTTAATTCAAGAAAAAAAAATAAAGAGAAGCAATGAGAAGATTATTTGAGAAACATTTGAAAATCTGAAAGAATAAAATGAAGACTCAAGTAGGATGACAGAGTACAGGCCAATGGTATAGAAAACTTATTCACTGGAATTGTAGGAGAAGCTTGTACTAGGGAACAGAGGTAAATAAACATGACCAAATAAGAAAGTCTTCATAGCATATCATACTCAAATTGCCCAAAAATTTAGACACAGATGGTTAAAAGCTGATAGAAAGAAATGCTAAATCCCTCAGAAGGATTAAATCAAACCAAAACAAATTTTTTCAACTGGAAATCTAAATGCTAGAAGGGGTTGAACTGATGTGCTTCAAGCCCTGAAGAAAATAATTACAAACTTACACTGCTATATCTAGTCAAATTGAAGGAAAAATAAAGACCTTCAAAGATGTCTAAAAAAATATTTACTTAATAAAAAGTGTTGCAAAAATTCTAAAGAGAATTTTCAAAACCAATAAACACGGCAGTCACAATCATGAGACTAAAGAAAAATTAATCTCATTGTGTGAATAGATAAAAAAGAAAAGGAAATACCAGATGTGAAACAAACACTAGAAAAAGAAGAAAATGTGATAAATTCATAAAAACTACTTAACAATTTTTAATGAAAGTGTTTTATGTCTTCAGTAAGTGACATAAAATGACAGGTTGTATTAAAACCCTAATATATATATATATATATATATATATATATATATATATATATACCCTAATACCTAATATATACCCTAATATATGTTGCCTGAACGAATCACACATGGCCCAAAAAGAGACTGATTGAAAGGAAAAGGACACTTCAGTTAGTTTGAAGACTAAAACAAGCTGGAGGGGCTATGGTTAGATATACCAAGGAAGACTTCAAAGAGAAATGATTCAGTAGAGACAAAGAAGGCCACTGCCTATTGGCAAAAGGAGCCATTTACCAAGAGACAACCACTGTAAATATGCATATACCCAACATTGATGTACCCACTTTCACAAAACTCTTCTTAATAGAAAAGATCACATAGAATTCAAGGCAATAATTGTGGGTATCTTCAATATCCTACTCTCACAAGTAGATGCTCAACTAGAAATAAAACAACAATGAAAAATTGGAGTTAGACTATGCTATATAATTCATATAGACGTCACAAAAATGTACAGAAATAATCATATAAAAACAGAATAGTACACATTCTTTGTAGCATCCCACGGAAATTTCACCAAAATAGACAATATTTTAAGTCCATAAAGTGTTATTGAACTTAAAATATTAAAATAATCTGAGGTGTCCTATAACATCACAATATGATGAATGTATAAATCAACAGCAAAAATCCATAGAAAAAGACTACCACAGTGATTGAAAATCACACTTTTGAATAATCAATATGTCCCTGAAGGTATAAAAGGAGAAATTCAAGAATGCTGATACTTAAGTGAGAATGGAAATGCTATATATATCAGGATCTGAAGGATACAATGAAAATAGTTGTGAAAAATATGTACATATGAGAGAAAAGGTTGAAGAGATGCAGGCTTGGGGTGGGGAGGAGCTTACACAAATGAATCACAAAATCTCATGTGTGTACCAGCTCCCTGAGATTGTGGTAAAAATTATGTATTACAAATATGTATGAATAAAATTATAAAAATGAAAATGATTTTGGAACTGAAGAGAACCCAACTGTGCATGGATCAACATAATTTACTTTTTGAAAAACACCATATCACCAAAAGTGACCTTGAATGTAATTCCTTGAAAATAGGGCCAGGGATTTAGCTCAGTGGTTTCTCCCCCTGCTGCTCAAGTGCAAAGACCCAAGTTCGATTACCAGTACCAAAAAAAAAAAAAAAAGAAAATAGATCTGAAAAAAGTTTAAAGCTGTGCCTCTGTTAGAAAATAAGTGATCATAAATAAAGAACCTAATGATATAACTAAAGTTCCTAGAATAATAAGCAGTAATCACACTTAAGTTCAATGGATGAAATATATACATATGAGAGATGAGGTTGAAGAGCTGCAGAGATGGGATGGAAAGCTTACATAAGAGATTTAGGAAATGTCATGTATATGTACCAGCTCCCTGAGATTAAGGTGATAATATATAAATGCAAATAATGGAAAAGTGAAAAAAATTGAAAAAAAAATTGCAAGTGAATAGAACCCAATTGTTCATGGATCAACATATCTTATATTGTTAAAAACAACATATCACCAAAGGGATCTGGAGATTGAATGTAATTTCTACTAACGTACCACCACTCTTTATCATTCTAGAAAAAAACCAATCTTGTTTCCAATCATATGGAAACTCCAAAGACACAGAAATTCTGAAATATCCTGGAGCCAAAAGAATAATTTTGAAGGCATCATGCTTGTACATTTCAAATTAAAATAAAATTCCATGTTGGAAAAACACACATGTATATTTCATACTGACACAACAACAAATATGAACACCAGTAGAATACGACAGGAAACACAGAAACAACCACATGCACCATCAGATACCTGCCTTTTGACAAAGGGGAAAAAAAACCTGATCCTGGAAAAATGACAGCCTCTTTACTAAAAACCAGTGGAAACCTGGATATTCACATGCAGAAGGTAGAGATAGGATCTCTATCTCTCAACCTGTACTAAAATAGAAATGATCTGAGAATAAATATTAATCTGCAAATGTGAAAACTGCTTGATGGAAACTTATAGGAAACCCTAGAATGTGTAGGCACAGAGATAGACTTTCTAAATAACACCCAATAGCATGAGGAAGTAATATCATGAATCCATGAAAGGGACTATATCAAATTAAAAATTCTGCACAGGAAACAATCAAGCAACTGAAGAGACAACCCACAGAATGGAAGGTAATCAGAGCTAGCTCCTCTTCTGGCCAAGAACAATTATGTCTCATCAAACAAATTAATATCAGTAAAAGAAAAAATTCCAAACAATAAAAGGGTAAATTAATTGAGCAGATAATTCTTAAAAAGAGAAGTAGAAATATTCAATATTCTTATAAAATTACTTAACTTTAGCAGCTATGGAAATAAATTAAAACAATTAGATTCCATCTCACACCAATCAGAATGTCTAACATTGTTAATTTTAAAAAAAGAAGAGGTCAGCAAGGATGAGAGGGAAATATGCCCTCTCTTTTGATAGGAGGGAAAACTAATATAATCAGTATGGAAATTGATACACATTTTCTAAAGAAAAAAAAGAAAAACTGAAAAAGGAAATGTCATTTGATCTAGGAATAAGAAAATATTAAATGAATGGTACAGGAAACCATAATATTAAGAAAATAAGACTTTCTCAGAAGATTATATATCACATTTCCTCTCATTTTATATAATTCAAAAATAAATGAATAAGAGAAGACAGGAAACCAGAAAATTAATTTGCTGAATTGAGGAAGTGAATTTGGAAATGGGGAGGTAGATTTTATAATCAGATGAAAATACATCATAGGAATTTATCAATATACCCAAACAAATCTCACTATATTGTATTACTAATTTTGCTGCAATTTAAAAAGTTCTACATGGCATATGCAACTGCTGAAAGGAAAAACCAAAGATATGAGGAAACATTTATTTTATCTAAATGCAAAATTAAGAATGGACTGCTCTGTAGAACTGGCATTAGAAAATGGGAAATGATGGCATAATAATACTCTGTGAGGACAAAGGACCTCACATGGTCTCACTGTCCATGTTCTCCCTGGCCCCCTTGTACAGCATTTCCTTCCCTGGAGTACAGTTCAAGACCCTTCCAGAATGGGGTTTGATGACATACTTCCACATGACATATGTCATAGAATTTCTTTGTGGACAGCTTGTACACAGGAGTGGTAGTAGAAGGCTCAAGAGCTATTTCCAGGTTATGGACTATTTGGGAGGACAGTTTTACTGCATATGACTTTCAGAATGAATGGTGAATGATACAGCCAGCTTTGAGGTTGAAAGCAGATCCTGAGAAGTGTTATTAGTGGAAGGTTAGAGAGATATTGCTGCTGAGGCCCTTCCCAACTTCTTAATTTCAAAGTGCTCAGTCTGCCAAACAGATGGACTTTGTGGTGCTATGTTCTGTTCTGTAATAATTTTCCTAAGTGGAGCTTCCATAGAAGTTTCACAAAAATTGAGAGTTGAGCATTGGGTATGGACAGCAGAGTGGGGTGAGTAAATGGATGGTAAACTATTCATACAGGCACTGAGGCAGAAAAAAATTGAGAAAAGGTAAACAGAAAGAACTAATCTAAGAATATTAAACAATCCAAGCACATAAGGACAAGTATAACTCATTCATTCAATTGCTCTTCACTTAATAAATTTGTAAGTCAATCACTTGTCCCAGGAACATGTTCAAGTCTTCAAGATACAACTCTGAGGCAGATCAGACACATTATCTAGTTTCATGAACTCAATAGCAGCATATTAGTAGATCTAAAATGGAACCAAAACACACAAGGAAAATAAACTAAAGCTGTTAAATTGTCAGAAAGAAAGTGCATAGAAAGAGTGAAAACCAGCTTATTTTCTAAATGGAAAAGTGAATTGGCCTTCAATAATGAAACTTTATTAAACTGAATGTTGAATAATCTCATTACTTTACAATATTTTATATTGGTCTAGAAAATAACAGATAATGAGAAACTGACTTTCTCCAATATTTGATTTCTGTGGTAGTGACGTATAAAAAGTGATACTTGAATTTTATTGCAAATTAACTCAACATCAATACTTGATGAATTTGTTACTAATACTAACCAGATTTTTAAAAATAATGAGATCACCCCAGTTTCTAACTTTCCCTTCCCATTATGTAGATAATGTTTATTAGGCTTAATGTCAAATAACAGCACAGTAATATTCCAGCAGACAACCTGGAGTAAAACATTTCTTGAACTGCTGCATGAAAAATGTCTAAATAATGAACAGGGAATGATGGAAAATTTTGGAATTTTTTAATACAGGAATATGCAGAAATGTTGTATAGTTAGGTTATTTTTCTCTTCCAGAAAACTCACTTTGAAATATTATGATCTGAGATTTAGCTATTACAAACTGTGCCCAATATAAACATGGGTGGGCATATATCTCTGTGGTATGATGCTTTTAATTCTTTTGGGTGATACCCACAAGGAAAGAGCTGGGTCAAGTTGAACCTCTAATCCCAATTTTGTGAGGAATCTCCACACTGATTTCCACAGTGGTTGCACAATTCTGCACTCCCATAAGCAGTGAAGAAGGGTTCCTTTTCCCCCATAGGTCCACCAGAATTTGCCTTGGGAACTGCCCAAATGCCCCTTAACTGGTGACAGTTTAAAGATTTCTTTTATAAAATGGAGTACTTCTCAGCCATAAAGAAGGATTAATTAGAGACAGTTATAGTTAAATAGATGCACATTGAGGACATATTCTTAAGTAAATTACATAGGACACAAATGTGTAAATACTGAATGAGTGCTCTGGTGTGAAAAACTGAAAATGTAAATGAAGACAAAAATGTACAATAGCTATTATGAAATAGGAAGAAAAGGTCCAAAGGGAAGAGGAAGTAGGACAGGGGAGTGAAAGGGAAAAAATGAAGGGAAAAAATTTGAATAAAGAAGTAAAAATGGAAAGAAAGATTTTTCAAATAGGAAACAGTGAGGGGTGAAAGGAAGAAAAGGGGAATGGGAGAAAGGAAAAAGCAAGATATATCATGCACAGGTACAAATTCCCAATGATGAATATTATCATTATATATAACTAAAATGCACCAATATACCCAATGAATAAAAAAAACTATGATATTGAAAATGAATTTGAAGGAACTTTGATTCTGATTAGCTTAGTTTTCATTATATAGAATTGTACCTATAATGTACTCAGTGCTGTGTGCCTGAAAATCCAGTTGCTTTGGTTTTAGAGAAATTTTGCACATAGATTCTGCTGCCAAAATTTGCTTCTTCCAATAAAGATGTGTGAATCCATTTTCACAGCACATACTACCATAAGTCCAGATCACTTTACCCTTACTATATAATTCCTCCTTGAATTTCCTCAAATTCTGTACACTAACATCTGTGCAGTCTTTTCAACTGAGGGGATGTTCCTCTGGAACAACTTACTCCCAGTTCCTTGTAAGACACCTCTTTTAATTGTTTGCTTCCTTGACACCTTTCCATTGAATTCTTCCTTGACCACACTATTGCTCATTGTTTCCAACTGCTCCAACTACTGAACCCCATTTACTACTGTGTGTTTTCATATGTAATTTCTTCAATTATAGTACATTTTATGATCTAATAGGTTACATCAGTTATTTCTGTACTTTTCCACATTGAGAGGAATCTATAATCAATGCCTACTACTGTTGTCAAAACCAGATCCCCAGATCTCCTTTTGAATCCTTTCCTGATCTATGAGTTATTTATACCAGTTGATGACGTGTTCCATAGGTTTCTATAAGTTTGCAAAACTTAATTAAAATGAGTCATATTTTCTATCCATTATGGAATGCAAGATAAAATTTATATTTCAGAGATAAAAAGGTTAATTAATATGTATTTTAAAGATAAATTCAGAAATTCATATTATATTTAGCCATAAAAATGGAAAACACACTTTGTGTAGGTAATTACAAGAATAGTAGAGAGCCAAACCAAAACACGTATATGAAAAATGCAGTGACAGGCACACAATGAATGGAAATATTTTAGCACCAAGCCTCATACAAATTAAGAAGAGCAGTTCCTAGAACTAGATGCTAGAAATAAAAATAAGTTAAATCTAGAAAAATTGGAGAAATAATACATAACAATGAAAATACCATAATTTTCCAAAAATTACATGGTGTTTATCAAAAAATGAAAAGTGTAGCAAATTACTTGCCACAAAGAAATGATAAAGGTGTGTTTTGATGGATATGCTAATACTGTTGAGTTTATTGCTACTCATAGGCATAAATCTATTTATTAAAATCCACATATTGAATTTGTGTAAATATTGTCATTCAGGAATGAAAATAAGATAAACAAATATTTGATTCTTTAACCAGTCAAAGTTGAAAGAAAAGAAAAACTACCATGATAATATTACAGAGAGTGAGGGAAAGACAGAAAGAGAAAAGCATAAGGAGGTAAATAAAAGTAGGAATTTGAACTGTGATGAACTTGCAGTTAAACTACATGAATGTTTACACTGAAAGGGATTAAAAATCTTTGGTGTGACTTTGGTTGCTGCTGTGAAACAGAAGTTAGAAGAATTGCTCTGGCATCTTAAGCAGCTCTACACACAGCCCCAATGTGTTTCAATGATAGAAAATCTTTAGTCAAAAAAATCTTCCTTGTGGCATCTTGCAATCTTATGACTATTGAGGTGATATTGGGTTAGATATTCACCCTCAGCTTCTAATTTGGCTTAAACCTCAATGTTGGTGTTAGGGTTAGGGTTAGGGTCATGGTTTATGGTAAGAGTGAGGGTTGTTAAAGTTATAGTTAGGATTAGGTTAAGGTTGTTAGGGATTAGGTTTAGCATTAAGATTGTTAAGGTTACAATGTGGATGAACAGTGTTGCCTTTCTACACATCCATGAACAATATAATACTTAACAGAAGTAGCTCTTATTCTCCATGACAAATTTTCTCTTGAAATTTCCAGAACACTCTTTTTCCTCAGAGGGTCACTTTTCTCAATAAATGACAGTTAATTTTATGGGATTTAATGCAAACCTCACAATACCTATTCTCCTTGATTCTCACTGTCTATGTTTTCCAATCCTACATTTGCTCCATCTTCTTGGACAGGTAATATTAAATGAAATATTTCAGTTTAATTATTATGTTTTAATTTATTTTTAAGATTGCAAAACATTTGACTTGATTATATATAACCAAAGCAAGTTTTTGTCCATTGAATTCATTACAAAATTTAAGTTTTACTCCACACTGATTTTGTCTTTCTGATCATTTTACTTTTGTATAATAGAAACAAAATCAAGTGCCACAAAACAGGAAAACACATTCCACACATATAGATTGTAGTTGAAACTGGTGACTCCGGCCAATTGGAATGGAAGTTCATTCCCATTCCTGTGGTGCCTCAAAATGTGCATTTATCACCTGTGAATAGATGGTTCACTTAGTGAAGGATGAGGCACCATAGAATACGTAACACATAGAGGTGTTGGTTATTAAAAGGCTGACCTAACATATGTCATGTTAGATTATTGTGTTTTTGCCATAATATTAGGATGAGACTGAAAACAATAATTCTGTGGAACTATAAGTACACTTCCAAATAAGCATTATGGACACAAAGGAAAATAATGGGGACAATTACTAGTTTGTAAAGAAAATCTTAACAAGTCTTGCATTTTTTCATTTTGTCAGTGAATTTTCTGTTTTCTATTTCTGTCTAATGAATATACCTTACTTCTACCATCATGTTTTACTTCTACGAACAAAATGTTTTCTGGTGAGAATTGTGTTGTTCCATCCATTTGAGTCCATCATTAAATAAATATGTCTCTGGAAATGTGTTGCCCATCACCCTGATCCAAAAACTCCCTGACTGATGTGAATGTACATATTATTCTTTGGAAATTAATGCAGTTTTGTGTCATTTTAAGAAGTAAATAAAATGCAATTCAGGCACTGTTTAGAGTATCTCCAGAGGACATGAAGTGATTTTGGCTTTCAGGGTGTGGCTTCTGATGAAATAGGCAAAGTCTTTGTTTACTCAGTCCTTGAACTCTTGTCCTTGGAACCAGGCCAAGTAATCTTTCCTAGGAAACTATGCCCTGAGGATGACCAAATGATCCAGTGTTCTGAATGCCCATTAAATGAGGCCCCTGGAGGTCAGCAGGTGGAAGGGAAGGTGTGAACTCTTCACTGTACATTCACTGTTCCTTTCCCCATTCTTTTCAGACAAGATTTCATGGTGAAGTTTCTATTTGACCAGGCTTTGAAAAAAATTTCTACTGTGATATAATTTACTCATTAACAAATGACTGCACTAATACATAACAATAAATTACATCAAGTAAAACCTATATGTATGAGAAATTTTCAACTTCTTACATATTTTTCATATTTTATTTCTCACCGTATCTTGAGGTTGAACACTTTTTACCCAGATAATCTTGGAAGAAGGTTTATTGTTCAGCATCTTTGTGCCACAGTAAGTATCATTCTTTACATTGGAGTGGATTAGATCCTAAAAAATAAAATGGTTATTTGATCAGAAAATCTTGTATTCACATATCTCTTAGGCCTTACTATGAGTAATGGTAAGATCTGTGAAGCAAGAATATACATTTGGTGATTTCAAAATCTGCAAGCAATGTACATATTTTGAAAATGTAATATTTTGAAGAAATGTCCTTTTGAACAGTCAAATTAGGAAAAGGTGGTAGGAGACAGACATCCATACTGCCCTCACTCCCACCTACAACCCTCACAAAAGCAGGAGAATGTTTATTTTGCTTGAAAGAAAAGTGTTTCTGAATAGTTAGCTTCAAATTAGGTAATGGGGCCTGTTATGCCTCAAATCTCTACCTCCTCAGGCCAGGGATCCCAGGGATTTTATATCCTGATCACTCCCAGCTCCCTTCTCTTGTCCAAATTAATCCAGACCTTGGCTTCCTGATGCCTGGATCTGGATATGACTTTCAAAGGGATCTGATAATTTTCTGACCACAGAATCACTTCTTTGGCTTCTTTTCTGAGCTGACATCAGGAGTGGTGGATATTTGAGTTCTGAGTGAAAGAAATTTGAAGAAGTAGCCTATCATTAAATATCCTAATGCTTAAAAATTCATTTTGCCCTGACACCAAGAACATCTTAGGTTAAATATTAACTTAAATTATTTACCAATGCATGACACAGGAACACCATAATCTGATCATATCTCATAGGGTGATTTAATTTACCTCAGAATTAGAAAAGAATGCAAAAAAATATAACAGTCACTTATGTTAAAAGAATATAAAAATAACTTAAATCAAGAAAAAAAATTTTCTGTACATCTCGGGTTATTACATTGTTATATTTCTTGTCAGAAAAAAAATCGTAATTTTCAAAATTTCTAGATGGACAATATGGGAAAATATTGTTTTCAGCAACCTTGACACAGAGTCAGTCTCATTCTTAAAATTAGAGTGTTTTAGAAAAGATATAATAAAATAAGAAATTTATCATAAGATGATGCATATAACTACATTTAAATCTCAACTAAGTAATATTAATATATTCAAAGCAGGAATAGAGAGATGTTAGAATTGCAATCAGCACTGCAAAATGTAACCTTACAGCTTTTTTTTTCCACTTTAGAGAAAAATGGCTTCCTAAGGGCAAAGGGATAAATAGCCAGCAGAAGGCATGTGGGGCAGCAGCTAGTTAAAAAATATCTTAATGTTTAAAAAGTTATTTTACCTTCTCAGTTTTGATAGATATATTCAGCAATTCATTACTATATGTAGTATATAATGTAAAGGGGCCTCGCCTAAGTTTCTGAAAATGTGAAATTGATTTGTAATTCATGCCCAATCAAATTGGGAACTACATGAGAATAAAAGGTAAACTGAAATTATTGCCCTTATAGTTTATTATATATCCTTGCACAAGTTTATAAAAACAAGCTATAAACAGGAATAGAGAAATTTTAGCATTCTCTCAGGAGGAAAAATAACTTGGTAGGATTTCAGTGATAACAAGGAACTGCTCTGATTTCACAAAAGTTCTTTACTTTGCCCTTCTTGTGATCTAAAAATCTGTGGCTAGCAGTGACTATGGCATAAAATTTATATGTGAATTAAATGTGTTACGGAGAAAAACATTTAGGGTGTGCCATCTTAAAGCTAATTCTATAGGATGGAACCTTTTACTATGTCAGAAGCAAATCTCAGGTCATACCATATCCTTGTCTATCTGACATTTGAATTTTTTTCTTCATATTTAGCAAAGTTTTGTCAATTCCAAGGAAGAGTAAACTAATTTAAGAAATACTAGTCCACTCATACAAATAAAATCTGTTTTCAGTCACTCAAGCTAAGGATGGAATTGGATTTCACAGTAGTTTAAAACATTGCACCATGAGTAGAAGCAACTCCACCACTCTGACTGACTTCATCTTCATGGAGATGACAGACACTGCAGAGACACAGCTGGTCCTCTCTGTGCTCTTTCTCCTGATTTACCTGATCACGGTGCTGGGGAATGTGGGGATGATACTGATCATTTGCCTGGATACCCAGCTTCACACCCCCATGTACTTTTTTCTCACTCACCTGTCATTTCTCGACCTCAGCTACTCAAGTGTTGTCACCCCTAAAGCCTTACAGAGCTTACTGACTTCCACCAAGAGCATCTCCTTCCTGGGCTGCTTCACCCAGATGTACTTTTTTATTCTCTTGGCTGCCACTGAATGTTTCCTTCTCTCCTCGATGGCCTATGATCGCTATGTAGCTATTTGCCACCCCCTGAACTATCCCATCATTATGTCCACAGGACTGTGCCGTACCCTGCTCACTGGCTCCTATGCTATTGGCTTTGTGGATTCCACTGTGAATGTAGTTTCTATAAGCCAATTGCACTTCTGCAAGTCTAATATCGTACAGCACTTTTTCTGTGACACATCCCCAATTTTAGCCCTGTCCTGCAGTGACACATTTGAGGTTGAACTCATTATATTCATCTGTGCCGGCTTCAACGTAGTGCTGTCCCTCATCACCATATCTGGATCCTATGTGTCCATCCTCTCTACCATCCTGAAAATTAATTCCACTGCTGGAAAGAAAAAAGCATTCTCCACCTGTGCCTCCCATTTCCTGGGAGTCACCATCTTCTACAGCACTATCATCTTTACTTACCTAAAACCAAAGGCATCCTACTCCTTGGGAAGGGATCAGGTGGCTTCTGTGTTTTACACGATTGTGATCCCCATGCTGAACCCTCTCATTTACAGTCTCAGAAACAAAGAGGTGAAGAATGCTGCCCTGAGAGTCCTGCGGAAGAGAGAGAGATGCGGGCTGTTAATATCACAGTGGTGCTGAGTATCTACACTTGTCTTTTGTTTTTTCTAGTAGGAAATTATTTAGTCTGTTTTTCAACCAAAAATTGTGAGTATTTCTATGCTTTTTTCCTCTGCAGCTGTCCTTTCCTTATCAATTATGATAGTGGACATTTCCAGGAACTGATGTTTAGACATTTATATTTCATCTGGCAATCGTGAAATACGAGTTATTCCATAAGGAAATACTCATGGCTTAAAGGGCAACTAATGTGAAAAGGAAGAAAATATGTTTGTCTTATTGAAAATGACATCATACCATATTAATGATTTTAGAGAATTTTATATTAGTCATACATCTTATAATAGAGATTAAATAGCAGTGTTTTGAGAAATGGCTTTAAAATCACGATTCAGTCATTTAGATTCTAGATCTCCCAACTTCCTAGCATGCAGCCCACATTAATTCATTGAAATTCTAACAGTGAGGACAGACAACTGCACAACAGATATAATAATTCCATCTGTTTGGTCATCATGTGTTTGTAAATCATTGAGGGCAATAACAATGAATAGTGGCTATTATTATCAGGTGATTTGCATTTCTATGATATTTAATGCATAATACATTTTTGAATAACATTACTTCATGTTATATGAGTTTTTTATTAATTTAATATATAACCATAACACCTGAAAAGGAAAAAACAAAAGCCAGTATTTCCCAGTTTTAGATTCAGCATAAAGTTAAATATTGAATTAGAATGAAGTTATAGGAAAGTAATGTGTCCTAATATTGAAGACAATTTGGACAATGACAATTACTAGAAAAAAGATAAACGTTGCACTATTTATTGACATTCCTATGCATGTTCTTCTGCATCAGTGGTTATGAATATATGTCTACATGTTTAATGTAATTTTTCTTTATTTTCTTGTATAATATTTATTGCTTTCTTTGTTTACTTTAAAGTTATACATCCAATATTCAGTGTAATTTTATCATGCAAGATTAACATGTTTTCACTATAGGAGAAATTTTCAGACTCTTATTTCAAGCACTTTGATATGTTCATAAATGTGTTTTCTTACATTTATTTTAATATATTTGTATAAGTTAGAAAATTTATACTACTGAGTTTTTTTGGCAAACCTGTCAATAGAATCTCTGACTTGGAAAACAATATTTAAATTGAAGAAATTCCTAAATACTAATTAAATTAGTGCTATTTGATTTTCTTTATTCCATAGGGTATAAAGCATTTATATCATGCTATTAAATAAGCATAATAAAATCTCTTGGCCTTAAGAAACATTTAAACTCTTCGCATTTGTCCACATATTTATTTCCCATATCACTACATGGCTCATATAGTGGAAGTTATTTTCCTGAAATGATGTGAGATCTCATGCCTTCTTTCACGGTACCAGGTTAGTGTACTATGTAATATAAATATGACTTTTTAAAAGGCCACAATGCAGTACAGCAAAATACGAACACCTGGTTTTGCTTCCTAATAATTAATAGCTAGACAGAAACACTGCTCTTATAGTTTACTAAAACAGACATTATTGAAATGTGTGCATTGTTCAATGTTTTGTACAGAATCTAATAGAAGACACTGTGCTTGGCACTGGGGGCTAAAGCTTCAAAGACACAAACATAAATTAGATACAGAAAATGAATTTGGTATAGGGAAGAATAACACGAGATTTTGGATGACGATGGGCGGGTAACTGTGTTAGGAAACAGTTTTCATAGTGTGATAAAACATTCAGAGATAGAGTTGCTCAACACAAAACAATACCCATGGCTATCACCTGAATTTATTGGTGTTTCATACTCACCCTGTTGCTCAGATTACTTTTCGCTTGGCTGTTTATGGCAGATAACTCAGTGCTCAGGTTCTCCTAAGTTTTTGCTCTGTTATCTTCTTCCACATGGTCGGGGGGAGTTCATCCAATATTCAGTGTGAAGCACAGGTGAAAATGTTTTACAAAGGAAAAACCATTATGCAGATTGTATTCATATGAATGCTTTTCATAAAATACTTTATGAAATAGATAATTACTCATATTGCTTATTTCTTTTAATGTATGTTTAAAGAACTTTACTTTTTCATCATCAAATTCATTAGCAGAACATTTCTATAATATATCTTTCTTTCCATTTTAATTTTTGTGGGGACCTGGTGATATGTCTTTTTATTCTTGATATTATATTTGTTGTTCTCCATGTAGTAACAACATTTGTTTTCAACCCCATATTATATTAATGTCTACCAAAATCAAACAAACAAAAAATATATATATTATGACTTTTTGGTGTTGGGAATTGAACCCATGTCATGAACAGCAATAGGCAAGCACTATACCTTTAAGGTACATATCCAGCCTTTATTAAACAAGCAGCAATAAAACACTGCTTCAATAATATTGATCAATTTTGCCCAATTCTTTGTTATTTTTCTTATGAATGTTATTTTAATACATGGCTTAAATTCATAATGCAGTAGTATAATTTTCCTTGGTCCTTTAGTTTTGAAGTAATTAAAATTAAAATTTACAATGTTTGTCAAATTTGATTTTATATTGTTACATTTGTCATTTCTATTTCTGCATAGACTCAAGTGTCCTTCATAGTTATCCTTCCCAGGATACTTTGAACTGCTTAATCAATGGCTTCCTAAATTTCTTATTGTTAAAAAAGTGTGGACATGTATATCCTCACATTTTTCCTGTTCCATTACTGCTTTATGTTAGATTACTTGATAGTGCCCTGCAGTTACTTTATACTTTTATTTATTACAGTTTCTTAACATTCATTCTGTTTAGATCAGTTCTGTTGTTTCATTTTCTACTTTATGATTATGTCTTAATGTGCAGTGACTCCACAGATGACCCTGTTGTAGGATTCCATGAATCTGATTTTGTGTGTTAGTGGGTGAGTGCATGTGTGCATGCATCTGTATTTCAGTGTGATACAGAAAACTTTCCATGACTTCCATCTACCCAGTGCAAATTCTGAAAAATTCATGCATGTTGTTTACCTTCATGACTAGAACACTTACTAAAATGACTCTGGATGTCTTTAGACAAATACTACCAGGAACATGTGTATTGGAACCAGTTGGTCATATTAGTTATTCTTATACATGTTTGATAGTGATGAACAGAGAAGACTTGGAGAGCTAACATACGCTTTCTCAATTACAGGTTCACTGGTTTCACATCTGCTCATGGCTGGCTTTAGCTATGGCTTAATATGTAGCTGTGATTCCTTAGTGCTTGCAGTGGCTGCAGCTTACTTACACACTTTGCAAAAAGTGAGCAATTTCATGGGTTCCATGTATTCTGGGAAGGGACTTGTCATCGGAGTTTAGATTATGTGAATGAATGTTAATTCAAACTTGCAAAAGGCTCACTGAAAATTATCAGTTTTTAAATTAACTGGATGTTAGACAAGGGTAGAAGAAGTTTTATTGTAGGTTTTCACAACTTATGTGAAAATGGAACCTCTGTTAACCATTGCTATTACTTGGAGACTCCTTTTTATGTATAACACCACATTTACCACTATCCACTTCTGAATCTTGAAAATGTAATGGTTCTTCAACTCAGCCCTTTTCTAACTGATCCTATCCACTCTGTTCTTCTGCTGCTGCATTCTTTGTTCATTCCTTCTTTTATTCATTCTTTCATGTTTCCTCCACCCTTCCTTCCTCTCTCCATTTTCCCTGTTCCTTGCGATCTTCCTTCCTTCACTCCCTCCTTTCCTCCCTTCCTCTCTTCTTTCTTCCTCCTTGACTTCTTTCTTTCTTTCCTTCCTTCTTTCTTTCCTTCCTTCCTTCCAATCTCCATTCCTTCCTTCTTTCCTTTTTCTTATATTTTGGGGACTGTATCCTATTAACTCAGATCAAAATATGTAATGTCCTAATCACTGCAATGACAGCAAATCCAGTGGAAATCATTTCTACAGAGTATTTTGTATGCATTAATATAATGTCACTGTTATTTCTATCACCGAGTTAATGAACATCTTCAATACTAAAGTAAAAATATCAGGCAATTCCTTCATTTCTTTATGCAAAGTAAACTTAAATACCTAAGCTCTGTTGCTAGGCAACTTAACTTATAATTTGGACATTATTCTATAGAGACATGTGGCCTTGAGGAAGTATACAGATGGCCATACCACCTTGAACACACACGCCCCCCCCCCATCTCCTCTGATCTCAGAAGCTAAGCAGGATTGGGCCTGGTTAGTACTTGGATGGGAGCAAGTATTTAAATTTTTGTACACTGTTTTCTCATCTGAGAAATATCTCATTGAGATATAACCACAAAAAGTACAGGTATTAATGAAATTGTGCAGCAGCAAATAAGCTACATAGATATGCACATTATTACTGTTACAAGGGAGAAAATTTTTCCCATTGTCTTAGGATTTCTAGCTAGCTTTGTAAATGTTAAGACAAAGACAATTTATCTATGGTGAGTACGTAAATTTATTCCACAAAATTTTACATGACAATAGGCTAGAAAATCCAAGGCTAAGGCCAGCACCTCTCACAATTCATTTCAGAGTACTTTTAATTGGTCCTTATCAATATTGATCCCTTTAGTCACCTCAGCTCTCCTGCCCTCTCATTTTTTTTTTCACTATCAGGGATCAAACTCAGGACCTTGAGCTTACTAGGCAGGCACAGTGCCTTGTGTTAAATCCCCAGCTTGGCCTTCTCCTTTCTTACCTTTCTCTAATCCCCTGTCCATCACCAAAACACACAATCTTTTATTATTTCATTCTCTCTCTCTCTCTCTCTCTCTCTCTCTCTCAGACAGGGTCTCCCTACATAGTTTAGTTTAGGCTGTGGACTCATGATGTTGGCCACTGGAGATGATCCTCCTACTCCAGACTCCTGAGTGCTTAGATTAGGAACCGATGTGACCATGTCTACTGCTAGCTTTGCTTCCTCTTTTGGTTTGGAATGGGGTGAACATTTGACATAATGTCTTGCTATGTCGCACAGGCTGACCTCAAACTCCAGTTATCCTCCTGCCTGAGTTCCCCATGATCTGTGATTGCAGAAACACACCACTATCTCTTGTTTTGTTTTTCCTTGCTCTTCAAATTATTTACATGTCGTGTTTCTCACATAAGAGGAGTCATGCAGTCAAAGATATTTGTTCAAGCCAGCAGGCACTCAGCTTTGTGAAGAGAATGGGGACCCACCAGGTCAATAGTTTGAGACATGAGAGAGCTAGCAATCAGGTAAAGCTCAAATATATGGTATCTAAAAAAGAGGAGCAACAGGGCTGGGGATTTAGCTCAGTGGTTCTGCCACCTGCCTGGAAAGGGCAAGGTCCTGAGTTTGATCCCTGGTACCAAAACAAACAAAGAAACATACAAAAACAAAAACAAAAACCAAAAAGAGGAGCAACTGAAATACTTCACTTTCACAGAATAAATCGTTGCTCAGTACGGAGGAGAATTTTCCCTTGCTCATGCTGATAAGAGAGAAACCTTCCCACATTACAAGTGCCAACTCTGCTACCAGAGATAGAGCCTGAGGAGAAGGAGACCTGAGTTGATCCTAGCAAGTAGGAAGGTAGTGGTGCTTCTCAGTGTTTCCCTGTGCAGTGAGGCAGCCTTGGGTCTGGCGCCATCTTGGTAGCCCCCTGTCCCTCTGCCTAAGTACAACAGGCAAGAGAAGGATTTTGACAACACTCAACAAACTCATGCTGAGAATTATCTGAAATAGCTTTCTCTATTTTGGTAACTAGAGTAGGAGACCAGACACCCCTTGTCTTCTGGTCTTCAGGATGTAACAGGCACTTCTCTGACAGCTTGGACCCAAAAGAGTGAAATCAAGGCACTGAGGAAATGGCCTAGTGCCTGGCTAGCTAGACAGCAGACACTGGGGTGGGAAATTCTCCATGGTGTGAGACAGAGAGCATGAGCTCAGCTGGTGGTGAGCACATCCAGCCCAGTGAAGGGAAATAGAAGAACACAAAAGTCCAGGATCTAGAAAACAAGGTGCTCTGAACACTGCTGGAGGCCAGGGCACAGGCACAGGAGGATTTGTGGGAGGTGGGATCTGAGGCTGGGAGCAGGGCTACATAGAGGTGTAGAAGGGGTTGTGCAGCTCCTTATCTCAGTGAAGACCCCAAAGCCAAAGGTTTTCTCTGGTCTAGGTTGTCAGAGTAACCAGGGTAGCACTTACACACTTGGCATCCAAGTATCTGGGATCCAGGCCTGGGAACTGAGGCTCTGGGGCCATGGTCAGGACCTGCACACAGATTATGCAGACACCATATTTCCCCTCACCCTGGCTTCCAAGAGCAGAGGGGTTGGGAGCAGCTGTGGTCCAGGCTCCCCAAGGGTAAATCTGGCAGAACACAGATATCACCATGGGAGGCAGAGCTCAGCTCCAGACTGCAGGAAATGGCCTCTCCCACTGGGACAGAGGCTAAGAAGGAGAAAAAGGAAAGACAAGGGGATTTCCATGTTGCTCCTTCTATTAGGTCCTATCCCACAGTGGAATTCTGCAGGAAATACTGGTCTCCAGTCCAGATGCCCCACAAGGAGGCAGAATCACTGTGTGTGATTTTGTAAGCGCTATGCTATTGTGTGGGCACCTACAGGGTCTTACCTGGTTTTGTTAGGTTCTCTCCTGCCAGGGTTGTTTCACAGGCTTTCTAACATTCTAGCACACAGGTATCTGCTAATTCTTTCACTGGACCCACTCTCCCCTACTTCTTCCCCTTCTCATTTATATTCCCCTCCTCTCTCTTCTTTCTTCCTCCTTCTCCCACACCTCTTGAGTATCCCCTCCCTCCCTCTTTTCTTCTTATATGTAAATGTTCTCATTAAGGCCTTCCCCCCAGCCCATCCCACCTACTTCCTCCCTCCTCCTTTCTCATGCTAAATTAGGAAAAACATTGGAGAGTTTCTCAAAGAAATTTTAAATTATATGTTGGTGAATGATTTGTTATTTAAATATTGACATTACTGATGATTACTCTCTCTTCATGAAGAAGTGTTAAGAATTCAACTTCACAGAATAGTTGAGCTACATTAATAAAACCTAACTCTCAACCATTAATAAAATATTTCAGATTTACTATTATGTGTAACTTTCTCATTATTCTTTTCAAGACAACAACTTGCATGACTATATATGACAAAGCAGGTATTTTCCCACTAATCATTACCAATTTTATGGTAGTATCCAGGCTGGTTATGTCTTTCTGTTTATTTTTCTTTTATAAAATTAAAAATCATGTACACTAAAATAATAAAATATATTACATGAATGTATCCTGTAGATGAAGCCATCCAGACAGACAAACCAGAATGTAGGTTCTGCCCCATTACTGTGGAGTCTGAGGATGCCTATTTATCTTCCCAGTTCTGGTAGTGAAGACTGGAGTCCTGTCCAGTGCATGAGACATGGGGGGGGGAGGGCTCCTTAGTAACAGGCTAACATACCTGGTCCTGGCAGAATATGTTGCTATAAAATTAGGATAAAATATTCAATGCACTGTAGTATAATAATTATGCAAAATTTAAATTACACATCCAAATTAGATTTTTTTCACAAAAGAAAACAGTGGAGGAGATTATTATTACATAAACAAAGTGTAAGAAGTCTTCAATTGCTTTATTTTTTTATTATAATGTTTTCTACATTTTGCTAATGAATAAGCCTTATGTCTATGTCCGAGTCATTCATTTAAGTATAAAACATTTTCAGGCCAAAAATTTTATTGTTCCATCCTTCATAGTGTTAATTGTAAAGAAAGTACCATCCAGGAAACTTCTTTTCTAACTTCCTAGTCAAAAAATCCTGATTAATGACTCAAATGGAAACATTATTTCTGCCAAGTATATCTGTGTATCAATTTACAAAGTAGATAAATGCAGTTCAGCAGAAACTTGTAGCATTACATGTGAAGATGAAGTGGTCATTTTTTAAATGTGTGACTTCTAAGGGAAAAGACAAGTTCATTAAATTTTTGAATTCTTCTACTTGGAATCGGGCACAGAAATCTTCCCTGGAAATTGCTCCCAGAGGATGAGCAAAGTCTGCAGTGTTCTGAATGCACAGTATATGAGGTCAACTGGGAGGAGAGGCACACACTGGTCTGTTTCCATTCACAGGTCTCCCTCTGTCTCTTTTCAGAGGAAACTTCAGGTGACATTTCCATCTGATCAAGACTTGAAGAAAATTTCTAGGGTGATACAGTTTTCCTCAGAATAAAATAATGAATGCAGGAAAACATAAAGATAAATTACCCCTAGAAAACAAAGAGTCTACAATAATTTCCAGCTCACTACATGGTTACATACTTTATTTCTGAGAATATTTGATGCTTGACAAATTTCTGAACAGACAACATTGGAAGACACCTTGGGTGGGCAGTAAGTATAGTTCTGGAAACTATACCAGATTGTACTAGATAAAATGAAGGGGATTTTAAAAAATAAAATATGTACACACATCATTTGGGCCTCACCATAAGTACTGGTAAGATTTCCAAAAAAAAGGATTATAGAGCTTGTGAAATCAAAGTATATATGCAATGTACATATTCTGAAAATACAGTGTTTTGAGGAAAATTGATTTTGAATGGGCAAGTTAAAAATACATTGTTACCAGAGCAGAAGGTCCATACTGCCTCTGGCTGCCTCAAAAGAGGTGGGGAAAGGTCATTTTGGTGCAAAGAAAAGGGAGTATTTACTCCACAGGAGAGACAGGGGCCTCTGCTCCCCACAAATCTCTGTCTCCCTGTGTTAATTTCTGCCAGGGCTTTTATGTCCAGGTGACTCCAAGCTCCCTCCCTTCATTTTCCAACTTAAAGCAGACCTTGACCTTCTGCTGTGATATCTCAATGTTCTTCTCAGGCAGTCATGGTATTTCTGAGATTGACAATTAATTCTCTTTGCAGTCATTTGAGTGGTGACATGTATCTTGGTTCTTATTTTTTCCACATTTCCTGTGCTCCCTTCACCTCCTCCACCCTTCCCTATTTACAAAGCCTTTGTTTCCATTTTTTCTTTTCTCTTAATTTTTCCTTTCCCTTCTTTCATTTCCCCTTCCCCTCTCACTTACCCTACCCCTTTAGACTTTTTCTTCCTATTTCAAATGATCAATTATTCATTTTAATCATTTTAATCCTTATTTACACTTTCAGTTTCTCACACTAGAGTAACTGTTCGGTATTAAGAATTCTATTTTTAAAAATCCAAAATTTTAAAGATTATTTTTTTCCCTGTTAATATATCTTCATGAATTTAATATTAATGTGAGTCACCTAATTCTCTGACAGAAATTACTTTAATTAATATAACAAGTCATTTTGAACAAAAGGACAATGAATAAGACACTAAAAATATTTTTTGGCATGGTCAATTATATACCCTCATTCAGGATTGGTGAAGCAAGTCCTGATGAGGAATACAGTATTGAAAGTCTGTTCTCAGGCCTGAGATTTATCCCAGTGGTTCCGTCACCTGCCTTGCAAGCACAAGGACCGGAGTTCAATCCCCAGTACCAAAAAAAAAGAAAGACTGTTCTCTGAAGTCAGAATATCCAGGTAGAATCAGTGGTAATATGTAACTACTTTTTTTCACATAAGTAATCTCTGTGCCCTTTTTCAAAAGTAAAGGATGTGGATAAGAGGAGTCCTTGTCATACAATATTTTCCTGATAATTGAATGTGTTAATAACAGAAAGAGTTTATATAGTGTCAGTTTCATGCTAAAAGCAGGATTTAACCCTTTAATGTATCAGAAGCAAATGTCATTTCAGACCCATATTTATATGTGGCAATTATAGTTTTTCAACCTTGTTCACATTGGTTTTCATTAATTTTTAGAAATACTATGAAAAATACTGAGCCATTCACATAAATGAAAATATTTTTGGAGACAGAGTAATTTTTAAAATTTATTATTCAACTGATAAGTGCAGCAGGACACCCTGGGTAGATAAAACTCCACCACTGTGACTGACTTCATCCTCATGGGTCTGACGGACTCTGCAGAGACACAGCTGGTCTTCTCCGTGCTCTTTCTCCTGATTTACCTGGTCACAGTGCTGGGGAACGCGGGGATGATACTGATCATTCGCCTGGATCCTCAGCTTCACACCCCCATGTACTTTTTTCTCACTCACCTGTCATTTCTCGACCTCAGCTACTCAAGTCTCTTCACCCTTAAAACCTTACAGAGCTTACTGACTTCCACCAAGAGCATCTCCTTTCTGGGCTGCTTCACTCCAATTTTTTTTTTATAGTCTTTGTTGCTGCAGAATGTTTCCTACTCTCCTTGATGGCCTATAATCACTATGTAGCTATCTGCAGCCTCCTGATCATTGGTTCCTACCTACATAGTTTGTTTTATAGAATTCACTGTGAATGTGTTTTCCATGAGCCAACTGCACTTCTGCAGGTCTAATGTCATCCAGCTCTTTTTCTGTGACACATCCCCTTTTTTACCCCTGTCCTTCAGTGACAGATTTGAGGTTGAAATCATTATATTCATTTGTGCTGACTCCACTGTAATTTTGGCCCTCATCACCATATCAGGATTCTATGTGTCCATTCTTTCCATTATCATCAAAATTAATTTCATTGCAGAAAAAAAGCCTTCTCCACATGTGCCTCCCATCTCCTCTCCTGGAGTCACCATCTTCTACAGCACCACAATCTTACTTACCTACAACCGATGCCATCCTATTCCTTGGAAAGGGATCAAGTGGCTTCTGTGTTTTACACGATTGTGATCCCCATGCTGAACCTCTCATTTACAGTCTCAGAAACAAGGAGGTAAAAGGTGCTGCTGTTAGAGTCCTGAAGAAGAGAGAGGGTTCTAGACAATTAAGTAACAGTGATGGTTGGTATTTACACTTTTCCACATTTCTTTTTTACTTCTAAGAAATTCCTTGCTGTCATTCTAAAAAACAAATTAAATCTTGTTTTCTTTTTTCCTTTTCCAGCTACTCTTTATTAACAAACATGAATTTGGACATTTTGAGACACTGGTACTTACCAATTCACATTATAATTTGGAGTCATTAATTAAGTGTTAAATCTAAGATGTAAAACTCTGTGTTGTTAAAGAAAACTTTTCTGCAAAAAAAGATTTTTTTCCCATTTTATAAACTATATCAATATAATATTTCTAGAAACATAAATTTAAAAATATTTTTTAATGAAAAACCACTTCATTTTTCACATTTAATTCTGTTTATGGTGATTTTATGCAGAATGTTTGGGTCAACTGCATTCAAGTCAAGATTGCCGCATTTAGATTCTACATCTGGTGCTTCTTTAGCATGTGCCAAACACTAATTCACTAAAATAATAAGGTTCTGTATGTCCACATGCACAATATATAAAACTTCCATGTCTCTCTCATCAGAGGATGGACATAAAACTTTTAGGGACAATGAACTAAGTGCTGGCCATAATCATCAGAAGGCTTGCAATCCTATAATATTTTGACTTATTGCTTTATGTTTTACAAGTCTCTTTTATTCCATTTAATTTACAAACTAACAAGAAGCTAAAAAATAGGACAGCATTTCCCACTTTAGGATTAGGTATATATTGAAATAGACTTAAGTTACATGAAAGTCATATATCTTAATGTTAAAGACAACTTGGGAAATTATTATATATAAAAGAAAAATACTGTATCCGTTGTTGCCTCTTTTGTGCATGTTTTCCTAAATCATTGGTATTAATATATGTCTACATACATTTAACACAATTCCTGTCATTTCTTGTACAATCTTTGAAGCTTTCTTCATTAAATTTAAAGTTAACTATCTAATACACTATATAATTAAAACATGTAAGATCATCAGGTACTCAGTATATAAGAAAAATTTTGCCTCTCATTTTATAATGCTTTGAACCTGAAATATACTGAATTTACCAATTTGAAAATCAGTGAGCAATAACAGCTGTTAGGTGTGTTCCTGTGAGCCATGAGGAGACCAAACCTTTCAGTGACATGACAAGGAGCTTCAGTCACTGTCATCTTTGCCTTTCTCCTGACGTCTTCAGGTTTATAGTGTTTTTCTAAAATAAACTAATGCTTATCACATTTCCTTCATATGTTATACTTTTAAATGAAACCTGTTGCAAAGGAAAGAATTGACCGTGAATTTGCAGTATGTGGCAGTCCATAAATTTAGATCAAGAAGAGGGATAAAAATATTATTTAAAAAAATATTTTATATCTGCATTTGTAATGTCAGTTTAAAATTTTGCTTTGGCATCTTAAGGTTATTTATTATGTACAGTTCCATTTCCCAAGTAAGATATTTTATTTAAACTTGCATAAAAATTATTACACAGATTGTTTCACTCCAAATGTGATTATAAAAATATTACCTTTTTGAAATTGAAGTTATTTTATATAAAAAATATTTCATTATTTTAGGTGTCTAAAGTGCAAAATCTGTAGGTTAAGAATTAAGATTTATCAATATGTTAATAATTTAAAAATACAAATTATTTTCAAATCAATTACAAAATTATGCCTGTTATTACATCAATATTATTTAAAATCCTATATTGTTTACCTTCAATATCTGTCTTTTCTAAACATCAATATTTGTAGATACTCCTGGTTTTCTTTGTGATTAGGATTAAGAATTTTAAAAAATATTTATTGTTTTATATATTGCTGGGCTTTTCTCTCATCACATAAATGTCTTAGTGATTTCATATATTTATGGACTATTTCAACTCTTACTCTCCAATCTCCTCCTACTTTTATAAGTCATAGTTTTATCTTATAATCATTTATTTGTGTTTTAATTGATTTAAAAAATACATTTTATCAGTTTATCTTGGCAAAACCATCAATAGAATGTGTGGCTTTGTAGGCAACATTTGTGTTAAAAATTTCTTTAATTTTAATTAAATTTAGTTTGACTTGTTTTGTTTATTACATGGGGTGGAAAACATTTATATTATATGATTATACAAACCTACTGTAATCTACTGACCTATAGGTGCCACTCTGATTAAGCTTAGTGTCTCATAAGCATTGGATAACCATGCAGTGAGGAGCAAGTGCTGGGTGTATGAGGAACTTGGGCCACTGGTCAGGACCTGCACACAGATTATGCAGATACTCTCTTTTACTGTCACCCTCATTCTCAATGCAGAGGATATTGAAATATCAGGAGCCCCTGCAAGGAGGAATAATTAGTGTTTGTGTGCATGAGTAATTATATTATAATTAAAACTACTGCTTTTGTAGCTATAGGATGTTACTTTGTTTGGTCATTTTCTCTCATATCAGGGTTGTTTTTTCTGGTTTCCTAACTGTTGTGTCTGGGGATGTGCACTGCAGCTTTGTTGTGTGAGTAGATCATTGAGATCTTATACTAAGCCCCAAAGAGTTAAGGGAACAAAGTTTAAAAAGAAAAGCAAATCATTTTGTTTGCAAGGAAAGAGGAAATTAGGGAGAGCACAAAAATCTACCCTGTGATATGTAGGTAGGCGATTTCAGAAAGGATAGTATTTGTGAACCTTTGTCTTCAGCTTTCTTTAGTCAAAATGATTCTCTCTCCCAGTCCCACACCTGGAACTTGTCACAATCTGATTTGTTCTCTGGACTGGCATAGGTGGATCCCTGGCCCTGAACCCTACCCTGTGCTTCCACTGTCCACATGCTCATTCCTAGGTGGGCCAGCTTGTCCTCATCAGGGCCTTCCTTATCTCTGGATTTTCTAGATTGGTTAGGATGAACTTTACATACAAGGTCTAGTTAGTGATTAAGTACCTAGGGGAGTAATATATTGATGCTAAAGTGAGAAAAATATATACTCAAAAATATATGCTATTGAGAGATATATGCTCAATAAGAGTTATGTCATTTCCTCTCCCTTTCAACTCCACGGAATTTTTCTGGAGGTGGTGACAGGAGGCTAACCTGCCTATGGCACCTGCTATCTGCCTCAGTGTTCTGTATTTTTGTATTTTCTGCTCTTCCTTGTCTGGTTAATTATTCCCTCCAGCAAAGCTTTAACTCTTTCTAGTAAGGACTAACCAGAAAGCCTAGAGTCCCCTTCCAAGCCTATGGACCTCTACATAACATTTGTCAATTACACGCATCTGCTGGATTAATTGGGTTCAACTTCCCTATACCTTTTCTCATTTCCCATTTATACTCTTTTCTCTTTGCTTTTTTATTCCTTCTATACACATACCCTCTCAAATATCCCCTCCCTCCCTTTTTCTTATACATAAATATTTTCATGCAGGCCTATTTTCCTTTCTCACCTTGTTACTCTCCATTTCTGTTCTTGGGTACTTAGTTTTTCAAAGAAGTTTTAAATTACATGTTGATATATGGTGTGTTGGTCAGATATTGGTGGCTATTATGCCCTTAAAATGAAGGGATAAGAGCTCAAGCTCATGCTACAGTTGCAAACCAAGGGCTTTACTGTGTGCTTCCATGCTGATACATCACAGCCTAAGATACATAATAGCAAAAAACCACTTATTCAAAAGATCTCCACACTATAGGTCTTCTACTCTGCATTCCCAGTGATCTTCAAACTTCAGCACACACACACACACACACACACACACACACACACACACCCTCAAAGAATCATCAGAAAACAAGAAAACTGTATGGTTCTCAAATTCATAATTCTCTCTCAAAAATTGATTATAGCGTTGTTGCAATGGAAGAAATTTCAAAAATTTTGAAAAGTGACAGTGAAAATGATCAGTGACAGCAAAGATGATGCAAATAAGGAGCTGAATTAATCAAATATTTAAATATTCAAAGATATTAAGGAAGATAAAATAGAGATTAAGAAGTTGAGTGGTAATTGATACCCCCAGCTTTAAGGGTGAAAGCAGATCCTGAGAAGGGTTATTAGTGGAAGGTTAGAGAAAGATTGCTTCTGAGGCCCTTCCCAACTACTTAATTTCAAAGTACTCAGTCTGCAAAAAGATGGACTTTGTGAGGTTTTGTTCTGATCTGTAATAACTTTCCCATGTAGAACTTCCATGGAAGACTCACAAAAATTGAGAGTAGAGCATTGGGAATGGAGAGGAGAGTGGGGTAAGTAAATGGACCATAAACTGTTCATACAGGGACCGAGGCAGAGCTAGGAAGGAGAATAGGGAAACAAAAGAACTAACCTGAGAATATTAAACAATCCATGCACATAAGGACAAGCATAACCCATTCATTCATTCACTCTTCTCTTAATAAATTCATAAGTCAATCACAAGTCACAGGCACACGATACAACTCTGGGGCTGATTAGACACAATCTAGCTTTGTGAACTTGAGAGCAGCATATTAGTAAATCTATATTGTAACCAAAACTCACAACCAAAATAATACAAAAAAGCTGCTACGTGGTCAGAGAGAAAGTGCATATGAATAGTGAAAATCAAATTATTTTGTAAATGGAAAAGTATCTTACCCTTGAGAAATGAAACTTTATTAAATTGAATGTTGAATAATCTCATTATTTTACATTATTTTATTTTTATCTAGAAAATAACATAATAGAAACTGGCTTTCTCTAAAATTTTATTTCTGTGTTAGAGACATATAAAAATGATCCTTGAATTTTATTGCCAGTTAACTGAACATCAATACTTGACAAATTTGTTACTAATACTAACCAGATTCTTAAATATAATGACATCACCCTAGTTTTTCATTCTCCATTTTCATTACCTAGGTAATGTTTTTGTTTTCTGTTGCTGTTCTTTTTCACAAAATGAGGTACTCCTCAGCCATAGAGAAAGATAAATTGGAGACAGTTATAGTGAAGTGGATGCACATTGAGGCCATACTCTTAAGTGAATTATATAGGACAAATATGTGTAAATACTGAATGTTCTGGTTAGAGAAACTCAAAGTGTAATTGAGGACCAGATATATAAGTGATAATGTGAAATAGGAAGAAAAGTTCCAAAGGGAAGAGGAAGAAGGGCAGGGGCTGAAGGGGAAAGGAAAGAAGGGAATGAAAAAAAATGAGTAAAGAAGGAAAAAATAGAAACAAAGATTTTTTTAAATAGGGAAGGGTGAGGGATGAAAAGGAAGGGAGAAGAATGGAAAAGGAAGAACCAAGATCTATCATGTACAGGTACACATTCCCAATGGTGAATGTGACCATAATATGTACCTAAAATGTAACAAAAAACTTAATGAATAAAAATTGCTATGATGTAGAGAGTGAATTTGAAGTAACTATGATTCTAATTAGCTTAGTTTTCATTCATAAAATTTTGCCTGTAATGTAGTCAGTGCTGTGTGCTGAAAATCAAGTGGCTTTAGTTTTAGAGAAATTTTGCACATAGATCCTGCTACATAACTTTGCTTCTTCCAATGAAGATGTGTGAATTCATTTTCATAACACATAGTACCATTCAATTTCAGATCATTTTACCCTTACTATATATTCCTCCTTGGATTTCCTCAAACTCTGCACACCAACATCTATGCAGTCTTTTCAACTGCAGGGTGTCCGGCTGGAACAACTTCTTCCCAGTTACTTATAAGACACCTCTTTCAATTGTTTGCTTCCTTGATGCATTTCTGTTGAGTTCTTCCTTGATCACACTGTTGCTTATTGCTTTGCACTGCTCCTACTACTAAACCGCATTTACTACTGAGTTCTTTCACATGTAGTTTCTTCAATTACAGTACATTTTATGATCTAATATGCTGTATCACTTATTTTTGTTTTTTTCTGCTTTGAGGGGAATCTATCATCTATGACTACCACTGTTGTCAAAACCAGATCCCCAGGTCACCCTTTGAATCCTTTTCTGATTTATGAGTTATTTATACCAGTTGATGTCAAGTGTTCCACAGATTTCTATAAGTTTGCAAAACTTAATTAAAATGAGTTATATTTTCCACTCTCGATGGAATGGAATATAAAAATAATATTTCAGAGATTAAAAAATGGTTAACTATATGTATTTTAATGTGAACCCAGAAATTTTTCTATGTAGCCATTAAAATAGAAAATACACGTTACATAGGTAATATACAAGAATAGTAGAGAGCCAAACCAAAACACATGCGTGAAAATACAGCGACAGGAACACAATAAATGGAAATATTTCAGTACCATGCAACATACAAAATTCTTTTTCCAAAAATTACATACACTTTATCAAAAAATAAAAAGATTAGTAAATCACTTGCCACAAAGAAATGATAAAGGTGTATCTTGTTGGATATGCTAATACATTTGAGTTGATTGCTACTCATATGCATGTCAAATTTTTGTAATCTACCTCATAAATATGTGTAAATATTGTCATTTAGGAATGAAAATAAGATAAACAAAAATTTGATTCTTTAACCAGTCAAAGCTGAAAGAAAATAAAAGTACTGTGACAATATTATAGATAGGGAGGAAAAGACAGAAAGATAAGACAAAAAGGAGGTAAATAAGTAGGAATTTAAACTGTGTAAACTAGCAGTTAAACTGCAGAAATGTTTATAATGAAAAGGATTATAAATCCTTGGTATAACTTTGGCTGCTACTGTGAAACAGAAGTTACAAGAACTGTTCTGCAGTCTTGAGCAGCTCTAAATATGTCCCTAATGTGTCGCAGTGATAGAAAATGTTGAGTAAAATAATCTTCCTTGTGATATCTTGCAATCTCATGCCTAATGAGGTGATATTGGCTTAGATATTTACGCTCAGCCTCTCATTTGGCCTAAACTTCAATGTTAGGTTAAGGGTTAGGGTGAGGGTTGTTAGGGTTATGGTTAGGGTTAGGTTAAGTTTGTTAAGGTTATGGTTAGGTTTAGGATTAAGATTGTTACAATGTGGAAGAACAGCACTGCATTTCTATAAGTCCCTGAACAATATAATACTTAACAGAAGTAGCTTTTATTCAACATGACAAATTTTGTCTTGAAATTTCCAGAATATATTTTTTCTCAAAGGGCAGCTATTCTATACAAGTTACAGTTGATTTCATGGGATTTAATGCAAGATTCTCAATATCTATGCTCCTTGATTCTCACTCTTTACTTTTTCCAATCTTATGTTTGCTTCCTCTACAGATAATATCGAAAGAAATATTACTTTCCTTATTATATTTTATTTATTATTATCTTTTCAAGACATTTGACTTGATTATGTATAACCAAACCAAGTGTTTATTTACTGAATTCATTACAAAATTGATGTTAGATTCTGTGCTGATTTTGTCTTTCTGATCATTTTACTTTTGTAAAATAGAAAGCAAAAACAAGAGCCACAAAACAGCAAAACAGATTTCACAAGTATAGTTTGTAGGTGAAACAGGTAAAACTGGCCAATTGGAATGGAGCTTCCTCCCATTCCTGTGGGGCCTCAGAATGTGCATTTGTGACCTGTGAAGAGATGATTCACTCAGTGAAGGATGAGGCACCATTGAATCTGTAACACAGGGAGATGTTGGATAGTGAAAGGCTGACCTAACATATGTCATGTTAGATTGTGGTATTTTACTTAAAATATTAGAATGAGACTGAATACAATAGTTCTATAGAGCTATATCCACACAGCCAAATAAACTTCAAGAGCACAAAGGAAAATAGTGGGGGAAATTACTAGTATGTAAACAAAGTGTTAACAAGTTTTGCATTCTTTCATTTTTGTCAAAGATTCTCAGTTTTCTATTTTTTAAAAATGAATAGGCCTTACTTCTAACATCATGCCATACTTCTAAATACAAAATATTTTCTGGTGAAAATTGTTTTGTTCCATCTTTAGAGTCTGTCATTAAGTAAATATGTCTCTGGAAATGTGCTCGCCTTCACAGAAATCCAGAAGATTCCTGATTTTTATACATATCCCAGATTCAATCCATTTGGACAGCATGGTTGTAGGTCCCCAATTGACTTCTATGGCCCTAAATGGAGCTTTATAAAGATTGGCTCCTATAGTGTGGGACCAAATGTCACTAAAGATATCATAGTTTGGAAACATGGGACATGAGTCATTATTCTCATGCAAAGGCCCCTGTACCCTAAATGGGCTAAAACATGGAATTAAGTATTTTGGTTCTGGCTCCCTGAAGGACTACTCCTTTACCCATGGAAAATCATTACCTTTCAGACCATATTTTTAAGCTGAGAAACACAAGAGTGCATAACCTCTGTTAAACTGATGCATATGGGATCCTACTATGATCCCTTGTATAATCCTTTGCCCAAATTGGAGGTTGTAATCGAATCAGTGCTTTGACATCATGCTCAGTGGAGTTGGGAATGTGATAGCAATCCTGACACCATCTTGAGTCTCAACTTCAACTTATACCTGTCTGTGACAAAGCACCCAAATCACACATTGTATCTGGCAGTAAACTTGCAGTATCTGATGGATGTTTTGTAGCTCTCCTAGAGTGTGAAACATCCTTGCACCCCCACTAACCTGGCATGGTTCTGCCTCTGGATACAGAATATATAGTATTTTTTTTTAATAAAATTGAGTGCTACTCAGCCATAAATAATGAGAGACTAGTGACATTTAAAGCTTAGTGGTTGAACATTGAGGCCATATACTTAAGTGAAATACATAGGACACACATGTGACAATATTGAAAAGTATTTCTTATGTGAAAAACTAAAAGTGTAAAGAGGATCAAAATGTATAATTGATATTGTGTAATAGGAAGAAAAGGTCTAAAGGGGTAGCAGAAAGGAAAGAAGGGAAAAGAAAAAAAATGACGAAAGAAAAAAATGGGTAGAAAGTCTTGTAAATAGGGAATGGTGGAGTGGGTGAAGGGAGGGCAGGGGAATGGGGAAAAAATAAGAACCAAGATACATCATGTAAAGGTACAAGATCCCAATGATGAACTGAATGGTACTATACACCTAAAATGTACCAATTAGCTTTAAAAAGAAAAGATTTCACTTGCTCACCCCTGGGATGGCCCCCAAAGAAAGCATGATTTAAAAGGAGAAATCAAACTGCTTCCCATTGTTGAGAGAAATACCCAAGCACTAGCCCTCACTTGGCCCACAGCTTTAAGAAAGGGAACAAAATCTGGAGCAGAGTGTGACACATCTCCATTCTTCTAACTCACTCATCCATAACAGCTGGCAACCCCAGTGTGTAGCTGGCCCCAATGTGTAGACTGGCACTGCTGGGGTTTCTCCTGTTTGTAGAAGCAAACAGTAGGGGAGGAGCTCCCTGAAACATCCCAGGCCCCCTTAGGCTCAATATTGACAATGAGAGGACTGCAGAGACTCCTGAGACATCTTCCAAATTTGTATCTGGTCTTGTCCACAAGTAAGGATCCTTCTGGTTCTGGTGGGGAAAATAGTCCTTGAGGAAGGTGTTCTCCAGGCACCTCCGAAGGTCAGCACAATGACTAAGGTGGCCATCTGGGCTGGTCTTGTCTGGTCTGGTCTGCTGCAAGTAAGCCAATTTGGTAAATCCCTGGTGATGGGTGTGAAATGTTTTTGGCCTCTAAATGTTTGCTGTTTGAATTGGTGAATGAATGGTAACACACATCATAAAATACAGAATCTTCTGTTCTTTCCCCATGACAAAGAGTAGGATTGCCCCTCAGAGTTACGAGGTCTGAATGAGGTCATACTGGGGTTCATGGGCACATCTAAGAAAGGCCAAATGGGAGCTAATATAAGATAAATACACTCGAGCCTGGACTGTCCTCAAAGTGGCTGAGAGGCCTCAGTCATCCAACCAACTGAGTGGTTCCTCCCACAAAGCTACACCCCCTTCCTTTTTCTCTTGACAAATCATTCAAGGATGCATCACACAAACACTAAGACTTCTTCCTCTATATCTGCACATCTGATTTTATTTGTTCTTGTAGTTAATATTCTTGGGTAGCTCCTGTCTGCCCTACTTTTCTCTACCATTGGTACATCATCTTCACAACCTGTTACACCCATGGAATTCAGGCAGTCAGTTGTGCAGCAGTCATTAGCTAAGGAAGTCCTCCCCCATCCACCTGCATATAACCCTAGTTTGCCTCCCTCTAATGTCCTTCAAGACCCTCCTGCCACCAACACCCTCATTTTTGTCTCTAATTCTCCTGCCACTTCTCCCCCTGTAGGTAAGCAACTCCCATCCAGGCAAGATGTCAGCATCTCAGGAAGATTCAATCCAGAGATGCTCTTGGCTTTGAGTGAAGCCCATCCTCCCACTGGGGCAGGCCCAAGAATGGGCCCATCCTGATATATGTTCCCTTGTCTACTTCTTAACTTTACAACTGGAAAGCCTAGAGTCCACCATTGTCTGAGAAACACAAGGTTCTGATTTCTCTGATAGAGTCCATCTCTAGGACCCATCTGCAAAATTGGGATGACTGTCAGCAGTTGTTATTGACCCTGTGCCCTGCTGAGGAATGGGAGAGGATGAAGATTGAGGCTAGAAAGATCTTATTGGTGGGGCATACAGAGGAGGAGGCCCACAAATTGCTGAAACAGTGTTTCTCCTTGGAGAAGCCTGAATGTGATCCAAATTCTTCAGGGGGGAAAGAGGCTTTCATCACATTTTAGTAGAACTTGTTGAATGGGACTCTAGAAGCCATTTGGAAACCCATAAATCTGTCAAAAACCACAGATATAACACAGGGACCACAGAAGTCCCCAGCTGCAACCATGGAGAGCCTCAGAGAGGCCTTCCAGGTTTATACCCTGTTGGCCCCCTCTGCTCCAGAGAACAATAGAGCTATAAGTTAGGCTTATGTTACTAAATCTGCACCTGATATTAGGACAAAATTACAAAAATTGGTGGGATCCTAAGGAATGAACACACCTCAGGTGTTAGAAGTGGCTCCCAGGGTGTTTGATGATAGGCATTCAAAAAAAACAAAAATTGGCCAGAGTTGTTGCAGAGAGATCAGCCAGGAAACAAGGAAATTTTTAGCCAGCCACCACCAGAGAGGACCCTGATGGACGCAACCCCAGGAGGCCCTATGGGTAGGTGCCTAGAAAGTCAGGAGGACATCCCCCATTGAGCAGAAATCAATTTGCCTATTACAAGGAGGAAGAGCACTGGAAAAAGTAATGCCCCCACGGGCCCTCTACCAATAACCCTTCCCACATCAGAGGAAAAAGAAGATTCAGACTGAAGGGGATGGGACTCATTCTCCCTTGGTCCCTGGGACCCATGGTACATGTTGAAGTAGGGATCCAACTAGTCCATTTCCTGGTGGACACTGGTGCTGAGAGGTCAGTTTTAAAACATCTTCTAGAAGAGCTTTCATCAAAAACCATCCCCATGTAGGGATCTATGGGAGCAGTGCAAAACTGCCACACTGGACTTGACATTCCCCTTGATGGGATGAAACCTCCACCAAACTTCATCTCTCAGAAGGCCAGACGGGATATCCCATCACATTGAGAGGTTGGTGGACTTTGGGATATGAAGTCCCTGTCTGCCTCCATGGAACACCTCTTTTTGCCAGTACAAAAACTGAGACATCAGAGTAAAAGCAGTTTCAGGACTTGAGAGAAGTTAACCAGTGAGTGGTAACTTTGAATCCTATTGATTCCAACCCCTAAAACCTCTTGAATTTGCTGTGTCCTTAGTACCAGGTGAATACTGTGCTAGATTTAAAGGATGTTTGCTTCAGTGTGTCCCTTGGTCAGCTACCCAGCCTATCACTGCCTTCCAGAGGACTGACCCTGTTTCCAGGGACTCATTCCAGCTCACCTTGACCCAGCTTCCTCAAGAATTCCAACATACACCCACCCTGTTCAATGAGGCCCTTTAGAAGGACTTGCTGAGTTTTGCATCCCACCACCCTAACCTCACCCTGTTTCCCTATGTGGATGATGTGTTATTAGCTTCTCCTAGCTATTCAGAATGTCCTCAGGGGACACAAGAGCTTCTTCAGCTAGTAGGGGAGTTGGGCTACTGCATCACAACCAAGTAGGCACAACTCTGTGACCCTAAAATATTGTATCTGGTGTATGAATTTTCAGAAGGAAGAAGACCTTTGTTTCAGGCTAGGAAAAAGTCTATCCTCCAGATACCCACACCTACTACCAAGAATCAGGCCTGAGAATTACAATATGAAGCTGGATAGTGTTGTCTGTTGATACCCAGTTTTGCTGAGATATTGTGGAACCTCCCTTCTGCAACAGAAAGAAAAAAATCCTAGATTGGGGAATATATGAAGAAACACCCTCTAGAATCTGAAAAGAGCTCTGGTATCAGCCCTGGCTCTGAAACTAAATGAATTTAGTAAGGCCTTTCATCTTCCATGAGGTAAGAAGGATTGCTAAGTAAGTCCTCACACAGTTGTTGGGACTCTGGAAGTGGCCCGTGGCATATCTCTCTAAAAGATTAGATCCTGAGGCCTCAGGGTGGCCCTCATGTCTTCAGGTGGTACCATCTTCAGCTTTATTGGTCATGGAGGCTGATAAGTTGACTTTCAGATAGGAGCTGGTCCTAACTGCCCCTCATTCAGTGGAGACTCTGATCAGGGGCTAACAAATAGATGTCAAATGGCTGCCTCACTCAGTATCACAGCCTCTGGTTCAACATAGTCTTCTCAGCAGGACAAGTTCTCAATCTGGCTACACTCATGCCAGGTGATGACCCCAACAGCCCAATTCATGACTGTGAAGAGGTACTGGACCAGATCCGGGGGTATGATAGGATCAGACTTAACAGACATCCCCTTGGTTGTGACAGATGCCACCATCTTCACAGATGGAAGAAGACTGGGGATAAGCAGGGTGCATAGGGTGAGGACTGCAGTGACAACACTGGAGCAAGTCATTTGGGCCCATTCTCTGCCCAAGGGGACCTTGGTCCAAAAGATGGAACTGAGCACCTTGGCCCAGGTCCTGAGATGGGGAAAGGAAAAAAAGATAAATGTATACACTGACAGGAAGTATACCTTTGCTGCTTTACATGCCCATGAGAACATTTACAAGGAGAAAGGGCATTGACAGCAATAGGAAAGACTTTAAGAGCAAAGAAGTGATATTGTCTCACCTAGAGGTCATAGGGTTTCCCAAGCAGGTGGCCATCATTCATGTTCATGGTCACCAAAAGGAAAATACACTCGAGGCTAAGGGAATCAACATGGAGATCACCCAGCCAGAGAAGCAGCCCTGAGGCCATCTGAACTCTTAGTCATCCTGCTTAGCATGAGTCCTCTTCCCCTTTGCTCCTGACTAGCCCCACTTACAATACAGAGGAAGATAAAGAAGCAATCAGGTTGCGAGCAAAGAAAGTTCCCCAAGGCTGGTGGAAATTTCCAGATTGTCACATCTATCTCATTCAGGCATGAGGACAACAGCTCATCCAGCAGCTGCATTCAGTCAACAACCTAGGGTGTTCCAAGATGTATGAGCTTCTACCTCTAAGATACTACTTTTCAAAGGTACAGGAGATGGCCCACCAGGCCTCTCTTAGGTGCCCAACCTGTGTATAAGTAAATCCCAGCCAGGGCCTGTCTGCCCTCCTTGGGGTCAGATTCTAAGTTTGAAATACTGGAGAATACTGGGAAGTGAATTTCACAGAGATCAAACCACCAGTGTGTGACTATTAACACCCCCTGGTTTTCATAGATACCATCTGTTTGCACAGAAGTCTTTGCTACTCAAGGGGAGACTGCCACTGTGAAGGCAAAGAGCTTCTCTGGGAAATCATTCCCAGAAGAGGACTACAGGTATCCATTGGATCTGACAATGGCCCCACCTTTGTAGCCTCTATAATTCAGTTAGTCAGTAGGGCACTGCTTATAAATTTGAAATTCCACTGTGCCTGTGGACCCCAAAGCTTGGGGCTAGTGGAACTAATGATTCAGATCATAAAATACACTCTGATCAAATTGATGTTGGAAACTTGTGAAGGGTGGATCAGCCTGCTGCCCTTGGCTATCCTTAGAGTGATATTCCCCCTTACAAAGCAGGTTTTCCTCTTTATGAATTTATGTTTGGAAAACCCCCTCCAGCTGGTCCCCAAATAAAAATTGAGGTAGTAGAAAACTTTCTATCCAGGCCCTGTGAAAGTATCTCCAGTCTCTTCAACAGGTACTGAAAACCATTCATTCCCAGGTACCAGCTACTCAGCCCCTCCCCTTCTCTACATCTTGCCATCCCTTCTAGAAAGCCCTCACCTCTCAAGGTTGATGGAATCTCAACATAGGTTCACTGTTCAAATGTCAAGAGAGTGAAATAGTGGACTGCTGAGCTGGGACCTGGTCCTTTAAAGCTAAGGCTAGCCCAATCATGATTGTGATGCTTGTCCTTATCATGTTTAGACTGATGAGCCTGATCTCTGGGGAAATGCAATGAGGAGAGTCATTTTCCTTTCTTCTCACTTCCTTTAGCTCAGGAGAGATCCTAGACAATGTCACTTGTGGTACCATCTGTCTCTGGAAAGCTCTCAGTTTCTCTGAGTTTGATCTCTGTAAATTAGTGAAGAGAGATTTTAGAAGCTACTACTATCAGTTCATCAGCCTGGGAAGCCACAATTTTTCTGAGTGTCTCCATTCAATCCACTTAGAGAACTGACTCCTCAACTGACTTCTAATGCCCTAACAGGGGCTGCGTAAAGATTGCTTCCTATAGTGTGGGATCAAATGTCACTAATGATATATATCATAGTTGCAAAAAATGGATCCCTAGTCGTTATTCTGATACAAAGGCCTCTGGACTCTAAATGGGCCACAGGATGGAATTGGGGATTCTGCTTCTGGCTCCCTGTAGGACTACTGCTTTACCCAGAGAAAATCATTACCCTTCAGATCATGATGCTAAGCTGGGCAACAGAGCAGCTCATACCCTCTTTTAAACTGATGTATATGAGAGATCCTACTATAATCCCTTTTATAACACCTTGCCAAATTAAGAGGCTCTAATTGAGTCAATGCTTTGACATCATTCTTAGTGGAGTTGGCAATATGATAGCCAACCCAACTCCATCTTGAGCCTCAACTTCAGCTTCTACCTGTACTTGACAAAGTGCTTGTCCTTGGACAAAGCACCCCAAACCCACATCCTATTTGGCAGTAAACTTGCTGCAGCTTCTGGATGTTTTTTAGCTCTCCTAGTGTGTGAAACTTCCTTGAGACCCCTGACTAACCTGACATTGTTCTCCATCTGGATAAAGAAGATGTAGATCTTTTTTATAAAATGGAGTACTACTCAGCAATAAATAATGAGAAACTAATGACATTTATAGCTTAGTGGATGAAAATTGAGGCCATACACTTAAGTGAAATAAATAGGACACACATGTGTAAATACTGAATAGTTTCTCTGGTGTGAAAACTTAAAAGTATAAAAAGGATCAAAATGTATAATTGATATATTGTAATAAGAAGAAAAGGTCTAAACGGGTAGCAGAAAGGAAACCAGGGAAAAGAAAAAAATATGAGAAAAGAAAAAAATGGAAACAAAGTCAGGTAAATAGGGAAGGATGGAGGTGGTGAAGGGAGGGCAGGGGAATGAGGAAAAAAATAGGAACCAAGACACACCATGCAAAGCCACAAGATCCCAGTGATGAAAGGGACTGTATTGTACACCTAAAATGCACCAATAAACTTTAAAAAGAAAAGATTCATCTTGCTCTCCACTGAACCCTCCCCAAAGAAAGCATCTTTTAAAAGAAGAAATCAAACAGCTTCCCATTGGAAAGAGAACTATCAAGGCACTAACCCTCACACAGCTTTAATAAAGGGACTCAGATCTGGCACAGAGTGTGGCACATTGCCATTGTTCTAACTCACCCATCCACAACAGCTGGAGGCCCCAGCAAGATGCCCTCAATGGGTGGACTGGTCTTAGGGCTGTTCCTCATGTCTGCAGCAGCAAACTGCAGGGGAGACACACCCTGAGACCTCCCAGGCCCCGTAGTCTCATTACTGACACTGAGGAGACTACAGAGACTCCTGAGACATCTTCCAAATTTGTTGCATTATTCCTGGCCTAGTCTGCAGGTAAGGATCCTTCTGGTTCTGGTAGGGAAAAGTAGTCCTTGAGGAAGGTGTTTGTTCTCTGGGCCCCTCCTAAGGTCAGCACACTGACTGAGGTGGCCAGCTGCTCTGGTCTTGTGTGGTCTGGTCTGGTGAAAGTAAGCCAATTTGGTAAAGCCCTAGTGATGGGTATGGAATGTTTTTGGCCTGTAAATGCTTGCTGTTATGGGTGAATGAATGGTGACACACAGTGTAAGTACAGAATATTCTGTTCCTTCCCCATGACAAAGAGGAGAATTGCCCCTCAGAGTCACAAGGTCTGAAAGAGGTCATATTGGGGTTCATGTGCACATCTAAGAAAGGCCAAATGGGTGCTCATGTGACAAGATAAAGACACCCTAAAGTCTGGATGGTCCTTAAAGTGCTTGAGAGGCCGTGGCCAGTCAACCGACAGTGGTTTCTCCCACAAAGCTACACCCCTTTTCTTTGTCTGTTGAGACATCATTCAAGGGTGCGCCACATAAGCACTAAGGCTTCTTTATCTATGTCTGGATGCCTTCTTCTCTTTTTATTTATTCTTGCAGTTCCTTTTCTTGGCTACCTCCTGCCTGCCCTAAGTCTATCATGGGGACATCATCTTCACAACCTGTTATACCCATGGTCATCAGGCAGTCAGTTCTGTAGCAATCATAAGCTAAGTAAATCCTCCCCCATCCACCTCCATAAAACTGTAGAACACTCCCCTCTCCTGTCCTTTGAGACCCTGCTGCCACCAACTCCCCCATTTTCACCCCTACTTCTCCTACCACTTCTTCCCCTTTGGGAGAGAATTTCCCATCCTGGCATGAGGTCACTACCTCAGGAAGACCCAATCCAGAGATTCCCTTGCCTTTTAGGGAGGCCCCTTATACTAATGGGATAGGCCCTGGAAAGGGCCCATCCTGGTATATGTTCCCTTGTCCACTCCCGATCTCTACAACTGGAAAACCCAGAGTCCACCATTCTCTGAGAAATCTAAGGTTCTGATTTCTCTCATAGAGTCCATCTCTAGGACTCATCTACAAAACTGGGATGAGATCAGCAGTTGTTATTGACCCTGTGCCCTGCTGAAGAATGCGCAGGATGAGGACTGAGGCTAGAAAGGTGGCCATTCAAAGGAGGAGGTCCATGAATTACTGAAACAGTGTTTCTCCTTGGAGCACCCTGAATGGGATCTGAATTCTTCTAGGGTAAAACAGGCTATCATCACATTTTACCAAAACTTGTTAAAGGGGATTCAAGCAGCAGCTTGGAAACCCATAAATCTGTCAAAAGCCACTGATGTAACACAGGGACCAGAGGGTTCCCCTGCTGCACTCCTGGACAGCCTCAGGGAGGCCTTCCAGGTTTATACCCTGTTTGACCCCTCCACCCCAGAGAAAAGAGACCTGTATATTAGGTTTATGTTACTCAGTCTACACCTGATAATATGAGAAAATTACAAAAATTGGAGAGATCCCAAGGAATGAACACACCTCAGGTGTTAGAATTAGCTCACAAGGTGTTTGACAATAGGGAGTCAGAAAAACAAACTGGCCATGGTTTTGGCAGAGAGATCAGCCAGGAAAGAAGCAAATATCTTGCCAGCCACCATCAGAGAGGACCCTGAGGAA
Organism: Heterocephalus glaber; assembly: GCF_000247695.1. Next base: position 189,440 of record NW_004624968.1, on the reverse strand, counting down.
ATACAACCTCAGGGGGCCCTAAGGGCAGGTGCCTAGAAAGCCAGGAGGACATCTGCCATTGGGTAGAAATCAATTTGCCTATTACAAGGAGGAAGGGTACTGGAAAAATGAATTCCCCCACAGGCCCTCTGCCAATATCCCTTCCCACATCAGAGGGAAAGGAAGATTCAGACTGAGGAGGATGGTGCTTCTTCTTTCTTGGTCCCATGGTAATGTTGAAGTAGGTGCCAACTGGTCCATTTCCTGGCAGACACTGGCACTGAGAGGTCAGTTTTAGAAAATCTTCTGGAAGAATTTTCATCAAAAACCATCCCTGTTGGGGGCCAGGGAGCCATCTGAAACTGCTACACTGGACTGGGCATTCCCCTTGCTGGGATGAGACCTCCACAGTACCCCATCTCTCAGAAGCCCAGACAAGGGATAACCTCTCACATTAAGAGGCTGGTGGACTTTGGCATATGACATCCCTCTCTGCCTCCATGGAACACCCCATTCCTACTAGTACAAAAAATGGGGAAATCGGATTATAAGCAGGTTCAGGACTAGAGAGAAGTTAACCAGGGAATAGTAACTTTGCATCCTATAGGCCCCAAGCCCTACATGCTCTTGAGTTTGCTGTCTCCTGAGCACCAAGTGTATACTCTGCTAGATTTAAAGGATGCTTTTTTTCGGTGAGCCCCTTGACCCAGCTACCCAGCCTATCTTTGCCTCCCAGCTTCCTCAAGGATTCAAAACTGCACCCACCCTGTTCAGTGAGGTCTTCCTGGTGGGGCATTCAGGGCGAGGAGGCCCATGAAGTGCTAAAAAAAGTTTCTCTTTGAAGTAGCCTGAATGGGATCCTAATTCTTCTGGGGGAAATCATGCTGTCATCACATTTTACCAGAACTTATTAAAGGGGATTCAAGCAGCAGTTTGGAAACCCAGAAATCTGTCAAAAACCACTGATGTTACACAGGGACCAGAGGAGTGCCCTGCTGCATACCTGGAGAGCCTCATAATGTTTTTGCACTACTTATACACAATTAAGTGATAAAATAGCCCATTTCCAGTGCTTGTTTGAGTATCTTTATGTATCTTATTACGTATGTGATACTTTTGTAGAATTTTAAAACATCTTCATAAAACTTTTTTTTGCAGTGCTTGGGATCAAGCCCAGGCCCTTGCACATGCCAGGCAACCATTTGACACCTGAGGTACATCCCCAGACCATTTGTTTCTTTCCAATAATGAAATTCACCTGAATATCACAGCCTTCATGTTTCCAAAGTAAGAGCCTTCCTCTCCCTTCCCATAATTGCTAAGTCCATGTAAACTAGGGATTTCTTTTGCTTTGTGTGTTTCCCCAGGACTGTTATATGATGGCTGCCTAGAAAATGAGTTAAATTTTAATTATGTTGTATTTTAGTCGGTGCATCAGAAAGTGATCCCATTCTATAGGAATATTTACACCAAGAGTGAGGAAGTAGTGAGGACTTTATGTAACATTGGTGTTTACTGGAATGTGTGGATCTGAGTTTATGGGTAATTTGAGTGATGCTAAACTCAGGTAACATTAGAGTAACAGAAGTGTTTCCTAGATGAAAATAGACAAATACAAGAAAATCATACAACATTAGACCCAGATTACTGTCCAGCCTGATGAGAGACTCATAACCGAAATTCCAAACAGCAGTGAGAAAGGGAGGATTTTTCCGGATGTGGACCTGCTTAGGTGGTGATTATCCACTTGTCTCTGGCTCCCTCCAGTGTTTGCTCGGAAGCTTGCTGTGGCCTCTGGTGAAGAGCACTTCACAGTCTCCGCCAAGCAGTGCAGGTCAAACAGCTTTCCCTGGAAAGACCAAATCCTTACTGCTGGTGTATTGTGGGTGTTTTAGGAATCTGGGTGGCAGCAGTTTTTTCTGATGACTTTCTTTTTTTCCCATTAAGTTTGTTGGTACATTTTAGGTATAAAATACAGTTACATTCATCATTGGGATCTTGTACCATTACATGAGTCTCTTGGTTCTTATTTTTTTCCCCTTCCCCTGCTCTCCCTTCACCCCCTTCACCATTTCCTATTTGCAAAGACTTTGTTTCCATTTTTTTCCTTTTCTCATATTGTTTTCTTTTCCCTTCTTTCTTTTCCCCTACCTCCCCCACTTCCCTTACTCCTTTAGACCTTTTCTTCCTATTACACAATGTCAATTATACATTTTTAAAATTACATTATCAAAATTTAGAGGACATTACCACAGATTTTACAGAATTTAAAAGGATATAGGAAGCACATTACAAAAATGTGTTTTGAAATAAATTTGACAATTCCTAAGAAATACCTAAGAAGACAAATTAATGAAACTAACTCTGGAGGAAATATAAAAATTGAATAGCACCTATTAAAGAAAGTATATTCCTAGCATGAAAATCTACCTACTTGACAACAACAAGCTCATATACATTTTAACTGATAAATTATATCAAACATTTAAAGGAGAAAATAGAAGGAATACTTCTTCCCTCATTTTAGGAAATCAACATTGTGCTAATACTAAAACTGCATAAAGATAATAGAAGAAAAATGTATGAACATAAATAGAAATTTGTTTAACAAAACAAACCATTAAAAGTCAGATCTGGCAGTATGTAGAAAGTGGTTTTATTATAGGGATGGCAGTGTTGGTTCAGCATTGGAAGATCCACCCCCCAAAAGTCATCATTTTACCAAAGGAAAGGAAAAAGCCGTATGATCCTGTCTCTACTTGGAGAAAAAATATTGGAGTAAATTCTAGAGCTGTTCATGCTAAAAGGTTTCAGGAGATTAGAAGTAGAA
>NW_004624968.1:148679-162099 GCF_000247695.1 Heterocephalus glaber | reverse complement strand
TTTCTTTCTTTCTTTCTTTCTTTCTTTCTTTCTTTCTTTCTTTCTTTCTTTCTTTCTTTCTTTCTTTCTCTTTTCTAATTGCTGTGGCTAATGTTGCCAGAACTACATTGAACAGGAGTGGTGAGAGTGGGCTTCCTTGTCTTGTTCCTGATTTTAGCATGAAAGTTCTCAGTTTTTGACCATTTAGTATGATGTTGGCTGTTGGTTTTTCATAGGTAGCCTTAATCAGGTTGAGATAAAGACGTCTATTCCAATTTTCTGTAGGGTTTTTTAAAACATGAATGGGTGTTGGATCTTGTTGAATGCCTTTTCTGCATCTATTGAGATGATCATATGAATTTTGTCCTTGACTCTGTTAATATAGTGTATAACATTTATTGACTTATGAGTGTTGAACCATTCTTGCATCCCTGGGATAAATCTGACTTGGTCAGGGTATATGATCTTCTTGATGACCCTCTGTGTTCTGTTTGCCAGTATCTTGTTGAGGATTTTTGCATCTATGTTCATTAGGGAGATTGGTCTGTTGTTCTCTTTTTGGGTTGGGTCTTTCCATGACTTTGGAATCAAAGTAACACTTGCTTCCAGGAATGAATTTGGAAGCCTTGCTTCCATTTCAATTTCCTTGATGAGTTTAAAGAGTAATGGCAATAGTTCTTCTTGAAATATCTTGTAGAATTCAGCAGTGAAGCCATCAGGACCTAGGCTTTTCTTTGTTGGTAAATTTTTTATTACATTTTCAATTTCACTCATTGTAATTGGGGTGTTTAGTATTTCTATATCTTCTGCATTTAACTTTGTTAATACGTAAGTATCTAGGAATCTGTCCATTTCTTCTGTGTTTTCCATTTTATTAGAGTAAAGTTTCCCAAAGTAGGTATTGATGATCTTCTGGATTTCTCCAGGATCTCTTGTGACTTCAGCTGTTTTAGTCTTAATTGTATGGATTTGTGCCTTTTCTTTCCTTTTTCTGATAAGGTTGGCCAAAGGTTTATCTATTTTATTCATTCTTTCAAAAAACAACTCTTTGATTCATTGATTTTTTTGTATTATTCTCTTAGTCTCAGTTGCATTGATTTCTGCTCTAGTCTTTATAATTTCTCTCATGTATGAGCTTTGGGTTTGTCATGCTCTTCTTTTGCTAAGAGCTTGAGGTTCTGCATTATGTTATTAATCTGAGTTCTCTCTGCTTTCCTAATATGGGCATTCAATGCTATAAATCTCCCTCATAAAACTGCTTTCATTGTGTCCTATAGATTCCTGTATGTTATACTGGCATTATAATTTACTTGTACAAACTGTTTAATTTCTTCTTTAATTTCCTCTGTGACCCATTGGTAGTTCAGGATGATGTTCTTCAGTTTTCATGTGTTTGTGGGGGTTTTGCAGCTTCTTATGTTATTGATCTCCAATTTTATTGCACTATTGTCTGATAATATACAGGGGGTAACTTCAGTTCTTTTACATTTACTTAGACATGTCCTATGAGGTAGCATATGTCCTATTCTGGAGAATTATCTGTGTGTAGTCAAAAAGAATATGTATTCTGATTTTGTGTGGTGGAACACTCTGTAAACATCTATTAAATCTATTTGTTCAATAAATTGGTTAAGTTCTAGAATTTCCTTGTTAATTTTTAGTCTAGATAATCTTTCTATTTGTGATAGTGGTGTATTGAGTTACCCCACTAAAATTGTGTTAGTGCTTATTTGGTTTTTCATGTCCATTAATATTTGTTTTGTATAGTTGGGGGCATTCATATTTGGTGCATATATATTTATGATTGTCATGTTTTCCTCGTGGATTGTTCCCTTCAGAAGGATATAGTGACCATCTTTGTTTCTTAATTAATGTGGTTTGAAATCTACTTTCAAAGTAGTGTGTCTGCAAATAACATTGCTACCCCTACTTTTTTCTGGGTTCCTGTCCCATGGAGAACTGTTTTCCATCTTTTTACTTTCAGTCTATGAATTTCTTTTTGAATTAGGTGTGTTTCTTCTATAAAGCATATTGTTAGATTTTGCTTCTTAATCCATTCTAACAGTCTATTTCTTTTGATTGGTGAGTTGAGGCCATTAACATAGATGGTTATACTTGATAGATATTGATTCATCATTGTCATGATGTTTTGATTTTGTTGCCTCTTTTATTTATTTTTCCCCCTTTCCCTTTAGTTTCTTACCTTTCCTGGTGGCTTCCCTCTGTTGGGCTTGATCTTTGTTGTCTTTTTCTGGGATATTGCTTAGAATTATATGGAGTGCTGGTTTGGTTTTCATGAAAATTTTAAGGTGTTCTTTTCATAGAAGTATCTAATTTCCCCATCAACTTTGAAAGACAATTTTGCAGCGTACAACAGTCTAGGTTGTAAGTTATTTTCTTTTAGGGCTCAACATACTTCACACTTCAGGATCTCCTTGAGTTGAGGGTTTGTGTTGAGAAGTCTGCTGTGATTCTGATGGGCTTTCCTTTGTAGGTGATTTGTTTCTTTTCTCTAACTGCTTGTAGGATTTTGTTCTTCTGTTGGGTTTCTGGAAACTTGACTGTTATGCGTCTAGGTGTAGATTTCTTTTGATCATGGCTAGTTGGAGTTCTATATGCCTCACTTATCTGTATGTCCAATTCTCTACCTCTGTCTGGGAAGTTTTCTATTATTACTTCTGTGAACAGATTTTTTTTGTCAATTTTACTTTCTCCTGCTTTCTCATGGACTTCTATCATTCTTATGTTGTTATTCTTTGCATCATCTAGCAGCTACTTTACTGATTTCTCCTTGTCCCATACTATTTTTAAGAAATCTGTTTTCATGGTCATTAACCACAATCCTGTCTTCTATATCTGATATTTTATCCTCAGATTCCCTTAATCTGCTGTGGATACTTTTAATGGAGTTTTTAATCTCCTGGATATCTGTTTGAATTTGTTTCATGGATTCCATTTCTTTCTTATGTTCAGTGATCATGGTTTCCATTTCTTTCCTATGCTGGACATGCATGGCTTCCAGCATGATTCTGAGCTTATCTATTTTTTTAATCTGTTCCTGTTCTAGGGCCTCTAATCATGTCTTTCACTCTGCTCATCATCTCTGTAGTTATCTGGAAATTCCTTTTAATTTTTCTAGGGCCTCATTCATTGTTTTTGTTACCTTCTGTGGCATCAGTTCAGGGTGTCCAGGTGGTTGATTATTATACTTTTCCACTTCCTTTCCCTCAGAATTCACCATTTGTCTGGTGGAAGTCTGAGCTTGTGCTTTGCTTAAATGTCTTCTCATTTTTGTTTTTGGTACTGTCCTAGATTTAATTCCTGTGTTGATACTTCAAAATTGCTTATTGTAAGTATTTTTGGTGCTTGTATTTAGAAACCTTATGGAATAATTGCTTCTCAGAGGTGTCTTCCTGATATAGCTGGCCTTTAGGTTTTGAGTCTCTAATGACTCTGAGGCTGCCTCATTTTCATTACATCAGATAGGACAACTGCTTAGATCAATCACTACACCTTAGCCCAAGTGAAACAATCAACAACACCATAGCATCAAGTACATCTTACAAAATGACAATTTGTGGTAGTTATTAATCTATCACCTTTAACTCTGTGAATTAAATCAAATCGAGGACCAATCCAACATATGTTTATAATGAATAAACTCTTCAATATAGCAACTTTACCCTTTGAGATGTGGACATAGAATGATTTTGTTAGGGAAGGATAGATAGGTAGAAGGATAGGGATAGTTTAGCAGTGAGGCCAGAGGACACAGGCAAGATAAGAAAAAAGAAGAAGTGAAAAATAAAGAAGGAATCTGAATTAGGGCTAGAACAGCAACAAAAAGGGAGATGAAGAACAATGTGGGACAGCAAGAGAGCGAGTGTGAGACAGCAAGAGAAAGAAAAGAGAAAAGAAAGTAAAAAAGAAGAGAAAAATAAAAATTTGAAAGGAGTAGGAAAAAATTTTAAAAAGAGCAAAATAATAATAATAATTTTGAAAATAACAAATAAGAAATAAAAACGAACATGAAGGGCCTCTTTCAGGGTATGTATCTGTTGTCACAATACACAACATGGGCAGCAGTGTGCAGATATACGTCAATGAGTTTCAGCAAGCCAGTCACAGACCCATGGGATTCAGGCAGATTCCATGGCTGTGAGGTTTTTGATTTGGACTGTGTTGGCAACTACACCATAGATAATTCCTCCCAAAGCAGCCATGAAAGCTATTATTCCTAGGACAATGAGGGTTATGGGCTCCCTCTTTTGTTGGGAAGACAGATTCTGGGCCTCTGTTCCTGGGTGAGGAAGCCCTTCCTACAGAGAATTGACTAAAATCTGATTGAGATTCAATATTCCTTCAGGATGTGGACTCAGTTGGACAAGTCCCCGAGCCCCAACACAGGTGTGGGGGTCTAGGTAATGGAGTCCCTATGACTCAATAGGGCTGGGATAGGATTCCACCAGGTGGGGCACATATGAGATGGGCTTTGTTATTGGGCGTTTTTAGGCGTGAGTTGTTGGCCCACCTCGGGGTATTAGGGCTACTTATGACAGGGTCTCAAAAGGAAAGGGAGGGGTGCCAAGTGCATGACCACCTGCTAGTGATGATATCTTTGTCCAATTCCAGCACATAGGTTCTATTTTTTCCCAAGGAAAGTCAATGTAGACTACCAAGTGGTCAAGGGGTAGGAGTGGTGACTGGATGGGCAGGCTGCTTCTGAAGGTCCTGTGTCTCCTGTAATGGTCTGGACCCAATTGGTAAAGTGTGGGTCTTCTGTGGTCTGGCACACTTGGACCTGTGGAAGTATGAGATCAAAGTCTCTGCATTTAGCCCAGCCAACCGCTCTCCCAAATCCCTGGCATTTAGCTGTCTGCCAGTGGTAACAGCAGTGCTGATAGAAAATTTGACTGAGAGGAACAACTGGTACTGGTTCCATCAGACAAGTCTGGTCCTTAGAAGAGGGTGATTTATCTGGGGCAGATTAGATAAGGTCCCAATAATATCCTTTGACATTAGGTCCCAAGAGTTTTTGAGGAGTGGGTATATGGATGAGGTCTATGAATGGGTTGGAATAATTAAGTGACCTCACAGATAAGATTACCTCCTCAGTGCTGTCTATTCTGAGGACTTGGAAAGTTGGAAGGGGGCCTGCCATTTTGGGCCCTGGGAAACATAGCCAGCAATTAGAGAATCCAGAAGCAAGGGATTGTGCCATCCCTATGACAGAGTTCTTATTCCAGGAATTTTTAAAAGAGTAATGGAAAGCCTGGAGCAATATCAGTAGAAGTAGAGTGGTAATCCTTCTTACATGCAAAATGGTTCCACCCATCAGGCAAGAGACAAAAAGATTGTAAACAATGTAGAACAATGATGGTAATCCCAAGTGGCACACAAACCCAGAATAAAGGGTGCTTATATCCCTGTGGGTCAACTGGCATTACTTATCTTTATGCCTTTTGAAGAGGAAATGGAGGTCCTCTACAGGGTCACAGGAATAAGACATGGAGTGGATATCTGCCTGAGATGGTGTTCTTAGAGGCTCAGATGATGGATGAGCTCTAGTCTCTCTGGGGGTGGCCCATGGCTTGATGTGGGAATGGTCGATCCAGGGGTTGTGACCTGTAACCTTGACAGCTGTGGACATGGATAAGAGGACCACACTGGGGCCTTCCCACTGGGGCTAGGCTAGACTCTGAGTATCCAGAGCCTTTACCAACACCAACGTTCCTGGACAAAAGAGAGGTTCTCCAATGGGAGTTGGTACAGGCTTGGTCTGTCTCAGGATGCATAGGATGTATTGGAACTGGGCTAGGGCTTGTACCTGTCATAAGTCTTGGTGTGTCCCCTCATTAATGAGGAGATCATTCCAAAGGAAATGCCTCACATAGAGGATCTCAAAGGGAGACAAACCATGTAAACTCGGAGTTGTTCTGGACCAGATGATGGCCACAGGCAGGAGTTGGCTCCACGATGCCTTACATTCCAGTGATAGCTTTAACAGATGTTGTTTGAGAATCCCATTAGCCCATTCTACCTGTCCAGAGGACTGTGGCCTCTATGCACAATGGAGGTGATAGCCAATCCCAAGGACCTAGGAGACCACCTGAGTGACTTGGAATGGAATGCTGGACCATTGTTGCTCTGGAGTGTCCATAGCACCCCAAACTGAGGGATGATTCTCTGAACTAAGACCTTTACCACCTCTTTTGCCCTTTCAGTTCAAGTTGGAATGGCCTCAATCAACCTGGTGTGGGTATCAATGAATACCAACAGGCATTGGTTGGGTTTTCTTGGCATATAGGTAAAGGCAATAAGCCAGTCCTTCCCTGGACAGGATCCATGAAATTGGTGTCCAGGGAGTTGAATACATTGGTTTTGTGGATTAGTCCTCAGGCAGATTTCACACCCCTTAACAGTTTGCTGTAGTATCTGGTCTAAATCCTTTCCTTGGAAAACATTTTTGACTAGGATAAGAGTATTTTTTTGGCCTAGGTGGCACGTGTCATGAAAGCTCTTGATAACTTGCCATGCCAAAGCGACTGGTAAGAAAAGCCAACTGGTGGGGTGACCCACTACCTATCTGAGTTCAGATTCCATTCCTGCTCTCGAGCATACTGTATCTCCTAGTCAGTATTTTGAGGAGTAAGGGAGAGCACATTACTGACCACAGAAGGGGTCCTTTAAAATGTTGGGTGGCAGCTATTTTTGCCTCCCTGTTAGCCCTGTTATTTCCCTTGGCAACAAGGCCTTGGTCTTTCTGATGTCCAGGGCAGTAGAAGACAGCTACCTCCTGTGGCAGGTGAATGGAGTCAATGAGGTAGAGGATCTCTGAGGCATGTTAAATGGGAGATCTTGTGAGGAAAGCAATCCCCTCTCTTTCCATATAGCTGCATGGGTGTGAACTATATGCTAAGCATATTTAGAGTCTGTGTAGATGTTGACTTTTATCTTTGGCCAGTTGGAGTGCCCTAGTGAGGGACCTCATTTCTGCTTTCTGGGCACTGGAGCCAGCAGGGAAGGGGGTGCCTCAACAACCTCTGAGGCAGTTACCGCAGCATACCCTGCTTTCCTCTCTCAATTGGATATGAAAGAAATCCCATCTCTAAATAGTTCTATCCCAGGATCCTGGACAGGCTGATCATAAAGCCCTGGACTTAGTAGTTGAGTTTAGATCAAAACTTCAACACAATCATAAGTATTTATGTCATGTGAGTTTGGCAGCAAAGTGGCAGGGTTAAGACCCTGGCAAGTCTCTAGGGTCATATCAGGGCCCTGTAACAGCAACACCTGACATTTGAGGATCCTAGGTGTCAGAAACCTAAGGGTGAAGGTGACCCCTTAATAGCCACCTGATATCATGAGGGGTCTTGACAAAGAGTCTCCTTCCCTAGGTTAGCTTTTGTGCCTCTGGAACCAGGATTCCTGCAGCTGCCAATGCCCTCAGACATCCTAGCCACCCCTTGGTGACAGGATCTAGTTCTTTATTCAGGTAGGCTACGGTTTGGGGATCTGGGCCCAGAGCTTGTGTTAACACTCCCATGGCAGGCCCCTGTCTCTCAGTCATGTAGAGTGCATATTTTTCTTGATTTGGGAGTCCGAGGGCTGGGGCCTTTGTCAGGGCCTCTTTTAGCTTCTCAAAGGCCTTCTTGGCCTCAAGGTTACAAATGAGGATTTGGGTTTGGGCTTTTTGTGTCTCCCGGAGAAGTTGATATAATTCTCCATATCCTGGGATCCAAATCTGAAAAAAGCTGAAAATGTTCTCAAATCCTGAGTTGCCTAATATTTTGAGGCTAGGGGAAAGCCAAAATTGGCTCAATTCTCTCTGGGCTTAGTGCCTGTTTGCCATGTGAAATAAAAAAGCCCAAGTAGGTAACTTGTTCCTGTTACATCTGTGACCTTTCAAGGGACACTTAGTATCCCCTAGATGCCAGATAATTAAAAAGGGAATTTGTGGACCTTCTTACTGCTTCCTGAAGTTCCCCACATAACATCAGGTCATCCACATACTGTAACAAGGTAACACTTTCCTTTTTCCATTCTAACAAATCCTGGGCTAAAGCCAGTCCAAAGAGATGGAGACTGTCTCTAAAGCCTTGGGGAAGGACAGTCCATGTTAATTGTCCCCTCCTCCAGGATTTTCAAATGCAAAGTAGTCTTGGTTTTTCTGAGTTAACAGAATGTAAAAGAAGGCATCCTTTAAATACAGGACTGGAAATCATTTAGCACTTTCTGGTACTTGAGATAACAGGGTGTAAGTGTTGGGAATCACAGGATGCAATGGGATCAGAGCCTCATTTATAAGACTCAGGTCCTGCACTAATCTCCATTTGTTAGGTCCCTTCTTGACCCTGAGAATTGGACTGTTATATGGGCTTACAGTTTCCCGTAGCAATCTCTGAAGCAAAAGGGTTTGGATGATTGGCTTTAGCCCCTCCCTCACCTCAGGTTTAAGTGGATACTGTTTCTGGTGAAGGAAATGGAGAGGATTTTTCTTGTGAATGGTGGCTGGGGTAGCTTTTACAGCTCTTCTCACTGACTGGCCATCAGTCCAGATGCTGAGGTCAATATCTACCTCTTGCAGGGAACATACTCAGGGAATGTTGAGGCCCGAGGGTAGGAGAAGTTGAGCTCTGGCCTTGGCCAGGATGTCCCTTCCCAACAAGGGAGTGGGAGTTTCTGGAATGATCAAAAAGGAATGGGAGAAGTTTAAGTTTTTTTTTCAAGAGCAAGAGACAGATTTGGAAAAGATCCTCTTGACAGTTTGTCTTGAGACTCCTTGAACCAAGGTTGAGCATGAGGAGAGAGGCTCAGAAGATTCAAGCAGAACAGAGAAGCTGGTGCCTATGTCCAAGAGAAAGCTCACAGGCTGCGTCCCCACTTTGAAAGCAACCCGGGGTTTGATTGGGAGTACTGGAGTGAGTGGGGGTAAAACATGAGACCCTGGGGACCCTCACTGGGGACTTTTAAGGCCTTGGACCCTAAGAGGACATTCATCAGCCCAGTGGGTTTCTCCACACTTGAAAGAAGGCTGGGAGGGTTTGGAGGGCCTCTTAGCCTTCCAGAGAGGGCAGTCTCACTTTACATGATCTTGAAACCTGCAAAATCTACAGATTCTGGATTGGGGTCCTGTAGGCTCCCTAGTCACCTTATCAGGCATTCCTTCTTTGAGTGCTGCCAGCAGTTACTTATGTCTGCCCCTCTTCTCTTGTTTAACCTCAATGTTCCTGTTGTAGAAAGTCTTGGTAGCTTCCCTGATCAACTCATCTACCACAGGGGGCTACTTCTCTGGGTCAGCCATCAGCTTTTGAAGTTTTCTGTGGATATTGGGAGCAGACTGGGCTATTTACTTATCCTGCAATGGGAAATTTCCTTCTGGGTTTTCAGGGTCAATCTGAGGAAACTTGATCATAGCATCCTGGAGGCATTGGAAGAAAGCTGTTGGGGATTCTTCCTTTTCCTGAAATATCTGGCTCAATTTTCCATAACTGATGGGCTTAAGTTTTGCCCCTTTTAGTCCCTCCTTGATGCAATATAAAAATATGATCAGGCCTCCTTTTCGGTGCCATCTTCATCAGGTTTGCCCTACAGGGGATTGGCCCAAGGAACAGCCTCATCTCCTATGGGAGCATATTTATAGCTCCCCTCTCTGAGTGTCATCCCTCTGTGGGTCTCATGATGGGAATTAGCTGCCTGAGTTGCAGTGGCCAGAACTCTCTCAACATCTCTGTCACTAAGAGCTTCCCTGCGAATAAACATGACATCCTCCCAGTTTAAGTTAAAGAGGGTGGTGACCCAGTTAAAGGACCTTATGTAAGTATCAGGGTCCTAAGTCAAATTGCTGAGGTCCTTTTTTATGTCCTCCAACTCCAAATAAGTGAAGGTGACCTGTTGATTTGTCCCTTCCTGAAGGGAATAGAGACCCTATGGAGGGGCCAAAGGCAGCATAGGCACTTATCCATTATAAGGAGGTGTGGGTTCCTGATTCATCCCCTCCCAGAGTGCATGCTTGTCTGGTTGGGGCAAATCAGGGGACCACTTTAGCAGCAAAGTGGGCTCCACGTGACACTCTGAGACCCATTCTGGGTTATCCTGCAGGAGAACAAAGAGCTGGACACATAGGATCTCACTCAATTTTCCTTTTCATTTGCAAAAGAGATTTAGGTGTATGACAGTACTGTAATCTAAGGTTCCCCAAGTGGGTCACTGGATTCCATCTCCCAAAGGATATTGGCCCCATGCCTCAGTAACAGAGAAAGATCAGTCTCCACTTTTTAAAATTCTCTGGATCTAGGTCTTTCCAATGTTTAAGAAGACAGACGAGAGAAGAACATGGAGGGATAAGAGAGGATTTGGCACCCTTCTAGGAGAGGAAAAAGATGGAGGGAACTTACAGTTAGACTCAAGAAGGAAAGGGAAACAGAAAAAAAGAAGAAAGAAGCTGGTTGGGTGGGATCTGCTGGCCCTCCCAAGTAGAATTGACAACTCACATTATCAGAAATCTTATCCTGTAACTGCTTAGCCAGGAGAACACCACTCTCTCTCCTCCAACAGACCTAGGTGGGACAGATGGGGTTCTGGATGAGGACCCATGGCGAGAAGGTCCCACTTCTGGACCACATTCCACTTCTGGGTGCATGGAATCAGGATCCTATGCTTGTAAAAGGGTACAGCAACAGACAGATTTCCTCTCCCCCTTGTAGGGTTTGGGGCCAGGCCCACAGTAGCTCCCTCTGGATCCCAAATATTTCTGATGTCACCATTCCTCAAAAGCATGGAGCTCCAAATAAGCCCTTAATTTTTAAGGGTTGAATATGGGCTTAATGGACAAATCTCTTAGACTTTGTGGCCTCTCTAGTTGGTGCTGGAATTGGCACAAGAGGTTAGGAGTTGTGCCTTGTCCATGGAGAGAGACGTGGTAAGGATATGAATGGAGGGCCATGGGCAAAGGAAGGGAAGACCCTAGGATGTCAAAACAATGGAGCATGGTTAGAGGCCCCTGGACATACCACTCTCTTAGAGTGTCTGAGTCAAGGGGGACAGGGAAGGTTGGCTCATGGCCAAAGAGATGGCATAGGACTTGGGACTCAAAAGAGGGCTGGAGCCAACATCTGAGGGTCCCTGCTATATGCCAATTAGATTGCATTGCCCTAGAGATTCCTGGGAAGGGTTGATCATAGATCTCTCTCTGGCAGAAGGGGCAGCCTTGAGTGGAGAACCCACAACCCTCCAGGAAAGAGCACTCAGATGGAGATGGATAGAGGTTAGATACCTCCTGGAAGAATCTGGATCCCCGAGCTCAGGGGCAGAGTGATTGCTTCAACATGGGAGTACTCAACTGTCCTCACAATCACCCTGTGGTCTTTCTAATCTACTGAGCTGGAAGACCCACTCATTGACATAGGCTGGTCGCTACTTAAGTGACCCTCTGGCTTCTAAGTCATATTGAGCATATAACTGGACTCCCTCCAGAACTGTCAGGAATAAGGTATGACTCCTCCAGACATGGAGTCCCCTGACATCCTTGAATACTCCACCATGCTAGATTGTGGTGGGGGGTTACTCCAAGTGTTGAGCCGCGAAAGGGACAGAGTATCCCTCTGTGTACATTGTCTTTTAGGCTGAATACACTGTCCGAGTCTGATGTCTTCAAGCTGTTTGTTGGTCTCTATCTTGATCCCGGACCAGCCCCCCAATATATCACTGGTGGAGATAGGTGGAGAGTTCCCGAAGTCCTGGGCCTGACTCTCCCAATGATGTAGAAGGTTGTAGAAGAATCAGATAAAGAATGAAAGCATAGAAGCAAAGTTGTACTTTTATTCAGCAAGCGTGCAAGAGTACAGCTGCCTTTCCCCAGAGAGACAGGCAGGGGTGCCCAAAATGAAACTATCATTGAAGAGGGGGCTCAAGATGCTGATTTTATAGTAGGTGGGGCCTATCTTGCCTCTGGGCTGAGGGTGCCCTTACATGATTAACTTAGCTCATTGCTAGGGACAACAGGAAAAGGTCTTTTCAGGGACATTTTACATCTTAGGGCCAAGGTTCTTTTTCCTTTTGATCTTAGCAAACCAAGCTTTGCAGGGTACAGCATGAAGAGGAGGTGCAATGGAAGACTGTTAGCTTTTCACGGGTGGTTAAACCTGTTCTGCCAGCTATCTGAACTCCTTCAGCTGGGAGAGGGGGTCCTTCATCTCTCCCTGCCTATGTGTCTCTATCCCTACAATAGTGTAGTTTAATTACTAGAGCATCATATTTCAATCGGGGCTCTTATTTACCTCTTTTTTCTCTCTCTCTCTTTCTTTCTATGCCCCTACCATCTTCTCTCTCTTGGATTCTTCTTACTATATTTTTTCATCCCTTTTGAATGACTTTTTATTTTATTTTAATTTTTAACTACATATTTATGCAAATTATGAAGTAGATTAGGATATTTTGATGCATGAATATGAGAATATGACTCCAATGCATTAACATATCAATCAAACTACACCTTTATCATGTGTCTATATTGAGTATATTGCTACTTTTTTCATTTTTTCACAAATATTATTAAATTTTTAAATTTGTAACACTTTAAATGCTATATTTTATTACTTTATTCCACCAAGTTGGCTAGAGAGAACATCATAAAACAAGATAACAACAAAAGTACTAGCTTTAACTCTTACACAATTACACACACACACACACACACACACAGTATTTCTGCCTCCTTGTGGGGGCATCTGAACTGGAGACCAGTATTTCCTATAGAATTCCACTGTGGGAGAGGACCTAATAAAGGGAGCAACATGGAAATCCCCTTGTCTTTCCCTGTGTCTCCTTCTCAGCCTCTGTCCAGGTGGGAGAGGCCATTTCAGTCTGGAGCTGAGATCTTCCCTCCATGGTGACCTCTGTCCTCTGCCTAGTTTGCCCTTGGGAGCCTGGACCACAGCTGCCCTCATCCCCTCTGCTCTTGGGATTGAGGGTGAGGGGAAAATGCGGGGTCTGCATAAACTGTGCTCAGGTCCGGATCATGGCCCCAGCGCCTCAGTTCCCAGGCCTGGCTCCTGGATGCTTGGATGCCCAGGGTCTATGCACTGGCCTGGTTAATCTGAAAGCTACCAATAGATCAATAGCCCATTAGGTCATATTATGCTCTTGTAATATCAATACAAATGTTTTTCTCCCTTCTAATGATGTGATTTAGCTTTAATTTAATTAAAATTAAATAATTTCTTAAACTTAAATGTTAGGGGAAATAGCCCATGAATACATGAATTTGCCAAGATATTTATGTAATGAGAGAAGAGCCCAAACAATATATTGAACAAAACTATTTATTAAGTTCTTAACCATGATAACAAAGACAATGAGGAATAACTGCAAATATAGATTTTAGAAATATACGTATAAAAGGAAAAGAATTAATAATTTTAACCAATATTGTTATAAGTAA
>NW_004624968.1:122039-148579 GCF_000247695.1 Heterocephalus glaber | reverse complement strand
ATATTTGGATAAATTCATTAACAGTTTTAAATTATTAAAACATTGATGAAACTTAATCCTTAAAGCAGAAGTGTTGCACTTTAGCCATCTAAATTGTTGAAATATGTTTACAAAACATAAATTTTGAACAATAAATAATTTTTATAATCTCAAGTTTGGGGTAGAATAATCAGTATAATAATTGTTACTCAAAATTAAAAATAGCTTACTTGAAAATGGAGCTATTATACAATAACTTTAAAATAGCAAAGAGAAAGATTAAATGACAATTTTAGTTGTTGAGATAAATATTTTTAGCAATATGGAGATTGCTTTTATTTTGTCTTGATCTAAGCAAATAGTTTCATATATTCTAAATTCATTGTCAAATCTTTCCAACAGCATTATTTAAAAAGTATAACAAGTGAGGCAAATAAGAAAATCATGAATTTATTTTTTGAGAACACTACACACCTGAAGACATTGGGAGAAAGGCAAAGAAGTTGGCAGCAGAAGCTTTGTTATGTCACAGAAAGGTTCGGTCTCCACATGGCTCACAGGAACACACCTAACAGCCACTATTGCTCACTGATTAAATTCGCACTATTTCAGGTTCCAGCACTACACAAAGAGAGTGGTAATTGTGCTCATATACTGACTACATGTTAATCTGACAGGTCTCAATTACACAGAGATTACTAGATATTAAATTTTAAAATAAGTGAAAAAAACAAGCAAAGATTGTATAAAACATGACAGGAATTACATTAAAACACATAGACATTCATTCATAAGCAATGATCTAGAAAAACATGCACAAAACTATGAAGAATGGATATAGTATTTCTATTTTCTTTAATACTTACTTTTACAAATTGTCTTGAACATATATCATTTTCCTTTAACAACTTTAATTTGATATATTACTTTACTTACAATTCAAAATCAAGAATTACTGCCTTATTTTTTTGGTGTTTTTGTAAATTAAATTGGATTATAGAGATTTGAAAAACCTCTGATGATATTCATCAGTATTTACTGCTATTCTCTGAAAAGTGTTACATCCATCTTCTGATTAGAAGGACATGGTATTACTGCATCTCCTGTGCGGTTGGGAATACTGGACCTTTGCAGTGCAGTGAATTCATGGAGATTGAAATGTACCAGACCTAGGATCTGAATGCTGTAATCTTGACTTGAAAGTCAGTGCTCCATACCTTGATGCTGATAATCTCTATAAACAGAATGATTTCTGGAAAATGTAGTGCTTTTTCATTCTAAAGTTCTCTATCATTGGACTACCCACAGATACTACCTAATATAGTGTTAAAATTACATTTTCTTGTTTTGCATAATAATTATCTTTAAATCATAGGCTTATTACATCATAGATTTAACACTTAATACAGACTGAAAATTACAAAATGAATTTGTAAAAACATGTCTTTTGAAATGTCTGTGCTTAAGTCAAATGTAAGAGGAGAGGAAAAAATATCAGCTATTTACAGAAGATACCAAATAATTTCCTGGGAAAAAGAAAAAAAAGACAAGTGGACAAGTGAAGTGTAAATGCGTAGTGCCACTGTTATTTTAATTTCCTGCAGCCCTCTCTCTTCTGCAGGACTCTAACAGCACTTTTCACCTCTTTGTTTCTGAGACTGTAAATGAGAGGGTTCAGCATGGGGATCACAATTGTGTAAAATACAGAAGCCACCTGATCCTTTCCCAAGGAGTAGGATGTCTTGGGTTTTAGATAAGTAAAGATCATAGTGCTGTAGAAGATGGTGACTCCCAGCAGATGGGAGGCACACGTGGAGAAAGCTTTCTTCTTTCCAGCAGTGGAATTAATTTTCAGGATAGTGGAGAGGATGGACACATAGGATCCAGATATGATAATGAGGGACAGCACTAAATTGGATCCACCACAAATATATATAATGAGTTCAACCTCAAACGTGTCACTGCAGGACAGAGCTAAAATTGGGGATATGTCACAGAAAAAGTGCTGGATGACATTAGACTTACAGAAATACAGTCTGCTCATGAAAACCACATTGACAGTGGAATCCACAAAGGCAATAACATAGGAGCCAGCAAGCAGGGCATGGCACAGTCCTGTGGACATAATGACTGGATAGAGCAGAGGGTTGCAGATAGCTACATAGCGATCATAGGCCATGGAGGAGAGAAGCAAACATTCAGCAGCAACAAAGATAACAAAAAAGTACATCTGAGTGAAGCAGCCCAGGAAGGAGATGCTCTTTTTGGAAGTCAGTAAGCTCTGTAAGGTTTTAGGGGTGATGACACTTGAGTAGCTGAGGTCGACAAGTGACAGGTGAGTGAGAAAAAAGTACATTGGAGTGTGGAGCTGCAGATCCAGACGAATGATCAGTATCATCCCCATGTTCCCCAGCACTGTGATCAGGTAAATCAGGAGAAAGAGCACAGAGAGGACCAGCTGTGTTTCTGCAGAGTCCGTCAACCCCATGAGGATGAAGCCAGGCACACTGGTGGAGTTCCACCTACCCATGGTGTCCTGCTGCACTAATGGTTGAATAATCAAAGTTGATACTTAGCTTAATTGACCTGAAAACATGTTTTTATTTTCTTGAGTAGCATTTTTTAATAATTAGTGTGATATTTCCATTCATGGATATAAAATACAGAATATGAGCAAAAATATCTAGTTGTTATGCATAGCTAAAGGATATATTGGGATTTGATTCTTTTATTTTCAAAGGCTACATCTTGTGTTCAGAATGAACCCGATACTATTGTAAACACTTTCCTTCATTAACAAATTTAATTCACATGAATATATTGTACCTCAGGAACTGTTTTCCACATATTTTAGTGGAGAAAAGGGGCATGGAATGTTCTAATATAAAATCAGAGCAATTACAGCTTGACACTGTGATTCTGTCAAGATACTTTCATCCCAGAGAACATGCTTATAATATTGTGCTTCTGGTATAAATAGTTTTAGTGAATGCATAATTATTTATTGTAAAATCAATTTTAATATATAATTTCCTGTGTTTTAATTCCCAATGCTTTTCCATATTAATTGAAATAATTCTAGTCTTGGGACTTGGCTGAGGCACAGTAAGATTGTGGGGTGAATAGAATGTCAAATTCCTGAAGACATGGGAAGCGAGAGAGTAAAATACTTCTTTACTCATTAGGATTTAAAGATTGGCTATTTCTCCCATGTCCTCTGGCCCAGAGCAGGAAAAGGCACCCTTCCTGTCCTCCCCTCTGCAATGGGACTGAAAAGTAGTGATCTGACATAAAAATATTTTGTCCCTCTGAAAAGAATATTCAGATAAGTCCCCAGGAGTTCAAGGTCTGATTTAATTTGGGCAAAGGAAAAGGGGAGCTTGGGGTGACCTTCACATAAAATCCCTTGGACCCACAAACACGGAGATAGATCTCTGAGGTCATAAGGAACCCCACTGTCTCCTTTGAATTAGCGAGGAATAAATTCTTTTCTTTCCACCAAATAAATTTTCTCCTTCTATTTTGGAGGTAGTAAAGGCAATAGTGACTTTCAATTCTGATAATGATATATTTTCTTAATGTCTATTCAAAATCAATTTTCTTGCATAAATTACATTTTCAGAAAATGTATATTGCTTGCATACCTTGTTTCCACCAATTCTATATTACTGCATTGCAAATCATAACATTATTCATGGTAAGGTTTAAATAATATGTGTATGCATGCATATTAGTCTCATAAAATTCAGATTTTAATTTATCTAGCTTAATTCCCTACAATTTTATGAATGATACTTACTGTGAGCCAAAGACTGAAAAAGAAACTTCTTCCAATAATATCTATTTGGAAATTGTCAAACTTAGATTTCAGGAGTTGAAAATTTCATTGGTCTAATATTTATATTTCTGATAAATTTAACGTTACTTTCCTGTGTATTCATTTATCATTTTGAGGTTAATTATATCACAGTAGAAATTTTGTTCCTATGGTAATGAACTGAAAAATTTATCAGGAAGTTTTGTTTGCAGAGAATTCGCGGGAGAAACTGTTAAAATAACCAGAGCAGTCCATGCCTTGCCTCCAAGGCTGGCAATTGCAGGGATCCTTATATAACGGACATGTGGAATGCGGCGGCATTTGGCAGTCTTCAGGGAGCCATTTCCAAGGAAGACTGCTTGGCTTAATTTCAAAGACAAAAAGTCCAGGATTAAATGGACAGCATTTTTGTTTGATTTCTCCTAGAAAATCCACATTTAAGAGCATATTCATCTTCTCCTGTGATAGTCTAAATTGGTTTCACACTCCATTTACTAACATATAAACTTACGGAGAATAATATTTACATTCAAAGGATGAATTGAGAAGTTTTGACTAGAGTGTAGGAAAAAATATTTCCAGTGGCATGCTCATTTTATGACTGACACACTCAGAAATGGAACAATAAAATTTTCACTAGGACCATTTTATACTTACACGTATGATTTGGCCATAGAAGTAACACACACTCATGAGAAAAAAAATACAAAACAAAAAAAATTGAAGAAGAAAATGAACCAGCTCAAGACTTTTTAACATTTTGTTTACACAAGAGCAATTTTTCCAATGATGCATCCTTTGTGCTCCCCATGTTTTTGAATATATACTTATAGATTTGGATCATTATTAGAATACAGTGTGTTCAGGTTCTTATCCTCATCTCATGGCTACAGTCTATGAGATGTCCTGCTACATTAGCCTATTATTAACCAACACCCCCATGAATTATGCACTGGAGGGTACTCCAGGCTTCCCTGGATGCACCGGTGTTCACAGCTGAGAACTGCATGGGGCAGAACCTCCATTCTGTTTTGGGAGTGTGATTGGCTTCATCTACAGGCCATCTAGTGTGATGTTTTCCTATATTAGTGTATTTCATTTTATTTTTATTTTATTAAAGAAAAATGAGTGGAAATACGTAATTATTCCTGAGACTAACATAAGTTTTGGAATGAAGTCAGTGGGAAAAACTTCCTCTTGTTCTATATAATCAAGACATATGTTGTTTTGAATACAATAAGAAGAAATTAAAGTGTAATAGTAAAGCTGAAATCTATTACTGAGTATGAAAGTCCAAGATGAAGCAAAGGGAGAATTTGATAATGTACATAATGAGAATTAGAGGCAAGTGCTATCATGAATCTTGCATGAACTCATGAACAAATCAATTTCCATGTATATATAAAAGCCACTCTCTCAGGAAAATGTGCAAGTGTCCCCACATTTCCAGAGATAATTAACTGGGGTGGATAAAGGAACTGTTTCTGTTAGTTATTATATTTTGGACATGTGGAACAATAGTATTATTCCTCAACAATTTGGTTTATGCAGAGACAGGCTACTTTGGAGATCTAAATGCCAGTATCCAACTGTGTGAGTAACTGGCAACACTGAGGTTTCAGCCAAATGAGGGAGTGAGGGTGAATTTCTATGTCAGTATCACCTCAGTAGGATGTGACTGCAAGACACTGTGAGGAATGTTTTCTCATCCAAGATTTTCTAACATTGAATCCAAATCAGGTCATGTGTAGTACTGCTCATGACAGCAGAGTGATTCTTACAAGTATGTCTTCACAGAAGCAACCAAAGCTTAAAAAAAGAATTTAAAATCCCCTTCAATGTAAATGATGATATCACATTTAAATTGTGGCTGTTACTTACCTTCTCTATCTCTCCCTCTCTCTCTCCTTATTTCTCTCTTTTTTCACCTACATAACTTCTCTCTCCTTGATTATTCTTACTATAATTTTTTGATCATATTTCACTAATTCAAGAAGTGAATGGAATTTTATTTTAATTTTCATTATGTACTTATGGAATTTTGAAGTAGATTTGGATATTCTGATACATGAATATGAGAAGTGTGTGATTGACTTAGATGTATTTACATATTTATCAACCTACAACTTTATCATGCCTTTATGTTGAATGCATTGCTACTTTCATTTTTTCACATAGTATTTAATTTTTAAAATTATAACACTTTTACTGCTATATCTTATTATTTTATTTCCCCAAATTGACTGGAAGGAATTCATTTTTCTCTCTAGTATCTAGCAATAATACCTGCTAATCTTATTTTTTATTTGTTTAGTATTGCTAAAAATCTATTAGGGACAGCAGTTGTCTACCCCTACTATACCTCAGCATGTCAGTGTATTAATGTAAGTGGTAATTAGATAAAAATTAAAACCTTAATCCAATATGCCTGATGTTCTTACAGAAAAGATAGATTAGGATGCAGACACATCAGGTGGAAAGATCACATGAAGACAGAGGGTAAAGTTGGACACCCAAAACCCACAAGGAGAAACCTCCTAAGAAAGCAACCTGTGGACACCTTTGTTTTGGATTTCTAGCATCCAAAACTAAGAAAATATATCTATGCTGTTAAAACAATTCAATCTTTGGCATTTTCTTATTGCCATCACAGCAAATTAATGGAACCAGTATCATCATACACATGGACATATGCATTTATATATGTAATTGTGTATGAACTCAAAAAGAAAGAAATATACACGTGTGGAAAATTCCATAGCTACACTAAGATCTTTATTTGTAAAATTTTGATAAGAATAGCAACACTGCTTATCTAAACAAGGTTATTCAGTTTAAATTTTGCTGAGAAAAATTCACTTCATCCCTACACACACATTTTCTGAACAGTCTTTTTATTGCCTCTTTGACATCTTTGTTCCTCAAACTGTAGATGATAGGATTCAGCATGGGAATGACAATGGAGTAACACGTGGACACTATCATGTCATGCTCCAAGGCATAGCTGGAACTCGGTCTCACATACATGAAGAGGATTGTCCCATGATAAAGGGACACTCCAGTTAGGTGAGAGCCACAGGTAGAGAACACTTTCCTCCTCCCTTCAGCAGAAGGCATTTTCAGAATAGCCAACAGGATGAGACCATAAGAGATGAGGACGATCAGGATGGTGACCACCTCAATGGAGCTCACAAAGAGGAAGAGTAGAAGCTCATTGATATGAGTGTCAGAACAGGAGATAGCAAGAAGAGGAGGGATATCACAAAAGATATGTCTAATTTCATTGGACCCACAGAAGGAGAGGCTGAAAGTGGCCACTGTATGTATTGTAGAATGCAAAAGTCCCCCAACACAGGAAGCGGCAATGAGTGACACATAGATCCTGGGTGTCATGCTCACGGAGTACAGCAGCGGGTTGTAGATGGCTATGTAGCGGTCATAAGCCATTGCTGCCAAGAGAAAGCATTCTGTGGTCCCAAAAGTAACAACAAGAAACATCTGTGCTGCACATTCAAGAAATAAAATGGCTTTCCTTTGTGACACAAAGTCCCCTAACATTCTTGGAGTAATAACAGTAGAAAAACAGGCATCCACAAATGATAAAACACTCAAAAAATAGTACATTGGGTTGTGCAGCTGGGAATCCTCAATGACCAATAGAATCAGGCCTATGTTTGCCATAAGAGTAAAAAGGTAAATAGCTAGAAACAGGAAAAAGAGAATGGTCTGCAGCTCAGTGTCTTCTGTGAAGCCCTTGAGAATGAATGCTGTAACTGCAGTGATATTGTTCATACTGAAACGCATAGGAAAGACTTGAAGACATCCAGAGGGTTGCAGTCCATATTCCTATGAAAGTACTGAACAGTGTGGTATGTCCAGGGACCGTGCACTCTATGTATTTATTTTGTATCAATATATAATGTCTAAATAGTAGATTAGAAATCAGTAGATTAGAAACAATGACAAGACAGTCAATGCTTGATGTCATCAATGCAGAAACAAATGGGAGATGTAAGTGTTCACTCACAGTCTAAATCTGTAGCATTTCTTGTACCTCAGGGCAACTGGCTAAGCTATCCTTATATTCTTTAGCTGGTACTATATCACAGCATATTAAAATCCATAGTCAGCAAGTTACAAAAATCTTCTGACATCCAAACTCATCAGATAATGTCAGGGCACAAATCATAGGGCAAGACTCTCAGAATCCTAGATCTTTCAGCAATTTTGTAAAAATTATTTGTTACAATATACTGTCTGACAGAATGAGACCATTATTTTACAACATCAGTGTAAATATTGAAGGACCAAAATATTAGTAAAATCTACTTTAAATATATAATATGCCACATTAGGCTGATTCTACACAGCAGCTGCTTCCTGTATTATAGTATTGTATAAGTTTTTTTCTAAATTTCTCTATCTCCAATAGGTCCTATTGGGATTGTCTAAATAAAATTAATGAACATGTCAGGGACAAGGTGGGGCATTAAATTTATATGACAGTGCATGGTTATTCAAATTTCTTTCTTAAATACATGGAATTTCATTATCTTTTTAAACTAAATTGTTTTTCATTTTTATTTCTTCTGAAAATTTAAATTCTCTATGTTTTTGCACTTTCATATCCAGTGAAATTCAGTAGAATTATTCTGAAAAAAATATAAAAAAGGTTATTTTTAAAAGTTGTTATATTTAGTTAATATTTAAGGAATTCATGAAATAACAGCAAGGTAACTGTTCATGAAGTTACAACTAAATATCTCACAAATACCAGTAATTAAATTATAATGCTCAATATTATGTAGAACAAGATTCATAACAAAAATTAAAACCAAAAAAGGACTAAAATAAATATGGAAAAGCAGAAATCTCCCATCACTACTCTGAAACAAATTGTTACTTAAATTAAGTGTTGGTTGCCAGCTATATGTGAATTCATAGTTCTATTATTTGTTCAAAATACATAACTACTAATGGAATAGATTTTATTTAATTTATGTAAGTCTACTTTTTACATACCCTAAGCCATAAGACATTTGGGTCAGCTTTGGGGTGCTTAATAGGAGATACGTTATAATCAATAAACTTCTTAGATTCATCAATATAAGGTAGGCTCTGTTTTCAATGGACTGACAATTTCCATCAGTAAAGGAGTCATTTTTGTTAGAAATAGTGATAGGAAGAAAGATGCATAGCAACCATCATCTGATATAGGTCGTTGGATTTATGTAGAAGAATTGTCAAGACCATGATAAAATATTTTTATAATATTTGAAAACAATAAAAGAAAACAAACAACAACAAAACACTGTTCTCAACTGAGATTCTTTCCTGTTTTTGGTCATCATTTTTTCCCTCCATTCCATCATTTCCATTTTGTGTTTATTCCTTACTTCCATTACTTATTTATTATTTTAAATTATGGTTTATGAAAACTAAATCTCCTTTATTTGCAACATAAAAATAATTTTGGACCATATTGAATAATAAAAGAATATTTTAAAAATGAGATTAACAAGCTTAATTGCTCCTCAATACTAACAATAAAGAGCCCTCCTGAGTCCCATACACGTGTACCCCGATATCTCTGTTTCTTCCCATCCACAGAGCTCTCTTCTCCATTATTCATAGGGCTTCTACCTTCAAATGTCAAAACTGTCTTGGGCAGTGATATTTTTAATCCTAAGAATCCAAACCATGCAACTGAAGACTACCTATAGGAGTCATGATGATAAAAATCTTTAAATACAAATCAAAATCATTAACAAATTTCATGATAATCTTAGAAGTCTGCAAGATGAAATCACCACAAATAAAGTAGAAGAAGATAAATGACTGGAGAAAACAGATGTACTTATGCATTGCTTAAATGATAGACTAAAGTTTGTAGAGAAATGGAGAAATTATCAATATAGACAGTACAGGAAAACTTGTATGGCTTATACATATATTTTCACAACAATTAGAAAAATGTAAATATAAAATTATATACAACTCTCAGACATTCTACAAAAAATTTAAAACAGTTAAAAATTCTGCAAATACTAAATGATACCGAGGTGCTAAAGTAAAGCCAGCATGTTCGCTTTGTTGGTGTGATCATTAACAGTATATCCTCTTTGAAAATCAATTTGTAGATGTCTAATAAGTTCATATCTACAAAATTAATGGACAACATAAAACCAGATGAATTAATATGTGAGACAAAACCATACAATTGAGTGAGAAATAAAATCGAAATGGCTGAACAAGGCAGTACAATGTAATAATGATTAAAAATATCAGCAAAATTATAGATTTTCTTAATGAGGAATTAAATATATACTTAAATGACAACTTGAATATGGATTAAAAATTGCAGTTATACTTACCTCCAGTAAAGAAGATAACTAAATAGAATCAGGACCATGTTTAATATGAAGAGGAAAGGAGATACAATCAGGTTCTATTTCATAAACTGGTGAATTCTATGGAAAAAACAAATCAAAGATTGAATAATGTCAGTATATAGAGTCAAGTTTTATCCTATTTTATATTATTCTCAAACATATATATTTCCACTTATAAAATGCAGTTATATTGTTAATATTTATCAATTCCCTTTAGGTTAATAGAGTCTACTTATTTAATTGTATATTTAACAATATGTGTAATTGACAAATAAGACTAACATGGTTACACCAAAATTTGAAACTTTTACAAAATTATCAGTATATTCAAATTAAAAGATATTTTATTAGACATAATAGATACTATTAAATAGCATACCTATTAAGTGTGGAGATAACATACAAAGTCAGGGACTTCACTCAAAGAAACTTGACAGTTTTAACAAGTGAAATCCTGTTAAGAGTCACTTCTATTCAAATAATATGAGTTTCAATTCACAAGCCATAAAATTAAACCATTTAAAGGGAACAAATCATGGCAATTATTATATTCATAACCTAAAGCCACTACTGGGATCTAGTTAGTAAACATTTCCATTATTACCACCACTTTACCTGTAAATGAATTTTCCATCTTCCCATTCCTAAGCCCCAGCTATTACCAGTAGGTGTTTCTGTCTATTGACATCACTTTCTGGTAATTTCCATATGTTAAATTATATGAAATATGACTTTTGCCTGACTATATAGTATTTAACATATTCAAAATTCAGATCTATTTGAAAAATGTCAATAGTCTACTATGGATTCATCCCTTCTTCTCTTTACAGATATTTATGGTTATTCCACCTTTTGACTATTGTGAATAGTACTGTAAGTACATGTATTTGTTACATTACTTATTGCAAAATCTTTTGATTATATATGTAGGAATAGAATTGTGGGTTTTATGTTTAACTTTTGAAAGAATCACAAAACTGTTTCCTACAATTAGTGATCCATTTACCATTTTATTTTATCACCAAAAAATGCATAAGAATATAAACGTTTCTGTATCTTTGCCAACATTTGTGTTTTCTGGATTCTTTTTTTTTATGTTAGTAAGTCTCATTATTTGATTCTGATTTCCCTAATTACTGGTAGTGAAGAACTTTTCATGGGAAACTTGGCCATTTGTATATCTATCTTTTAGAAAGTCTTGTTTTCAAACCATTTGTTCATTTTTTAGTGGATCATTGGACTTTATGTTGTTTTCTTCTATAATTTCTTTATATGTACTGGATATTCAAAACTTATCAAATATATTATTTGAAAATATAAACCTTCATTCTCTAGGTTGTCTTTCTACTTCTATAAGTGTTATAAATCTTAGTCCATTGTGACTGTATTCCAGAATGCCTGAGACTGAATGATTCAAGAGTCATAGAACTGGATTCACCTCCTTGTTCTGGAGCCAGCAAGTTGAAAGTCATGCTGCCACATCTGATTAGCACCTTCTTCTGGTGTCATAAAGAGACAGAGTCATCTCACGGGGAGAGACCAAACACATGGAAGCTCAGGCCTCCCTTTTTCTAACAATGCCACTAATTCTACCATGGGGCACTATACTGAACTCATGAGAAGCTAATTAGTTCCCAAACCATCAACTACCAATATTATCAACATCTACTGTACATTTGAAGATTTACTTTTCAATAGAGGCATTTATGAGAGAAACATTCAAACCATAATAATGCAAATGTTTTTGTTGTTGCTGTTTGTCCAATTCATTCATTTTTCTTTCCTTGCTTATGACTTTTCTTTCATTCCTTGTGTGAGGTTAAGAATCCATTTTCAAACCTAAGGTCTAGAAAGTTTATCCATATGTTTTCCTTAAGATTTTTTTTTATATTTGTTAAGTTTAACAACTTAATAGTTAACTTTTATATTTAAGTTTTCAATCAATTTTGAGAGTTTTTGCATATCTTGTAAGTTTCATGTCCATAATTTTGAAAATGGATAGACAGTGGTCATTGTAATCAAACTTTAATTCTAGTCAGTATTCAAAATTACACAATTACATACCATCATTTCTTTTGATTTACTAATATTTGAGTTATCTGCTAGTATGATAAAACTGCTACAGGTATGACTAAGTACATGCCCTAAAATCTTCCTCTAATACATTGACAGATACAATATCAAAAAGAAATTTGTGTTGCATCTGGAGGATTTGAACATATTTAAAGTACATAGCCTGATAATGTCTGATTTTGGTTTAGGTATGCACACAAGCTACACTATACACAAAATAAGAAACAAAGTATATGAACTGCATTACTGTTTGTAAGAAAAGATTCAGAAGCAGAAAAAATGCCCTTCTTCTTGAATTATATAAGCAAATTCTATACTAATAAAAATAAGGAAATCTCAAATTTTATTATTATATAAGAACCAAAAATTTCAATATAAATCTAATGTGAGCATCATATATCCACTCATTTACATATTAAATCAACATTAGGATCAATTGTATATGTGTTTATATGTTAGTAAGTGGAAGAGATATATAACATGTGTATCCAGTAACATGACAGGAAAGCATTTGACTAAAAAAATTTTGAAAGTCATAAAACATTTTCATTGCCAATAGTGGTTATCTCTACATGCTGCATAGGCAATAAGAATAGAGAGAATGGAACAATAGGATTTACTTTATATTAAAAATGTATTAATTGAAATATTGAAGTATTTAGAACACATCCATAGCTTAAAGTAGGTGAAGGAAACAGAGTTTCTCTAATGTTATTTTTCTACTCATATGCATGTTCATTTTTGTGGGAGTGAGTTTTGTAATTCAGTAATGACCCTTAGAGGTTTGATTGCTAAGTTTATACCAGTGAGTTTCAGGCAAAATCAAAAAGAAAAATATAACTTTGTTCAATAGGAGTGCATGTATCTTTTAAAAACATGTCCAGAAGCACAAAGAATGGGTCCACAACAGAAAGATGTGGCCCCAAACCATGCTGTAGGCTAATTAATGTGCAAAGCAATAACCACACAAAAATTCCTTTAATATGTCAGGTTTGCTTAAAAATTTAAGACGATTATGTAACTGAACCTTTCCATCATTTTTTAAAGTAGCAAATACTGAGTCACCAGAGTAATGGAACAGCTAAATCACTGAAAAATATATGTGATTAGAACTTTGGTTAGATGTATTATTCTTTACACATAGTATTTTTGTTTTGTGAACATTATTCTATCAGAATTTAATATAATTAAATCTGTCTTTAACGTTTTGATTCAGATTTTTCCTCTGCCTCATCTTTACATGTCTCATTTATTCTTTACTTAAATTATTAGGTCCGTTGATAGCAAAAGAACACTTTGGAGTACTGCAATTGCATTGGCTACAGAACATAGCCTAACTGTGCTTTTGTTAATGAAATAGTAAAAGGTAACTATGTTAAATTTTTAAACTAAATTTATTTTGACAATCTCATATCTACTTTTAACCCATATTAATTGTATCTATCAATGGGCTGTAGCCCAGTGTATCAATACATAAGTACATATAGTGAGCACTTGTCACATCCAGCCTCCCTCTGCCCAACCTCGTCTTCACACCCAAAACTCTAGAAACTGGTACTCTGCATTCACAGCATTTTCTGTTTTTGTTTCCTTTTATTTCTTAACTGCCACACCAGTAGGTAGCAAGAAAAGGAAAGTTACTCCAGGTATGGCTAAGAGATATTAGCCTCTATTTAAATTACCCAGAGTCACAAAGAAAAAAATGAATGTGATGCTTGAAGAATTTAATAACATAGGATCAAATTTTAAAAACAATGTAAATTCTTATTTATAATTACAATTTATGTAGAGAACAGAAAGTTCCAAATATCATGGGTTTAATGTTGATACACTAATTTTGCAAAGGACTAAAAAAATAATAACCAAGTTTGAAAACTTGCTCCAGGAATGGACTTGAGTGGGTAAATATTGCACTTTTCTAATAATTCTCACAACTAAATGCCAGGAAAATGTTCAGTCTGCAGGATCACTCATAATACACGTACTGGGGCTGTGATTACTTTGAATTGTCTACTGTTAGATAATTGCTACCTTCACCAAGTAAATCCCCACCCACTTCTATTCCCAGTGAAATAAAACAAAATATGATTCTAATGTATTTATGATTTTGTAAACATCCAATAAAAAATTTAGAAATAAGTACTAATCCTGTGTAGCTTCAAAATTGAACAGCTATGGAAACAAATTTAATGGAATCATTCATAGTTGGTATCATTCTATTAAAATGAATACCCCTTCATAGAAGAGTAGGGTAAATGTCTATTATATATTCATTCTTTAAATTATTTCCCCTTCTTCCTCTGACAAAATGTAAGCATAAATTCTATTTGGAGCATTCCTACTTATTGCTACAAACAAAAATTGAACATTATTTATGGTCTTTCTTACTTTCCTGAAAATCTTTATTTTGAATTCTTGGGTAGAACTTTGAAAAAATTAGATTATGATGAATGAATTCTATTCACTTATGCTGTATGCAAGGACTAAAGTGTTTTATACCATATGTTAAATGGCTACAATATATAATATAAAATAATATATTCAAAGTTGATTTTGAATTCTCCTGAAATTCTGCAAATGGTCTGAAAATTTCTCTTACCTGTAGAACAGAAATGAAGGCTTAATTATGTCATGTATTGCTTCCTTTGCATTGTTTATATTCACTTGTTCTACTGTTGATGAAACCCACAGGGCAAGATCCAAAGGGAATGTACTGCAATTATCCTCATAAAGCAATATGATTTACTAAATAATAAAAATGTAAATAGCTCTGGAAAGGAGTCATTACACACAAGCATTTATACAAAAAAATAATTTTAGCCTCAAGTTTAAAAGAATAAAAATATTTAAAATAATTTAATATTAGCTAGGAAATATTAAGATATGAGTTAAATCTTATAAAATACCTTTGATACTGGGCTATAATTTAACTTACCTAGAGCATGGTTTCCCCATTCTGTCAATGTTATCCCTTTTATATTATGACAAGTCAATAATCAGAAAAAATTATAAAACTTTACAATCACATATATTCTTACAATGTATAGCAAATGGACTTATATTCATCTTAATATGAATTAAACTTTTATTCCATTCTTTTTATAAAGTGCTGTATTAAAATTAAAATATATTCTGAGCTTCTCAGAGAATTTATAGTCAAAAAGACAAGCATAAAAATAACCTAAATGTTGAGGGATTAAAAAGGAAGTAAAATTTTGTAAGATTTCATAGACCATGTAATTTTGTGAACTATAGGCACCAATATATAATTTATTAATATTAAGTTGTAGAATTAAATGATACAAGTTAAAATATATATACATATGTCTACACATGTGTATATGTGCGCATTTTTGTTTGTATGTACGTCCCTAACATACATGCTGTCCTACAACTATAAGACAGTTATAATAGATATAAATAATATTTTCAATTTTTTTCTCCCCTGACAGGCAAGTTGGAAATAATTGTGAAAAATTATCAATATATAGATTAGAAAATTTAAGTTTAAATAATGAATGTATTTGCACAAGATTTTTATGTATTTATAATTACAAATACAGTTGAGTTTCACTATGTGGGAGAGAAATGGAAAATAATATTAGAAACTACAAACACCATGCAGAGATGTCAAGAGGTGAAGGGGATGGAGGAGGAGGTGCTGTTTACTGGATACACCTAAGAGAGAGTTTAGCACACACTCAGAGGAGTGGTCACATCTGAGACAGAATACAATTAAGTGATTATCTTGGACACTGAATATTCTTTTCATGAGTCAGATTTGAAGATGCCCAGACAAAGATTTCCAGATTTGAAAGTCAACACTGCTACAAAAACACAAAAGGAAGAAAAATTGTAAAAAGAGAATTGAAGGAAATTAAATCTTATGTGGCAGGGAAAAAAATCTGTTAAAAATCTCAATAACCCAGAATGAACAGTGAAACACTGTGGGAAATTGTAGAATTTAGTTATCTAGTTGTAAGAATATGATCACAAGAAGTTTGTTAACTGAGAAAGTTAAGAAGTCATTTCTGGGAATTTCCACAATTCTGTTTGTTAAAAGAATTCCAGGAAACTTTAAGAAATGTTGTAAAAGTTTTATGGGAGATAAACATGTTTTCCCAGCTTTTTAGTAACCATTTTCTGGGATCAGAGAACCATGGCCCAATGGCTCTATGGATGGTGAGAGAGATACCATTCATTATGTACATCTGTAGTGTTTGTGGTGGGCCGGTGGGCTTGACTTCTGCTGAGGTCGCCCTGCTTTCTTGATACCATCTGATAAGAATAGGGCTGCAGTATACTCTTAGATGTATGGATCAGTGAATGGAAACAAGGGATGTGTAAATTCGCCTGTATCTTTTATGAGTCACTTAGAGTCACTTGTTATCACCAGATGTTTATACCAAAAAGACAGTAACCAGAATGACTAAGCTGTTTTCCTATATGTATAGAAGCCTTACTTCTTTCCTTTGTGATTGCTGAACAGTGTCAGGAGAATAAACTGCTGTTTGTCCCCCAGGCTGTCTCCTTTTCTTTCTTTAAAGGTTGGTGCTCTCTGGGGTCTCTGATCTCCCTCTAGAGAGACCACTGACAAAACACATATTAAAGTAAAGATGCCTAAGCACACATATGGAAATCAGCCAGTGAGACTCTTCAAAGATGATACTTTGACACAAAGTTAACGTGAATCACTTCCAGGAGCCACTGCAGGAAGCTTATTTGAATGGTGAGATACTTAAGACCACAGAATCTGACTAAGATCAGCAGCATTGCTTCAGACATAGCACTAACGAGAGGGAAGGAAGATTTGCAAAGCTCTGGTGCCTATGTTATGTGGAACACACAAATTTATGACCCCGCCGCCTCAGCCAGGTTCCTGGTTGGGAATCTCAGTAGGACCAGCAGAGGGATCAGGGGCCTGGTCTCCACGTGCTGCACACACAGGGGCAGGACCTCCCACTCAAGCACACTCAAGGCTGGTGGCCAGGGGGACTTGGAGCAGGAGTGGGGCTGTGGGTGAGAGGATTGCAGTGTCACATAGAGTTTACTGTGTGCAGTGGAACATATGTTCATTTTGTATGAACCGGGAAAATAGACTCAAAACAAATGAAACTGGCAAATCACATAGAAAGGTCAGATGAGAATGAGTGTTGTGCAAAACAATACAGTGTAGAAGAAAATGTAGACAGATACGATTTTACAAACAGTGTTGAGGGAAAGTTTTCCTTTTTAAAAAAATAAAAAGTTAGATGTACCTGGGAAAATGATATTTCAGAAATAAGAAATGATGGAAATCTTCCAGAAGGCACCAAGGCTAATATTTATAGGGAGTGTTAGGTAGTCCTGCAGTCAAGAAAAAGTGAGTTATTATGAGTTGTGCAGTTTTAAAGAAGGATGTGCTTGCATCATAATGTCCCATCATCTTTTGGGAAGATACTTCAAAAAGGAATTACTGGATCAAATGAAATTTTGATTTTTAATTTTTGAGGAATCTCCAAACTGATTCCCACAGCAGTTGTACTAGTTTACATTTCAGCCCAAAATGTAGAAGGGTTTCCTTTTTATTACACCCTTACCAGAATTTATTATGATTTGAATTCTTTTTTTGTGATTATCATTCTTTCTGCAGTAAAATGAAAGCTCACTGTGTTTTTTCCCTCTTAAATTCTTTTATTGGCACATTTTAGGTGTAAAATACATTTACATTCATCAATGGGAACTTGTACCTTTACATAATCTCTCTTGGTTCTTATTTTTTCTCCATTCTCTGCCTTCCCTTCAACCCCTCCACAATTCCCTATTTACAAAAGCTTTGTTTCCATTTTTTTCTCATATTTTTTTTTCCTTTTCCTTCATTCCTTTCCCCTACTCCTCCCCCTTCCCTTTTCCATTTGGACCTTTTCTTCCTATTTCATATTTTCAATTATTCATTTTAATCCTAATTTACACTTTCAGTTTCTCACACCAGAGAAACTATTCAGTATTTACACATGTGTGTCCTATATATATCACTTAAGAGTATGTCCTCAGTGTGCATCCTTTTAGCTATAAATGTCTCTAATTTCTCATTCTTTATGACTGAGTAGTACTCCATTTTATATTAAAAAAACATTTTCTTTATGCAATCTCCCGTTGATTGGCACTTGAGCTATATCCAAGGTTTAGCTGTTATGAACTGTACCACTATAAACATGGGTGTGCATATATCACTGTCATATGATTCTTTTAATTTTGGGGGGAAGATACCCAGTACAGAAATAACTGGACCACATGGAACCTTTAATTCTAGTTTTTTGAGGTATATCAATATTAATTTCCACAGTGGTTTTACTAGTTTGCATGCCCAACAATGAAGAAGGGTTCATTTCTCCACACAACCCCACCAACATTTGTTATTGGTTGATTTCTTGATAGCAGCCATTCTTTCTGTGGTGAAGTAGAATTTCAGTGTTGTTTTCATCTGCATCTCTTGAATGACCACTGATGTTGAAGACCTTTTCATATGTTTACTGCTTTTACTTCTTTGTCCAAGAAATATCTGTTCATTTCAGATGCCCATTTTTGAATTGGGTCTTTGAATTTGGGGGGTCTGATTTTTTTCAGTTCTTTATATATTCTAGATAGTCCTTTGTTTGATGTACAGCTGTTAAATTTTTTTCCCACATTGTAGGTTGTCTGTTAGCTCTGTTGGTGGTTTCTCTTGCAGTGTAGAAGCTTCTTAATAAGATGAGATCCCAGTTGTTGATTCTTTGTGCTAGTTCCCATGCTACTAAGGCTTTGTTCATAAAGTATTTACTTATGCCGGTGTCTTCAAGAATTTTACCTAACTTATATTCCAGCAAGTTTAGTGTTTCTGTTTTAATATTTAGATCTTTAATCCAATTTTATTTTAGTTTAGTGCATGGTGATAAATAAGAGTGTAGTTTTAATCTGTGACAGGTTGAAATCCAGTTTTTCCAGCACCATTTATTAAATTGGCTATCTTTCCTACAGTGAGGATGTTTGGCTCCTTTGTCAAAGGTGAGGTGGTGGAGTATGCCTGGAGTTGTCTCTGGATCTTCTAATCTATTCCACTGATCCTTGGGTCTGTTTCTTTTCCAGCACCACACTGTTTTTATCACAGGGCTGACTGTGGTTTTAATTTGCATTTCTCTGAAGACAAGATAACTCTCTGAAGTGGCATAGATACTCATCAATGGATGAGTTGAAAAAGAAAACCTAGCATTTATAAACAATAATATTCCTTTTTCATAAAAAGGATAGATTTGAGTCATTAGTATAAAAATAAATTCACTTCTGACTGTAACATTAAGTGTAATAAACCAGATATGAACATGGATTCAATACCAAACACACACACAAAAATAAAAATAAAAAAATATATATATATATTTCATAGACATTAGTATAATATGGGGCTCAAAACAAAGATTGTTGCTACATGGGGAGCAACAACTAGAATACGAAGAATAAAATAAAGATATCACCAAGTCCTCAGAAAATTATAATGAAAGTAAAATATAAAAATATTCTGATGACTTTGATGATTAATAGGCACAAAAATAAGTAATATGAGTAACTATTTAATAAAGTAATAAAGTATTTTATGAAGAGCATTCATATTAATAAAATCAGCATAATGTTTTTTCCTTTGTAAAACAAATTCTCACCTGTCCTTCACACTGAATATTGGATGAACTTCCTCTGACTAAGGTGAAGAAGGTAACAGAGCCAAAAGATAGGAGAACTTGAACACTGAGTTACTTGCCATAAACACCCAAACCAAAAACAATCTGAGCAACAGGGTGAGTATGAAACATTGATAAATTCAGATGATAGCTGTGAATATTGTCTTGTGTTGAGCAAATCTATTCCTGAATATTTTATTGCAGGGGGAAAACTGTTTTCTGATACAATTACCCTTCCTGTCATCATCCACCATCTCATAAGTTATTCTGTCCTTTACCCAATTCATTTTCTGTATCTAAGTTCATACTTGTGACTTTGAAGCTTTAGTCCCCAATGCCAAGCACAGTGTCTTCTATTAGCAACTGTACAAAACATTGAACTGTGCACACGATTCAGGGACTGCTGTCTTAGGAAAGTATAATAGCAGTGTTTCTGTCTAGCCATTAATTATTAGGAAGCAAAACCAAGTATTCATATTTTGCTGTGCTGTACTATGGCCTTTTAAGAAATCATATTTATATTATGTAGCACACTGACCTGGCACTGTGAAAGAGGGCATGAGATCTCACAATATTTCAGAGTAATAACTTCTAGTACCTGAGCTATCTAGTGATATGAGAAGTAAATGATTGGCCAAATGCAAATAATGTTTAAATGTTTCTTATGGCCAAGAGAGTACATTATGGTTATTTAATAACATGATATAAATTCTTTATATCCTATGGAATAAAGAAAAATAGCATTAATTTAACAAAATTTAGGAATTTCTTTAAATTAAATACTTTATTTTTCCAAGTCAAAGAATCTGTCAGGTTTGCCAACAATAATCAATAGTATAAATTTTCTAACTCATACAAATACACTAAAATAAATGTAGGAAAAATACGTCTTATGAACATATCCAAGCATTTGTAATGAGTCTAAAAATTGCTCATATACTAAAAACATGTTTATCTTACATGATAAAACTACACAGATTATTGGATATATAACTTTGAAGTAAACAAAGAAAGTAGCAAACATTATATAAGAAATTTTAGAAAAATTATGTTAAATATATAGACATGTATGCATAACCACTGAAATAGAAAAACATTCATAGGAATGTCAATAATTAATAAAATGTTTTAATTTTCTTTAGTGATTGTCATTTTTAAACTCGTTTTCAACATTAGGATATATTACTGTCCCATAACTTCATTTTATTTCAACATTTATCTTTATCCTGAATCCAAAATTGGGAATTACTGCCTTCTGTGTTTTTCTTTTTAGGTATTATGTTTATATATTAAATTAACAAAAAATTCATAAAACATGAAGAAATATTCAAAAATTTATTATGTATTAAATATCATAGTAATGCAAGGCATCTGATGAAAATAGCCAGTATAAATTGTTTCTGCCCTCAATGTTTTACAACCACATTCTGACCGTGTGGATAAGGGATTATTACATATCACATGCAGTTGACAATACTGACTGTTATAATTTCAGTGATTAATGTGAGCTGTATGCAAGAAAGGTGGCAGTGCCAGAATCTAAATGCTCAATTTTTAACTATAAAGCAATTTCTCAAATAATTGTTGCTATTAATCTCTACTGTAACCAGAATGATTAATATAAAATTCTCTAAAATTAGAGCATGCATGAAAATGGTATGACGTAGTTTTCAATATGACAAACGTATTTTTTTCTTTGGCACATTAGTTAACCTTGAAGCCAAATGTATTTCCTCACAGATATAACACATATTTCATGATTTCCAGGTGAAATATAAATGTATAAACATCTGTTCCTGGAAATGCCACCCTCATAT
This sequence comes from Heterocephalus glaber, assembly GCF_000247695.1. Next base: position 126,810 of record NW_004624968.1, on the reverse strand, counting down.
TTGATAAGGAAAGGACAACTGCAGAAGAAAAAATAAAGAAAAAAAGCCCCACAAGTTTTGTTTCAAAAAAAGACTAAATAGTTTTCATTAAAAAAAGAAAAAGACAAGTGTAGATGCTTAGCACCACTGAGATATTAACTGCCTGCAGCCCTCTCTCTTCTGCACGACTCTAACAAGAGCCTTCTTCACCTCTTTGTTTCTGAGTCTGTAAATGAGAGGGTTCAGCATGGGGATCACAATTGTGTAAAACACACAAGCCACTTGATCCTTTCCCAAGGAGTATGATGTCTTTGGTTTTAGATAAGTAAAGATGATAAAGCTGTAGAAGATAGTGACTCCAAGGAAATGGGAGGCACAGGTGGAGAAGGCTTTTTGTTTTCCAGCAGTGGAATTTATTTTCAGGATAGTGGAAAGGATGGACACACAGGATACAGATATGATGATGATGGACAGCATTAGGGTGGATCCAGCACTAATAAATATAATGATTTCAACCTCAAATGTGTCACTGCAGGACAGGGCTAAAATTGGGGATGCACCACAGAAAAAGTGTTGGATGATATTAGATTTGCAGAAGTGCAATCTGCTTATACAAACCACATTGACAGTGGAATCCACAAAGCCACAACATAGGAGCCAGCAAGCAGGACATGGCACAATCCTGTGGACATAATGACTGGATAGCATAGAGGGTTGCAAATAGCTACATAGCGATCATAGGCCATCAAGGAGAGAAGAAAGCATTCATGTCTAGCCAAGAGGATAAAAAAGTACATCTGGGTGAAGCAGCTCATGAAGCAGATGCTCTTGGTGGAAGTCAGTAAATTCTCTAAGGTTTTAGGGGTGATGACACTTGAGTAGCTGAGGTTGAGAAGTGACAGCTGAGTGAGAAAAAAGTACTTGGGGGTGTGCAGCTGGGGATCCAGGTGAATGATCAGTATCATTCCCGCATTCCCCAGCACTGTGATCAGGTAAATCAGGAGAAAGAGCATGGAGAGGACCAGCTGTGTCTCTGCAGAGTCCGTCAGCCCCATGAGGATGAAGTCAGGAACACTGGTGGAGTTCCATCTACTCATTCTGCTATGTATTAATCTAATGAGAAATCCAATTCTATACTTAGCTTGAGTGACTGCAAACAGGTTTTGTTTGTATGAGAGGCCCAGCATTAATTTTAATTAGCTTACTCTTCCTGGGAATTGACAAAAACTTTGCTAAATATAAACAAAAAAGTTTAAGTATCAAATAGAGAAAGCTATGATATGAATTGACATTTGCTTCTGACATAGTAAAAAGCTACATCCCATAGATTTACCTTAAATATGATACAGCCTAAATGTTTTCTTCATTAGCACATTTAATCCACATATAAGTTTTATGCCATAGTCACTGTTATCCATAAATTTTGACATCACAAGAAGAGTGCAGAAAATAACTTTTGTGAAATCAGAGCAGTTACTTTTTCTCACTGGTATTATAGCAAGAAATTTTGCCTCTGAGAGAATGCTAAAAGTTCCCTATTCATATTTATAACTTATTTTTCCAATTTTACCAAGGATATGTAATAAAGTATGAGGAAAATAACTTGTTTCCTTTTTATTCTCATTTAGTTGCCAGTGCTATTAGGCTTTAATTACAAACCAGTTTCACATTTTAGGAAACTTAGATGAGGTCACTAAGATTATACAGTGCATATAGTATAGAATGACTGAATATAGCTATCAAAACTGAGAGGGGAAAATAACTTTTAAAACACTAAGAGATTTTTAAACATAAGATGCTGCTCCAAATTCCTGAGACTGGCTCTTTATGCTTTTGGCCTTTGGAAGCCAGTTTTCTCTAAAAGAGAAAAAAATCATAAGCTTTATGGTTAAATTTTGCAGGGCTGATTACAATTCAGCCATCTCTCTATTCCCTCTTTGAATATATTAATATGAGTTTGATAAGCTTTTAATGTGTGTATATGCATATTCTTGTGATAAAATCCCTGTTTTATTATATTTTTTGTAAAACACTCCAATTTAACATGATACTGTCAGTCAAGGTTGGTGATAACAAATTTTTCCCATAGAATTTGTCTAGAAATTTGAAAATAACAAAATTTTTTTCTGACAGAAAATATAACCGTATAAGAACCTGAGACCATCTGTGATATTTGTTTTCCTTGATATAAATTACATTTATATTTTAGATATAAGTGACTGTTATATTTTTGTGCATTCTTCTTTTTCAATTCTCAGGTAAGTTAAATCACTCTAGCAGATCTGCTCAGGCCTTGACCAAATGGATGCCTAGCCAGGAAGTCTTGTCTGAAAAGTGTCCTAGAAAGCAAGCGTGCATTTAACTAGAGCACTGTGCACCCTGCCTCCCTGCCTGGTGCTTCCAGGGCTCATGGGGCACACAGGGCCCTGCAGCATGTGGTCACCCTCTGGGCCCAAATCCAAGGGTGAATACTGGGAGTGAAGCCAAAGTGTGATATTCTAAGAGCTAATGAGCACAGGATTTCCCCTTTTCCCTACAAAGTTCCACAGGAGAGCAGAAATACATTTCCTCATGATACTCTGAGTTGTAGCTAAAATTTGTTTTTTAAAATTTGTCACATAATTATTTAAATTTGCAAAGATTAATGTTTATATTCAAAAGTGGTCTGTCCGGATTGTGTTTTGCTTTGGTGTGTTGTGTTGTGTTTTTGTTGTTGTTGTTGACTAAGTGAGTGAAGATGAAATTTCCAGACACATATTGTTTTTACGACTGACATTATCATGGATGGAATGATAAAATTTTCATCAGGAAATACATTGTAAATAAAAGCATGATTCTACTATAGGAGTGTCCTGTTCATAGTGAGCAGCTAGCCTTGTCAAAAATTCATGATCAGTAACAAATTAGAGGAACAAAGCTTCAGAAAGGAAGATGGTTTATTCCTGGGAAGGAAGAAAAAAAGGAGAGAGAAATGAGCTGCCCTGGAGAAGACACAGGGTCTGGAAAGTGATGGACAGGTGCAGGCCTCTGTCCCTGGGCCTCTTTAATTAGGGTTTGGGACCCTCTCCTTCAGGCCACAGCACCTGGACAGGTCACAGTGGGTTTCCTCACCAGTTTTTGGCTGGATCTCAGGTCCCAGGTTCCTGAGCCAGGCACCCTTGCCTACCTGCAGGCTCCTTGTTGGAGGCTTTGTTGGACTCCTTCCCACCCTGTGTGATGTATTAGAAGCTGTGGGCTTGCAGGGGAGCTTTTAGAGTTAGTGAGGGGCTGTGTGTGTACCTCGTGTGGTAATACAGTGACCCTACAGGGAAAATATATATATATTTGTATTTTATAAATTAAATGACTTTTCTCATATTAGGTAGCTTCCCTGTCCATGTCCCCTCTGCATTTTACTGAAAGTGGGGGCTCCCCTGCTCTGGCTTCCTCCTTTGCCTGTCAGCACCTTCTCTGATCCATCTCTTCCTTAGACAGCATTCCATCCTTACCTGTAAATTCTTATTCTTATTGTGCTCTCTGGGGCCTTTCTTGATCTGCTTTCCCTCTCCTTCTCTACCTGTGTCCTTTTAATCTCTCCTAAAAATTTCCTCCAGTAAAGTTGTGACATTTCAGCTCATGATTAGCCAGTGAATCTAACTGCAGAGGGCAAAGCCACTTTGAGTAAGATTTCCTACTAATTTCTCTGATAAAGTCTAATTCATCCCTTCTATTCTTTCCCTACCTACAGACCTGCATATATACAAGAGGGTATGAGAAGAGAAGAAATAAAATAGATAACAGAAGGGAATATAATTGGAAATAGAAAAATCATAGGGAGTTTAAACCCAATTATTAAACTATCAGGTATGTGTACCTGACAGAATGACAGAAAACCACATGAAACAAACCTATCTATGAGAGAAACTAATGAAAAAAGATAACACCCTACAGCAACAAAAACAATAGCCTTAATTCTTGCACAGTTTTACACACACACACACACCCCTGGACTGGAAACAAGTATTTCCACTGTGGGACAGGGCCTAATAGAAGAAGCAACATGGAAATCCCCTTATCTTTCCCTGTGTCTCCTCTCAGCCTCTGTCCAGGTGGGAGAGGCCATTTCCTGCAGTCTGGAGCTGAGCTCCACTCTCCATGGTGACCTCTGACCTCTGCCAGGTTTGCCCTTTGGGAGCCTGGACCACAGCTGCCCTCATCCCCTCTGCTCTTGGGAGCCAAGGTGAGTGGGAAATGTGGGGTCTGCATAATCTGTATGCAGATCCCAACCATGGCCCCAGTGCCTCAGTTCCCAGGCCTGGCTCTGGGATGCTTGGATGCCCAATGTCTATGTGCATCTGTGGTTGCTCTGAAAACTGCCAATAGATTAATAGCACACTAGGTTATATTATGCTCACTTAATAACAATATAAATGCTTTCCATGCTATTTTATAAAAATGATTTAGCTTTAATTAAAATTAAGTAACTTTTTAATTTAACTGTTGTCTACAAATTCATTCATTCTTATCAACAAAACATGACACAATAAAAGCAGATGAATATATCTTCTAAATCACAAAAATACACATATACGAAAACAAGATAAAACTAAACCTTTAAGAACAACTTGGGATAGGAAGGAGCCCATGAATATATGAAATTACTAAGATATTTATGTAATGAGGGAAAAGCCCAAGCAATATATTGAACAAAACTATTTATTAAATTCTTAATCATGATAACAAAGAAAATCAGGAATAACTGCAAATATAGATTTTAGAAAATATAAATATAAAAGAAAAAGAAGTAATGGTG
>NW_004624968.1:83195-101689 GCF_000247695.1 Heterocephalus glaber | reverse complement strand
GACAATATACTTTACAGAACTAGAGAAAACAATCCAAAAATTCATTTGGAACCAGAAGAGATCTAGAATAGCAAAATCAATTCTAGGCATCAGAGACATGGCAGGGATATCACAGTCCTCAACTTGAGACTATACTACAAAGCTACTGTGATAATTAAAAAACAGCATAATACTGGCAAAGGAACTGACCCAAGGATCAGTGGAATAGATTATAAGATGGAGAAACAACTCCAGACATACTCAGCCACCTCATCTTTGACAAAGGAGCCAACCATCCTCATTGGAGGAAAGATAACCTCTTTAAAAATGGTGTTGGAAAAACTAGATTTCAACCTGCCAAAGATCAAAACTAGACCCCTATCAATCACCATGCACTAAACTAAGATCAAAGTGGATTAAAGATTTAAATATTAAAACAGAAACACTAAACTTTCTGGAAGATCAGTTAGGTAGAATTCTTGAAGACATTGGCATAGGAAAAGACTTTATGAACAAAACCTTAGTAGCACAGGAACTAACACAATACATCAACACTTGGGTTCTCATTTTTTAAAAAGCTTCTGCACTTCAAGTGAAACCACCAACAGAGCTAAGAGACAACTTACAAAGTGGGAAAAAAATTTTATCAGATATTCTAAAGACAATATCTACTACGTAGAATATATAAAGAAGTCAAAAATATCTGAACCCCCAAACATAAAGGCCCACTTTAAAAATGGGCATCTGATATTAGCAGACATTTCTGAGACGAAGAAGTAAAAGTAGCAAAAGAACATGAAAAACTGTTCAACATCCCTGATCATTTGAGAGATGCAGATGAACACTGAACTGAGATTCCTACTCACTGCAGAAAGAATGCTGCTATCAAGAAATCAACCAATAACAAATGCTGGCAGGATTGTGGGAGAAAGGAACCCTTCTTCATTTTTCTTGACAGTGCAGACTGGTGCAACCACTGTAGAAATCAGTATGGAGATACTCAATAACTAGAACTAGAGTTCTCATTTGACCCAGGTTTTCCTCTGCTGGGTATCTTCCCCAAAGAATTAAAAGAATCATACTACAGTGATATATGAGCACCCATTTTTACAGTGGCACAGTTTGTAATAGCTAAAACTTGGAAACAGCCCAATTGCCCATCAACTGGAGTGTGGATAAAGAAGATGTCATTTTTTTATGTAACAGAGTACTACTCAGCCAGGAATAATGAGAAATTAGAGACATTTATAGCTAAGTGGATGAACATTGGGCCATAATCTTACAGAAATTAATAGGACACATGTGTGTAAATACAGAATAGTTTCTCTGGTGTGAAAAACTAAAAGTGTGAATTAGAATCTAAATGTACTATTTATACTGTGTAATAGAAGAAAAAGTTCTAAATGAGTAGGGGAAGTGGGAGGGGTTGGGGAAAAGAAAGAAGGGAAAAGAAAAAGTATGAGAAAAGGAAAAAATGGAAACAAAGTCATTGTAAATAGGGAGGGGTGGAGGGGGTGAAGGGAGGGCAGGGGAATGGGGAAAAATAAGATCCCAGATATGTCATGCAAAGGTACAAGACCCCAATGATGAATGTAACTATATTGTACATCTAAAATGTACCAATAAACTTAATGGAAAAAAGATCACTGGGAATAGAGAGTGGAAGACCTATTGTGTGGAGATCTTCTGAGTAATCATTTTTGTTGTGATGTGTTTTAGGCTGTGGTGTCTCAGCATGAAAGCATGCTCTCCACCCCTTGGTTCTAAACTGTGGCCTGAGGTTGAGCTCTTAGCACTGTTTTGTAGGACCTAATAATCACCAGTAATGTCAATATTGGATGAAAATCCATGTTGCAACATGTAAATTGACATGTAATTTCTTTCACTTAGATGTCTTCTACAAAGTCACAGATTCTATTGATGGGTTTGCCAAGAAAAAGTGATAGAATATATTTTCTAAATCATGAAACTACAAAGAAATAAGATCAAACTATGCCTTATAGAAATACCTGGTGAGTGGAGAGTTGAAATCATCCATAATTATATGAAATTACTAAGATATTTATGTGATGAGAAGAGCCCTAACAATATATAAAACAGTTAATATCTACTAAAATCTTACAACTAATCTCAAAGAAAGACAACCAGAAATTTCTACAAATGAAGTTTCTAGAAAAGACAGATATCAATGGCAAATAAAATACGATCTTAAGTAATATTGATGTAATAAAAGGCATGTTTTTTCACTGATTTAAAAATATGAGTAATAGAGTATATTTTAAATATTAGGATGAAATAATTAATAGTCTTAAATTATTAAAACATTGATAAATATTATTTCTTAAAATAGAGACATTGCACTTTAGACACCTTAAAAGATGAAATATTATTTTTTACATAAAATAACTTCAATTTCAAAAAGTATTTTTATAATCACGTGTTTGAAGTAAAGTAATCAGTGTAATAATTTTTATGCAAGCTTAAATAAAATAGCTTACTTGCAAAATGGAACTGTATATTATAAAATAAACAAGATATCAAACAGAATTTTTAAACTGACATTATAAATGTAGAGAAAAAATATTTTTTAAAAGAGGAGATTTTTATCCCTATTCTTTATATAAGCTTATAGACTGCCACTTAGTGTAATTCATTGTCAATTCTTTCCTTTGAAACTGGTTTATTTAAAAAGTATAACATGTGAGATAAATGTGATAATCATTAATTTATATTTAAAAAACAGTATAAACCTGAAGACATCAGGAGAAAGGCAAAGTTGACAGTGACAGCAGCTCATTGTCATGTCCCAGAAAGGTTTGTTATCCACATGGCTCACAGGAACCCACCTAACAGCTGTTATTGCTCACTGATTTTCAAATTTGTAAATTCAGTACATTTCAGGTTCAAAGCTTTATAGATTGAGAGTTGTAATTTTTCTCACACACTGTGTAGATGGTAATCTTTGATGTTTCAATTGTACAGAGTTTATTAGAAAGCAGCACATATTATACAAGAAATGACAGGAATTGTGTTAAATATATAGGCATATATTAATAACCACCAATTTAGAAAAACATACACAAAACAGTCAAACTCAGATACACTATTTCTCCTTTATATATATTCATCATTTTCCAAATTGTCTTGAACATTAAGATACATCACTTTCCTATAACTTAAGTCTACTTTAATGTATTACCTAATCATAAAGTGGAAACTGCTGCCCTACTTTTGCCATTTGTTAGATTGTAAATTAAATGGAAAAAAGATTTGTAAAACATAAAAGAACACCACTCAGAAATATGTAGTTTTTATCATGTCAATATATTATAGGAATGCCAGCCTTCTGGAGATAATGGTCAGCTCTTATTTCATTGCCCTAAATGGTGTCTGTCCAGCTTCCAAAGAGAGAGACGTGGAATTAATACATTTCATACAGATGGGTATATAGAACCTTATTATTTCAGTGAATTGCTATTTTCCAAATGCTAGAGAAGCATCAGATGTAGAATCTTGACTTGGCAGCAATTGCCCCAAACTTTGCTGCTAATAATCACTATAAATAAAATGACATAGGAAAAATTAAGTGAGTTTTCATTGTAAAATATTTTAAACTTGAGGATTGTAGAAATATTATATTGATACATTTTATAAAATTACAACCATTTTCTCTTTTTGCAGAGATGTTTTTCTTAAGAGCATAGATTTTTTTACATCTTAGATTTAACACTTAATTGATGATTCCAAATTATAATATAAACTTGTAAGTACTTGTGTCTCTAAATGTTCAAGATCACATTTGTTGAGTAAAGACCAGCTGAAAAGGAAAAATAAAAGATTCAATTTTTTTCAGAATGAGACCAACAATTTCTTTGAAGAAATTAAAGACAAGAGGAAAAGTATAAATGTCTACTATCAGTGTTATTTTAATTGTCTAGAACCCACAATCTTGCACAAGAATCTAACAAAAGCATTTTTCACCTCTGTTTCTGAGACTATAAATGAGGGGGTTCAGCATGGTGATCACAATGGTGTAAAACACAGAAACCACCTGATCCTTTCTCAAGGAGTAGGATGTTTTTTGTTTTAGGTAAGTAAAGATGATAGTGCTGTAGAAGATGCTGACTCCCAGAAAATGGGAGGCACAGGTGGAGAAAGCTTTTTTCTAACAGTGGAATTAATTTTCCAGATAGTGGAGAGGATGGACGCATAGGATCAAGATATGGTGATGAGGGACAGCACTACATTGGAGCTGGCACAAATGAATATAATGAGTTCAACCTCAAATGCATCACTGCAGGACAGGGCTAAAATTGGGGATGTGTCACAGAAGAACTGATGAATAACATTAGAGTTGCAGAAGAGAAATCTGCTCATGAAAACCACTTGATAATGGAATCCACAAAGCCAATGACATAGGAGCCAGGGAGCAGGGCATGGCACAGTCTTGTGGACATAATGACTAGAAAGTGCAGGGGGCTGCAGATAGCTACATGGCGATCATAGGCCATGGAGGAGAGAAGGAAACTTTCAGCAGTGCCAAAGACTATAAAAAAGAACATCTCGGTGAAGCAGCCCAGGAAGGAGATGCTCTTGGTGGAAGTCAGTAAGTTCTCTAAGGTTTGAGGGGTGATGACACTTGAGTAGCTGAGGTCGAGAAAAAAGTACATGGGGGTGTGAAGCTGAGGATCCAGGCAAATAATCAGAATCATCCACATGTTCCCCAGTGCCGTGATCTGCTAAATCAGGAGAAAGAGCACAGAGAGGACCAGCTGTGTCTCTGCAGAGTCTGTCAGCCCCATGAGGATGAAGCCAGGCACAGTGGTGGAGTTCCATGTACCCATGATATCCTCCACGCTTATCAGTTGAATAAAAATTTTTAGTAATTACTGTCTTATAAAATATTTTTCTTTATGTGAATGTGTCAGTATTTTCCAAAGTATTAGTAGAAATTGATGAAACCTTTTGTGAAAAGCAAAAAAATTTAATTGCCATGTATAAATATGGGTATAAAATGACATTTGTTTCTGATACATTAAAATGCTACATCCTGTTTTTAGCATGAAACTGATACTACTCTAAACTATTTCCATTATTAGCAAATTGAATTCTTAGGAAAAGATTATACGGTAGACTTTTATCCACATACTTTACTTCTGAAAGAGGCCACAGATTACTTATGTAAAAAAAGCAGTTACATGTTCACACTGATTCTACCTACATTTTTGAATTCAGAGAAGAGACTTACAATGCTGTTTCTGAACAGGACTTGTTTTGCAAATCCTGAATGAGGATATATAATTGACCATGCTAAAACCCTTTTTTAGCGTATTATTCACTTTCCTTTTGTTCCCAATGATTTATTATACTAATTAAAGTAATTTCTGTCTGGGGACTCAGGTGATTTACATTAATATTAAATTCCTGATGATATAGCAACATAGAAAAAATTAATGTTCAAAACTTTTATATTTTTAAAAATAGACTTCTCTAGCTTCTCCTGGACACGGGCAGGAATACTCTTAATGTCCCCACTCAGATGACTGCACACAACATTAATTCTCAGTCTCAGAAATGTCATGACTGCCTGAGAAGAACATTCAGATACAGCCCCAGGAGGTCAAGCTTGCATTAACTTGGAAAAGGGAGGCAGGGAGTTTGGAGTTGCCTGGACATAAAAGCACTGGCAGAAATTAACACAGGGAGACAGGGATTTGTGGGGAGCAGAGACTCCTGTCTCTCCTGTGGAGTAAATACACCCTTTTCTTTCCACCAACACAACTTTTCCCCACCTTTTTTGAGCAGCCAGAGGTGGTATGGATCTTCAGCTCTGGTAACAATATATTATTTAACTTGCCCAATCAAAAGCAAATTTCTTTATGACATTATATTTTCAGAACATGTAAATTGCTTGTATAGTTTGATTTCACAAACTATATTGATTTTTAAAAATAATATATATATATACTTTTTGATAAATCCCCTTTATTTTATCTAGTATAATGTGCTCCTGTTCTCAGAATGATACTCACTGTGCACAAAAGTTGCTGAAAAAAACTGTCTTCCAAATTTGTTTGTTTAGAAATATGTCAAGCACAAAATATTCTCAGAAATAAAACAGGAAACCATATAGTGAGCTGCAAATTATTGTAATCTGTTTTTCTAGGGGAAATTTATCTTTAAGTTTTTCTTCATTCTTTTTTTTTATTCTGGGGAAAACTGTATCACCCTAGAAATTGTGTTCAAGCCTTGATCTAATGGAAAGGTCACCCTGCAGTTTTCTCTGAAAAAAGTCTGAGAGAGACCTATAAATGGAAACAGACCAGTGTGTGACTCTCCTCCCAGTCAGCCTCATATACTGCCCATTCAGAACACTGAAGCCTTTGGTCATGCTCAGGCAGCAATTTCCAGGGAAGAATTCTTGGCCCAATTCCAAAAACAAAAGTTCAAGGAATTAATGAATGCAAGATTTTGTCTTTTCCCTTAGAAATCCCACATTTAAAACATAAACACTTCATATTCTCATGTGATCCTCCAAGTTGCTATTGAACTTCATTCATTTGCTTTTTAAATTGACACACAGTCATATAAACTTGCCAGAAATAATCTTGACATTTGAGTGATTCATCAGAAATTTTCAACTAGGAAGTTAGAGAAGAAATTTCCTGAATCATACTTTCTTTACAATTGACACTATGATGGATGGAACAATAAAATTTTTGTCCTGGAAATGTTTCATATTTAAATGAATGACTTAGCCACAGACATAATACATATTCATTAGAAAAAAAGTAAAAAACATAAAATTCAAAGATGAAAATAAAGCAATTCAAGACTTGTTACATTTCATTTACACCATAGTAATTTCCTCCAAACTTTTCTCTTTTGTGAGAAAACAATAATTTGGATGTGTGTCTTTAAGTTTGGATAATTATTATACTATAATGTGTTGAGTATTTTTCCCTAATTTTTGGACTCAATATATTCTGCCAGGACTGGTTATGTTAGCCTATTACTAAGGAACCCCCTCATGTCTCATGCATTGAACAGGACTCCTGTCTTCATTAACAGAAATGAGAGGATAAATAGACATTCTAGGACCCCATTGGAAAGGGGCAGACCATACATTCTTTTTTGTTTTTCTGTCTGGTTTCACTTACAGGCTACATTCATGTAATATAATTTATCATTTTAGTGTACATGATATTTTTTATTTTATAAAAGAAAAATAAGCACAAAGACATAATCAGCCTGGATACTACCATATAATTGGTAATGATTAGTGGGAAAATACCTGCTTTGTCATACATTGTCATGTAAGATGTTGTCTTGAGAAGAATAATGAGAAATTAAAACATAATGGTTAAGCTGAAATATTTTATTAAAGGTTAATTGGGAGTTAAGGTTAGGGTCTTTTTACAGAACTTTTCTATGAAGTCAAATTCTTACCACTGCTTTATGAAGAGTCCATAATTGTCAGCAATGTAAATATCTAGAGAAAAAAATCATTCACCAACATATAATTCATAATTTGTTTGAGAAACTCTCCAAAATTTTTCCTAATTTTGGATTGGAAAAGATGAGGGTGGAAGTAGGTGGGGTAGGATGGGGGAAAGGCCTTAATGAGAACATTTACATAGAAGAAGAAAAGAGGGAAGGAAGGGATATTCAAGAGTTGTGGGAGGAGGAGGAATAAAGAAAAGTAAAGAGGGGAATAAAGATAACAAGAGGAAAAAGTAGGGCAGTGTGAATCCAGTTAAAGAATTAGCAGATACACATGTAATAAAATGTTGGGAAGTCTGTGAAAAAACCCTGGCAAGAGAGAACCTAAAAACAAGGTAAGAGCCTGTAGGTGCACACACAATAGGATAATGCTTACAAAATCACACACATGATGATTCCATCATGGGAAATATGAAATAAGATATATTATGTCTCCCAACCTGTTAACTTTATGATATGCCAGGTTTTTGTTTTTTAGAAGTTGAAGAATGAGGCCTAGGAACAAGAAAGGTTAAAAGTAGGAAGATATTTATTGATAGGAAATCTCCTGGGGGGCAGAAGGGGAACTGAGTTCATAGCCAAGGACCCCATTTCACAGAGAAGCTTAATAGGGTGAAACCCACCTGGGCACAACCTGGGCCACAGCCATGAACATCTAATAAGGTTACAAGCACAGTCAGGTAGTGGTGGTCCAAATGGGAAGCGAGTCGCATAGCAAGCAAGGATGGAAAGAACAAGGATTTTCCTAGGAGGCAGTGGATCCAGAGGTTGCTTGTCACCTCCAGGGTGGTTGATGCCTATCTGTACTTCACTAATCCCAGTTCTTTGAAGAAGTATGTGGGTCTGGTCATCTTGTCTGAATGTTGAGGCCTGGTTTTCAGCCAATGTGCAGCTGTGGCGTGTTTCACCTTTGTCCTGGCCCTCTTGAGGACTTAGCCCTATCTAACTGTCTATAGTATTTTTACCTAGCTCATCTATCTATAATATAGCCCCCTTTGAAGAAGTACCCTGAACTGCCATAAGGGGCCATGGGGCGATGACTGCTCTAGCTACTTCAGGTTAAAAGGGTCATAGTTGTGGTTGGCACTCAGGGATACCCTTCAGAAGGTCTATCTAAAGGTCCTTGCTAGGCATCAGGTGTTTCCATCATGGGTAGGCATATAGCTTTAAGTCTGGAGGAGACAAGGCCAGTAAAACAGTTAAGTATACATGGTCAAACAATAAGATCAACAGGAATATTATGAGTATAACCAACAGATTATTCCACCCAGAAGAGCTGGTAATAGCCTTCCATAAGGAGGATAAGGAGAAGTCCCAGGGAATCTTAGAATCTGACATGGACTTAACCTGTTGTTTAATATCTTGAACAGCCATTGAGAAATTAGCAGAAGTATCGGGAATGTATACACAACATTCAGCTTTTACAATTGCACAGGTACCTCATTGTGTTGTTGTTAAGATAACTAGCACCATTCATTTCTGGAGGACAGCTTGTCTCATTAATTTTACCTCTTCATTTTAAAGAGAGAGAGCATTTGAAGTGTCATTTAAGGACCATTTAATGTAATTAGTTAAGGCTTCAATGTGTTGCATACCATCTTCTAATCATAAGGAAGGGGCAAAGATGGATGCTAAATGATCATACCCATGAAACACTCTTCTAGACCACTGATGTTCTGGTGGGGTAAGTTTGCAGGTCTGTAAATATTTTTGACACTCCTGCCTGGTAACCATGCAAATCTCAGTGTGCATCTCCCTATCCATCCAGGTGGTAGCCAGGGCCACAAATTGGTTCTTAGGGACCAATGAGTGCTGCTGGGGGCTTCCTATCTTAAACCAGGGTGATTTAACCCATCTGTTGGAAACTAGTCTTCAAAATGTAAAACTACAGGATATATTCATTGTTCAAGGGGTGTCCATCCCAGATACTTAGTAGAGTTAGGCCAGTGAGAATAGGAGTGATTCTTTTGTTCCCAACATAATGGGGCTTTTCTACTAAGCTGTCCTATAGTAGGAGTTAATCACATATAATCATCCCATATCCAGAAGTAGCCCTTTTTATATCTGTGATTGTTTGCTCTCGTGATATGGTCTTTATTTTTATGTAATAGGGGATTTATTAGTCCCTGTAATGCTACTGTGATTCAGTGGCACTTTTAGGAAATCTTCAATTATGCCCAAGGTCATTAAGGGTGGAGTTTCTAGGCCACTTGCCTAGGTTGCAATGGTGGGCTAAGCAACAAATCACTGAGCTGTCTTTTGCCTCATTTATATAGTTTTGTAGTTTTATTCCAATCTTCTTGAATTGCAGCTACCAACCAAGGAAGTCCTGATGTACTTGACAAGGGGAGCAGGCCATATATCCAGAAAATGTTTGTTGTACTGATGTTGCATATTCCTGTGCCCATATTAGGAAAGAATTGTATTGTCCTTAAGTGGTAAGTTAAATAGTAAAAGGGACAGGGATAACATCTTAGGTTACTCATCTGAGGGCTTGGCCTTTTTCTTGAACATGAACATTAAGTCTTCTATGGGTTCACAGAAGTAATCAGATGGTTGCTCACACTTAGCAGCAGTCTCTGATTCCCAGGACTTGAGTTGGGTTTGACGTATCCAGGAGTCCAGGCCTGTTACTTTGACTGTTGATGGAGTTGACAGGATCACGGGGTATGGTCCTTCCCAAGTTGGCCCTGTGCACAGTCATGTCTGTTGATTTCCCCCATTTCTGGTAGAAAAATTGCAAGGTTTAAGAAGGAACATGTCCTTATTTGAACAGCTGGTCCTTCAAGAAGTACAGCCTGATATTTAAGAAGTTGGTTATCTTATAGTCATAAGAAAGCCTAAAAATCTTTGCCTAAAATCAGCTTGAATGCCTCTGTAGTTAGGAGAGCTACTGCAGCTATTGCTCTAAGGCATGCAGGTCCTCCCTTTGCTACAGTATCTAGTTCATGACTTTGATACCCTCCAGGCTGTTGAACAGGTCCTCTACCCTGAGTAAGCACTCCTAAAGCCATTCCCTGCCTTTTGTCAACATACATATTAAAATGGTGTCCTGTCAGTAAATTCAGTACAGGGGCATTTAGAAGCACTTATTTAAACTTCTGGAATGCCGTTTGGGAATCAGTTTTCCAGGTTAAAATATGGGTATCTGTCTTTTGGCTTTCTTTTATAAGCTGATACAGAGGTTGTGGAATCTCCTCATACCCTGATATCCAAAGGTGACAAAAGCCCATAATTCCTAGCAATCCTCTTAGCTGTTTTAGGGTCTTAGACAGTGGGAAGAAAAGTATTTGTTTAATTATTTCTTCCCCTAGTCTTCGGGTTCATTTAGCTATGATAAGGCCTAAATATCTTACCTCAAGGGTACAAAGCTGTGCTTTAGATCTAGAATCATTATAACCCCTGTCTGCTAGAAAATTTAGTAGAGCTAGAATCATTGTAACCCCTGTCTGCTAGAAAATTTAGTAGAGCACTGGTACTTTGTGTAAAGAGCTCTTCTGAGGAGTCACATAGAAGTATATCATCTACATATTGTAAGACTGTGAACTGGAGAAACTCAAAACATGCCAGGTCATGGGAAAGCACTTGTCCACAAAGGTGAGGACTTTCTCTGAATCCTTGAGGATTCAGTTGAGAGGCCTGATCATGAGGATTTTCAAATGCAAAAAGAAACTGAGAATCTGAATGTAAAGGAATACAAAAGAAGGCATCTTTTAGATCTAACACTTAAAAACCAACAGGCATTTTCAGGAATCTGAGAGAGGAGAGTGTATGGGTTAGGTATCACTGGGTGGATTGGCACGACTGCCTCATTTACCAATCTAATATCTTGTACTAACTTCCATTCTCCTTTGGGTTTTTGGACTCCCAAGGTTGGAATATTGCATAGGCTATTACAGGGTTTAAGTAAATCTTGTGCTCTTAGGTTGTCAATTATAGGCCATAATCCCTTTTGCACCTCAGGCCTTTGGTGAGGAAAAACAGTAGGATCTTTGAGGTGAATCTATATCAGGCAGCATTTATTGCCCTTCCTATTTTACCTTTAGTTGTCCACACTTCAGGATTTATTTCTGTTTCTGCAAGGGCAAAGCAGTGTACCTGGTCTGGGTACATGTTGATTACAGTATTTAAACAGAATAAGATATCTCTCCCTAGGAGGGGTATAGGACTTTCAGGCATAATTAAAAAGGAATGGATGAAGAGAAAACCATCCCAGTTACAACCTAAGTGTTGAGTAAAATAGTGAGTTACCTCCTCTCCACTGACTCCTTTTACTGATGTATGAGGTATGATTTCTGGAAGGAAGGCCAGGGTTGAAGAGAAGAATATAGAGAGAAGCATCAGTGTCCAGCAATAGTCTTATTTCTTTTCCCTCTATAGTCATGATTACATGGGTCTCTCCCATGGAGATGACAGTCTGGCCAGAGGGAGAAGGCAGTGAGTGCCCTGGGGCCCTTCAGTCTTTTTGGTCCAACTGGAAGGATGGGTCTGAACTCTGGGGCATTCACCTCAGAGGCTAAGCTGACCTGGTCATCACCTTTACAGTCAAGGCATGGTCCATGGAGCCTCTTGTTGCACTCCTTCCTGAGATGGCCTGGCTTTGTGCAGCAGTGGCAAGTAGTTTCAGTTGTCCAATTCTTCGTGGGATCCCAAGAATCAGACCTAGAGTCTATTTCTCTTAGAGCTGCTACTAAGGCTGCCACATTCTCTGGGTTCCTGTTTTCTTTCCCTGATCTCCACCTGTCCTCAATTGTAAAATACAGAGGAAGCAATTTTTAAGAAAGTATTAAGTGAGCTGTCTGGAGAAAAAGCCATCTTTTGTCAGTTTTTTCCTGTGGCTGGCTGTGTAATAAACTTATCCTTAAGAATAATCTGTCTTTCTGTCGATTCAGGAGCTAAGGATATATGATTTATCAATACCACCTGTAAGTGATCTAAAAAGGGAGAAGGGTTTTATTTTTCCTCCTGTTGAATAGTTGCTAATTTAAAATAATTAAGAGGCTTAGATTTTGTCCTTCTTAGACCTTCAAGGGTACACATCCTAAAATGTCTCCTATTATAATCTCCCGTATGGTTAGTAAGCTAGTTGTGATCCTGTGTGGGGATTGCTTGGGCTGCATTAGGGATCAGCTGCTCCCCAAGCTCTCTGTGTTCTGGCTCCCTAAAATTAACAACATGATATTAATCTCCATATGCAATGGCAGCTTGCAATGCTGCTAGTTTTTCATTAGCATTCAATGTTTGATTGAAACATAACATTACAAGGGTGGGGATTTGGCTCAGTGGTGCCACCACCTGCCTTGAAAGCACCTGCCTTGAAATGTCCCAAGTTTGATCTTCTGTTAAAAAAAATTGTTTAAAAAACCATAACATTACACATTTCCAATCTAATTCATACATTTGTGTAAGTCCCCTAAAGACCTCAATGTACTTATCAGGATCATCTGAAAACTTTCCTAGGTCTTGTTCCATCTGTTTGAGGTCACTGGGAGAAAAAAGCATATGGACACAGCTTGCCCGAATCCACAACTTACTTCTTGTAAGAGATATTGTCCTTGAAGTGTTTGAACAAAATTAGCTATGGGTGGATATAGTTCTCTAGATGTTTTAATTATAGCTGGCTTGGGAATTTCACCCTTAGATTCTAAAGCATAGGGGGGAGGGGACTCAGGCTCTAAAGTGCAAGTGGGAACAACTTCAAATTTGGTGGTAGGTGGATCTTTCACTGGGATTGCCTCAGAAATTTGTCCTCAGGGTCCAAAAGTTGAAGGTGGAAAACCTCAGGTTTAGTAATATGGATGAGAAGAGTCTGGTTTTCCTGCATCTTATATTTATACTTTGAACACAAATCAGGATTATCTTTTAATGCCAAAAAGATCTGAACATAAGGGAGTTCTGACCATTTTCTCTCTTTTTTACAGTATACGTCTAGTTGTGAAATGTTATCATAATTAATTCTTCCCTCTGTATTCCATCTTGACTCTAGAGGATAGCCAGGCCATGTATGGGTGCAGAAGAATATTAGTTTACTCTTCTTCAGTATGTAAGAATTGAACTTCTGCCAGTGTTTTAGAATATATTCCAAAGGTGTAAGAGACCTTGACATGGCATTCCCCATATTCTGGAAAAAACAAAAAGAAACAAGGCTTCCCTATGATTCTGATTGATTCCTTATGCTCATAGAGTATCCTCAAGGATCACAGCTCCAGGGCCTGGGGCTGCCATCTGGAGAGATCCCAGAAGGTAAATTAAACTGGAGTAACCACTCTTTACCAGCACGCAGTCTTACCTTGCCCAGGGAACTTGTGTTCTTACTCCCCTATGTATTACAAAAGCCCAAGATACAATTGAGTTTAGTTTTAAAATCATGTCTTTTGGAAGGAAACATTGTTAGTCAAACCAGTAATCAAAAGTATCTAAGTCATAGTTTTCTAAATCTTTGAGAGATAATGAGGCATATAGATTAATATGCCATGCCTTTTTCCTGTAAAAGAGATCTCTCTTAGAGACAGACCCAGACCAAATCCTCAAGGGATCTTTGCCCTCAAGGAAAACCACCAAGAATGCTGTGCT
This sequence comes from Heterocephalus glaber, assembly GCF_000247695.1. The sequence goes on along the minus strand of NW_004624968.1, from coordinate 87,634 downwards.
ATCTGATCACCTAGGAAACCTGCTCCAGCAGCAAGACAAAGATGACCCATTTTTCAAAGTGAACCAGGCAGATTCATCAGGTCTCAACAAGCCCATAGAAGAAGGGAAAAGCTGGTTGAGATCCATTTTATTCCTAGTTACCAAAGCAGAAGTTGAAACCATTTCTCTGTTACATATTCTAAGGCCACCTAGAGAGGTGTGGTCTAGTAGCAAAGCAGCCAAAGAGTTCTAAATTTAATTCCCAAGAGCTTCAGAGTTTCTAGTCTTATAAAGATTTGTCAAACAACCAAACATCCTCTACTTACTTGTTGTTTTTTTATTTGTGTCTATCTTATTAGCAGCGAGAAAACAGTCCCATCCTGTAGCTCAGTTCTTCATGTAGGCTTGAGAAAGGGCCCTACCAGAATCATTTCAGGTCACTCTGAGACAGGATATCTGAGGATCACTGCAAGGGTTACCTTTCACCTCACTGAGGACTCCACTTAGGGGACAATAGATATGTTGAGATTTTTTACTGATTTAGACTGTTGGGGGTCAGTTTCCAGTGGGGGACCTTCAAGCATCTGCCAGAGAGTAGCCCTGGCCACAGCTTCTCAATTGTCACTGCAGTTTTCACTCATTCCACATGATCAGAGATCTGTCTCTGGAAAGGAATCTAGCTACTTGTCTTGCCAGCATTTAGTCTACAATTTATTAGACAAAGTGTTTTCTCATACATAAATGATAAGAACCAGAGAGAGAGAGAGAGAGAGAGAGAGAATATTCTCCTTTAAACTAAATGTGTTTTGGTCCCTTGAGTGTTGTGCTTATGGAAATAGCTCCTTCTGGTTTCACCCAGAAGTCAATTCTTTCCACGGGTTCTCAGGTGCAGTCTCCCAAGGAAGACTGTTTCCCAGAGCACTAAGCAGGGACATTGGATTCATGTGCTCTCCTGGAAGGGCAAAACCTCAATGTCTCATCTAACTCAGAGACAGGGTATATTTCCTGATCTAAAATGACTTCCTTATCTTGAGCATTGGCAAAAATGCTCATTTTTAAGTACTTAACTTAAAGCTTCTTAGGAGAAAGACATTGAGTACTTCAGAGATCCCTTCTAACTTTACATGCATCTACAAATGAGAGTATAAAATTGGCAGGAGAGATTGGAAATAAGACCAGGAAAGGAGGTCATATCTTCTCATGCTCTCAGTGAGTTATTGAGACAACTTGCCCCTGAGATGTCACTCTCATCCTGGAAAGGAGAGAGTGGGGAATCTGAAGAGCTAAGACTGCCTCCCCACCAGTGGAAGATCAGATCAGAAAGTAAACTGAGGCAGAACTAGCTCAATATTTTCTCTAGAGTATAGAGAAGTGTTGGGCCAGTCTGCTCAGTGAAGCCTGTGCTGTAAGTCTTAAAAGCAGCTGCCGCCCTAGGGCCTTGTTAGTTGACAGATGAGGTCCCACATTTTATCAACAGGGATGTATTTTTTTCAAATATGAACTAGATTTTATACAGACCTAATTTTATGGCATTTTCTTCTTTTCTTGTAATTATTGGTAAAGGCCATTAGACAGCGATCTGATATTACTTTTCCTCTGCATTGTCTAACATGTCAATCAAACAATCAATATAGAACAGAAACATAAAACCTTGTCTACAAAAGTAAAATATCCTTTTAAAGAAACATCATCATTTGAACAAAACCTCAATGTATAAGAACTCAAAGCACAAAGCATTTACAAGAGGCACAAGCAATGACAAACAAGAATGACAATTTTGGGTACTTACTATAATTTAGCAATCAATAAAATAAAGTCTTACCTTGTATTAATTATTTTATTGTTGGAACCTCTAATAGTGTTTTGAGAAATATGAAATAAGAAATACTATGTCTCCCAACCTGTTAACTTTATGATATATCGAGTTCTTGATTTTTAGAAATCAAAGAATGAGTCCTAGGAATGACAGACGTTAAAAGGAGGAAGATATTTATTGATAGGAAAGCCCCTGAGGGCCAGGAGGGGTCCAGAGTGCATAGCCAAGGACCCCACTTTACAGAGAAGTTTTATAGCATGAAATCCACTTGGGCACAACCTAGGCCACAGCCATGAACATGTAATAAGGTTACAAGTATTGTCAATTAGGTAATGGTGCTCCATTTGGGAAGTGAGTCACGTAGCAAGCAAGGATGGAAAGAACAAGGATTTTCCTAGGAGGCTGTGGGTCTAGAGGTCACTAGTCACCCCAAGATGCCTGTCTGTACTTCACTAATCCCAGTTCTTTGAAGAAGTATGTGGGTCTGGTCATCTTGTCTCCATTTTTAGGCCTAGTTTTCAGCTGATGTGCAGCTGTGGTGTGTTTCACCTTTGTCCTGGCCCTCTTGAGGACTTAGCCCTATCTGACTGTCTATAGTATTTTTACCTAGCTCATCTATCTACAATAATTCTGTCTTCTTGTGGGGGCATCTGGCCTGGAGACTAATATTTCCCCTAGAATTCCACTGTGGGATAAGGCCTAATAGAAGGAGCAACATGGAAATCATGGTGTCTTTGTTGTTTCTCTTTCTCAGCCTCTGTCCTGGTGGGAGAGGCAATTTCCTGCAGTCTGGAGCTGAGCTCCATCCTCCATGGTGACCTCTGTCATCTACCAGGTTTGCCCTTTGGGAGCCTGGACCACAGCTGCCCTCATCCCCTCTGCTCTTGGGACTCAGGGTGAGGGGAGAATGTTGTTTCTGCATAATCTGTGCTCAAGTCTGGAGCATGGCCCCAGTGCTTCAGTTCCCAGGCCTGGCTCCTGGATTCTTTGATGTCCAATGTCTATGCAGTGCCCTGAATACTCCAAAAGCCTCCAAAGAGCAATAACCAACTAGATCATATTATAGTCACTTAATAACCTTATAAATGCTTTCAACACTATGTAATAAAAGATTGACTTAGGTTTAATTAAAATTAAATAACTTCAGTAACTTAAATGTAGCCTACAAAGACATACATTCTTATCAACAAAACCCATAAAATATATTTTCTAAATCACAAAATAAAGAGATATGAAAATAATGTAAAACTATAACTTTAAAAACAAATGGAGAATGGAAAGGTCCCATGAATATATGAAATTGCTAAGATATTTATGTAGTGAGACAAGAGGACAGGTGCAGCTGAAAAGAATGTGTATTCTGATTTTCTGTGTGGGGGGGCAACACAAACATCTATTAAGTTCATTTTTTCAAGAGTTTGATTGATTTCCAGTATTTAATTGTTTATTTTCTGTCTAACTCATCTATTTACATTCTTAAAAATACCATATCAAAAAACTTATATGGAGATGGAATGAAATTTCTGCTAAGATACCACCATTCTTCACCATTTTAGAAAAAGCAACCCAGAAAATCATACAGAAACTCAAGGGACACAGAAATTCTGAAATATTCCTGAGCCAAAAGAATAATTCTGAAGACATCACATGACTCAATTTCAAATTAAAATGCAATCCCATAGTGGAAAAACACACACACATATTTAATACTAACTCATCAACCAAAGTGAACAATGGTAGAGTAAGACAGAAAACACAGAAACAACCATGTGCACTGCCAGACGTGATTTTTGATGAAAGGAACAACTTATTCTGGAAAAATGACAGTCTCTTTCCTAAAAGTTCATTGATCGGTGAACAATTGAGTTCTCTTCACTCCCAATATATATTTTATTTTTGTTCAGTTTTCCCTCATTTTTCTTTTTATATTTTTATTGGTACATATTTATGGAACATAATGATTAGCTTAATCTCAGGGAGGTGGTACACATACATGACATTTTGTGATTATTGTAGGTAAGCTCCTCCCCACCCCATACCTGCATCTCTTCAACATCCTCTCATATGTATATATTTCTGTCCACCCATTGGACTTAAGTGTGATTACTGCTTGATATTCTAGGAACTTTAGTTACCTCATTGGGTAATTTATTTATGATCACTCTTTTTCTAACCCAGGCACCACTCTAAACTTTCTTCTGAACCATTTTAACTGTCACTCAGATTTTGATATATTGCTTTTAAATTATCTTTTATTTATAGGAATTATTGAATTTCTCCATTTATGCCTTCTGGGAAGCATTGATTATTCAATAGTATAATTTTCAATCAGAGTGCTAGTCCTTTTTCTATAGTTTCTTTGCTGTTGATTTATAGATTCATCATATTGTGATATTTTAGGACACTTGAGATTGTTATAATATTTTAAGTTTAATAACACTTGCTTTATGGTCCTAAAATATTGTGTATTTGGGGGAAATATCCATGAGATGCTACAAAGAATATGTACTATTATTTTTTTAATTGAATTCTTTTATTGGTACATTGTAAGTACACAACACAATTACATTTCTCATTGGGAACTTGTAACTTTACATGATGCATCTTGGTTCTTATTTTTTCCCCATTCCTAGCCCTCCCTTCA
>NW_004624968.1:4338-72045 GCF_000247695.1 Heterocephalus glaber | reverse complement strand
CCTGAACAGGCTGTGATATGCTGCCCAACTTTACACTGCCATTTTAACTCCAATGCATGGTTTTTAAACCAGAATGTGGGATGAGATCAGCCATGGATAATGTGTGCAGTAAGAATGGATAATAGTCTAGAGCATAATCTTTAGAAATGCCAGTAGTGATGAGATGAGTGAAGGAAGAGCATGCCTTTAAAAAGGATCCTAAAAGCTGAGATTGGTATGGAAAAAAATTTTAAAAATTATGCTCTCTCCAAAAATATTTTTGTTTATATGAATGGCTCAGTACTTTCCATTGTGTTCCTAGAAATTAATGAAAACCATTGTGAAGAAGAGTAAAAATGATACAATCACTACGTATAGATAGGGGGATAAAATGACATTTGTTTCTGATATATTAAAACCTTACATCCTGCTTTTAGCATGAAACTGATACTACTCTAGACTCTTTTCCTTATTAACACATTCATTCTCAGGAAAAGATTATACCATAAAGACTCTTATGCATGTACTTTTCTTCTGAAAATGGCCACAGAACAGTTATATGTTCAGACTTATTCTGCATAGATATTTTGACTTCAGAGGACAGACTTACAATAATGTGTCCCCAATTAGAAATTGTTTTACCAATTCTGAATCAGGATATATAACTGACTCTTATGAAAACCATTTTCAGTGTATTATGCACTGTCCTTTTTATCTCAGTCACTCATTACATTAATCAAAGCAATTTTTGCCTAGGGACTCTAGTGAATCATATTAATATTACATTCCTGATGATATAGTAACTGAGAGAAAAAAATTAATCTTTAAACTTTTGGAGTTTGAAAAGTAGGCTACTTCTCCAGTTTCCCCTGGCTGAAAGCAGAAATACTCTTCTTGTCCCCATTCAAATGACTGCACAGAGAATGAATGCTCAGTCTCAGAAATATGACTGCCTGTGAAGAACATTCAGATACCACCCCAGGAGGTCAAGGTTGCTTTAACTTGGAAAAGGGGAAGCAGGGAGCTTGGAGTCACCTGGACATAAAATCCTGGGCAGAAATTAACACAGGGGACACAGAGATTTGTGGGGAGCAGTGGCTGCTGTCTCTCATATGTAGCAAATATACCCCTTTTTTCCCATCAAAATATCTTACCCCCACCATTGTTGTGGCAGCCAGAGGCAGTATGGACATTCAGCTCTGGTAACAATGTGTTTTTTAACTTTCCCATTCAAAATCAATTTTCTTCACATTATATTTTCAGAATTTGTTGTAACATTGGTTGTATACTTTGATTTCACAAACTCTATATTCCTTTTTTTGCAAATCTTAAAATTGCTTATGATGAGGGCCAAATGATATGTGTATGTACTTTTTGATAAAATACCATTTATTTTATCTAATATAAACCCATCTAGTTCTCAGAATGATACTTACTGTGCACAAAAGTTGCTGAAAAAACTGCCTTCTGATATTGTCTGTTTAAAAATTTGTCAAGCACAAAATATTTTCAGAAATAATACAATAAACCAAATAGTGAGGTGGAAATTATTGTAATTTGTTTTTCAAGGGGTAATTTATCTTTGTGCTTTTCTGCAATCATACTTTTATGCTGAGGTATACTGTATTACCCTAGAAATTTTGTTCAAGTCTTGATCAGATGGAAAGATCACCCTGAAGTTTCCTCTGAAAAGAGTCTGAGGAAAACCTGTGAATGGAAACAGACCAGTGTGTAGCTCACCTCCCGGTCAGCCTCGTATACTGCACATTCAGAACACTGCAGCCTCTGGTCATCCTCAGGGAGCAATTTCCAGAGAAGATTTCTTGGCCTGGTTCCAATAAGAAAAGTTCAAGTATTTAATGAACACTAGAGTTTGTCTTTTCTCTTAGAAATCTCACATGTAGAGCATAAACACTTTACCTCCTCATGTGATGTTCCAACTTTCTGCTGAACTTCATTTATTTATATTTTAAATTGACACATTTATATAAACTTGCCAGGAATGTTTACATTTCAGTGTTTATTCAGGGATTTGGGGTTTTTTTGTTTTTTTTTGTTTTTTTTGCATTACCAGGTATTGAATTCAGGAATTTGAGCTTACTAAAATCCCAAACCCTAAGGTGGATTTTTTTTTACTAGGAAGATAGGAAAAAACTTTCCTGAGTCTTGTTTCCTTTACAATTGACACTATGAAAGATGGAACAATAACATTGTTTCCTTGGAAATGTTTTATACTTAAATGAATGACTTGGCCATAGACACAATGCTTATTCATTAGTAAAAAAGAAGGGATTATTAAAATTCAAAGAAAAAATAAAGAAATTTAAGAGTTCTTACACTTTTTTATGTAATAGTAATTTCCTCATCTTTTTTTAGGGGGGACAAAAACTAATTCTGATGGGTATTTTTAAGTTTGCATAATTATTTTACTACAGTGCATTGAGTATTTTATGCTAATTTTATGACTCAATGTATTCTGCCAGGACTGGGTGTGTTAGCCTATTAGTAAGGAGCCTGCTCATATCTCATGCATTGGACAGGACTCCAATCTTCACTAACAGAACTCAGAGGATAAATAGGCATCCTCAGGCCCCAGAGGAATGGGGCAAAGTCTACATTCGGGTTTGTCTGACTGGCTAGCTTCATCTAGAGCCTACATTCACATAATATAATTTATCATTTTAGTTTACTTGATTTTTTATTTTATAAAAGAAAAAATAAGCATGAACACATAACCAGCCTGGATACTACCATAAAATTGGCAATGATTAATGTGAAAATATCTGCTTTGTTATGTATAGTCAAGTAGGATGTAATCTTGAGAAGAATAACAAGAAAGTTAAACATAGTAGTAAAGCTGAAATAGTTCATTAAGGGTTAATTGAGAGTTAGGGTTCCTTCCTGCTACAGAACTCTTCTGTGAGATTGAATTCTTACTACTACTTTATGAAGACAGAATAGTCATCAGTAATGTCAATATCTAGAGAACAAATCTTTCACTAACATATAATTTATAATTTGTTGGTAAAACTCTCAAATGATTTTCATAATTTAGGATCAGAAAGGAGGAGGAAGGAAATAAGTAGGATAAGATAGGTGGGCAATGCCCTAATGAGAACATTTACATGTATGAAGAAAAGAAGGAGGGAGGGATATTCAATAGGTGTGGGAGCAGGAGGAAAGGAGTAGAGAAAGGAGGGGAATATAAATGAAAAGAGAGAGAAGTAGGGGAGAGTGGAACCAATTAAAGAATTAGCAGATGCCTGTGTACTAGAATATTAGGAAGCCTGTGAAACAACCTTGCCAGGAGAGAACCTAACAAAACAAGATAAGACCCTGTAGGTGCACACACAATAGCATAATGCTTGCAAAATCACACACACAGTGATTCTGCCTCCTTGTGGGGGCATCTGCACTGGAGACCAGTATTTTCTGTAGAATTCCACTTGGGACAAGGCCTAATAGAAGGAGCAACATGGAAACCCCTTGTCTTTCCCTGTGTCTCCTTCTCAGGCTCTGTCCAAGTGGGAGAGGCCATTTCCTACAGTCCGGAGCTGAGCTCTGCCCTCTGTGGTGACCTTTGTCCACTGCCAGGTTTGCCTTTGGGAGCCTGCAACACAGCTGCCCTCATCCCCTCTTCTCTTAGGAACCAGAGAAAGGGAAAAATGAGGGGTCTGCATAATGTGTGCAGGTCCCAACCTTGGCCCCAGTGCCTCACTTCCCAGCCCTGGCTCCAGGATGCATGGCTGTGTAAAGTTTATGCCCATCCCTGCTTACTCTGAAAGCCTCTAAGCAGAGCAGAGGGCCTGGGGCTTCAGGGTCTGCACAGTGACTAAGTGCCTGCACATCCCTGCCTTCCTCAGCTCTCTGCAGCCCTGCTCCTAGCCTCAGGTCCCACCTCCCACAAATCCGCCTGAGCCTAAGTTCTGGCCTGCAGCATTGTTCACAGCACCCTGTTTTCTATATCCTAGCCTTTTGTGTTCTGCTGTTTCCCTTCACTGGGCTGGATGTGCTTACCACCAGCTGGGCTCATGCTCTCTGTCTCACTCCATGGAGAATTTCCCACCCTGGTGTCTGTTCTCCATGCAAGGCATGCAAGACGCCATCTTCTTTGCCTGATTTCACTCTTTTGGGTCCCATTTACTCTTCTTTGGAATCCAAAATAACAATTAAATGGGTCTCACTGTTGGTCTGAAGTGAAGTGGCTATCACATCCTAAAGAACAGAAAATATGGGGGTGTGTGGTGTCTCACTCAATATACCAAAATAGAGAAAGTTATTCCAGATAATAATGTTGTTGAATTTCTTCTCTTAGTTGTTGTACTCAGGCAGAGGGAAAGTGGACTTCCAAGATGGCACCAGACCCAAGGCTGTCTCACTGCACAGGGAAATTCTTAAAAGCAATACTACCTTCCTATGTGCTAGGCTCAATTCAGGTCTCCTTCTCCTCAGGGTCAATCTCTCCTAGCATATTTGGTGCTTGTGAAATGGGAAGGTTTCTTTCTTCTCAGTAAGGACAATTTCTCCTCCATACTGAGCAACCATTTATTCTATGCCTGTGAAGTACTTCAGTTACTCCTCTTTTTAAATACCATATATCTGAGTTTCACTGGATTGTTAGCTCTCTCATGTACCAACCTAGTGGTGCTGTGGCTCCCCAATCTCCTCACAGCACTATCTGTTGACTTAGACAAATATCTTTGAAACCATGTCTTCTCTTACATGAGACACAACATGTAAAGAATGTGAAGAGCAAAGAAAAGCAAGTTATAGTGTTGCATTTGTTTAATCACACCACAAGGGAAACTGAGGCAGGAGGATAACTGAGGTTTGAAGTCAGCCTGAACTACATAGTAAGTCATTTTTTCAAATTCTCTCCCTGTGGAAAAAAGGAAAAAAAACCGTAGGGGTCATTTGTGACACCAACCTGACTCCATCTTGAGCCTCAACATCAGCTTGTACCTGTGCTTGGACAAAGTGTGTGTGTTTGGACAAAGCCCATGAAATCCCTGCATTCTATTTAACAGTAAACTTGATGCAGTTGCAGGATATTTTGCAGCTCAAATAGTGTGTGAAACTTCCTTGTGCCCCCCACTAACCTGGCATGGTTCAGCTTCTATAAGATTCTGCTTTCTCTCCCCTGAGCCCTCGCCAAATGAAAGCATGATTTAAAGGACAATTCAAACCACTTACCATTGCCAAGAGATCTTTCCAGGCACTAACTCCCCTCAGCCACTGGCTTTAATAAAGGGACTCAAATCTGGTAAAAGTGGGGTGCATCTCCATTGTTCTAACTCACTCATCCATAACAGCTGGAGACCCAAGAAAGATGGCCAGAATGGGTGGACTGGCCTTGATGTTGTTCCTCCTGTCTGCGGTCTGTAGGGGAGGTCCCCCCTGAGACTTTCCACTGCCAGATAGTCTCATTGCTCACACTGAGAAAACTGCAGAGTTGCCTGAGACAACTTCCAAATTTTGTGGCATATATCTGGTCTGGTTTGTAGGTAAGGATACTTCTGGTTCTGGTGGGGAAAAATAGTCCTTTATGAATGCATTCCCTGGGCCCCTCCTAAGGTTACCACACTTACTGATATGGTCCTCGGGTCTGGTCTGGTCTGGCTGCAAGTCAGCCAATTATGTAAACCCCAGTGATGTATGTGGAATACTTTGGCCTCTAAATGATTGCTTCTTGAATGGGTGAATGAATGGTAACTCACAGTGTAAACTTAGAATCTTCTATCCATTCCCCATGACAAATATGTGGAATCTCCCTCTGAGTTATGGGTTCTGAATGAGGTCATAATGTGGTTTGTGGACACATCTAAGTTAAGGCCAAATGGGTGCTGGTGTGATGAGATACACATACTCTAAATGCTGGACAGTCTCTAAAGTGGCCGAGAGGCCTCAGCCAGTTGACTGAATGAGTGGTTCCTCTCAAAGAGCTACACCCCTTTCCTTAGCCTGTTGCTACATCATTCAAGGGTCACCACGTAAACATCAAGGCTTCTTTCTCTATGTCTGGACCTCTTCTAGTCTTAGTTTTTCTTGCAGCTCCTATTCTTAACTATCTCCTGCCTGCCCTAAGTATCTCGAGCATGGGGTCATCATCTTCACAACCTGTTACACCCACAGTTTTCATGTAGTCTGTTCTGCAGCAGTCAGAACCTAAGGGAGTCCGCCCCATCCACCTTTGTATAACTCTAGCTCACCCCCCTCTCATGTTCTTTGTGACTCTGCAGCCACCAACTCACTCATTTTTTTTTTCTACTTCCCCTGCCATGATTCTCCCTATAGGAGAGCACCTCCCCTACTGGGAGGAAGGCACCACCTCAGGAACATGCAACCCAGAGACTCTTGCCTTTGAGGGAGGCCCCTCCTCCCAATGGGACAGGCCTGGGAACTGGCCCATTCCTGGTTTATGTTCGCATTTACACTCCTGATTTCTACAACTGGAGAACCCAGAATCCACCATTCTCTGAGAATCCCCAGGTTCTGATTTCTCTGTTAGAATCCATCTTTAGGACTCATCTACAAAATTGGGATGACTGTCAGAAGTTGTTACTGACACTGTTCACTGTTGATGAGTGGGACCTGATGAGGTTTCAGGCTAGAAAGATTTTATTGGGAGCGGGCATTCAGAGGAGGAGGCCCAAGAATTGCTGAAACAATATTTTGCCTTGAATCCAAATGCTTCAGGAGGAAAACAGGCTTTGACCAATTTTTACCAGAACTTGTTGAAAGGGATTTGAGCAGCAGTTCTGAAACCCATAAATCTGTCAAAAAGCACTGATATAACACAGGGACCAGAGGAGTCCCTCGCTGCATTCCTGGTGAGCCTCAGAGAGGCCTTCAAGGTTTGTACCCTTTTCGAATTCTCTGCTTCAGAGAAAAATAGAGCTATAAGTTAGGCTTATGTTACTCAATCTGCACCTGATAGTAGGAGAAAATTACAAAAATTGGAAGGATTCCAAGGAATGAACACACATCAACTGTGCAGAAGTAACTTACAAAGTGTTTAACAATAGGGATTCAGAAAAACAAAAATTGGCCATAGTTTGGCCGAAAGATCAGCCAGGACACAAGGAAAGATCTCAGCAGAAGCCATCAGAGGTAACCCCAAGGGTCATAACTCCAGGAAGCCCAAAGGGCTGATGTCCAGAAAGCCAGAAGGAAATCTGCCTTTGGCAGAAATCAATGTGGTTATTGCAAGGAAGAAGGGCACTAAAAAAATGAATGCCCACACAGGCCCTCTGCCAATATCCCTCCTCACATTTGAGGGATAGGAAGCTTCAGACTGAAGGGGACAGGGCTCCTTCTGTCTTGGTCCCTGGGACCCAGTGGTAAATGCTGAAGTAGGGGACAAACTGGTCCATTTCCTGGTGGCCACTGGCACCAAGTGGTTGGTGTTACAAAGTCTTCTGGAAAGGATTTCATCAAAAACCATCCCCATGTAGGGGAACAGGGGAGCAGTCCAAAACTGCCATACTCGACAGGGATTCCCCTTGCTGGGATGAGACCTCCACAGTAAACCATCTTTCAGAAGCCCAGATCAGGGAGACCCTCACATTAAGAGGTTGGTGGACTTTGGGATATGAATTCCCTGTCTGTCTCCATGGAACTCCCCATTCCTGCCAGTACAAAAACTGTGGAGGTTAGACTACAAACAGGTTTGGGACTTGGGAGAAGTTAACCAGTGAGTAGTACCTTTGCATCCTATTGTCCCCAAGCCCTGTACCCTCCTGAATTTGCTGTCTCGTGAGCACCAAGTGTATATTGTGTTAGATTTAAAGGGTGCGTTTTCCATTGGGCCCCTTTACCCAGCTACCCAGCCTATCTTTGCCTTCCAGTGGACTGACCCTGTTTCCAGGGACTCATGTGAGCTCACCTTGACCCGGCTTCCTCAAGGATTCAAAATTGTACCCACCCTGTTCAGTGGGGCACTTCAGTAGAACTTGGTGAGTTTTGGATCCCACCACTCTAACCTCACCCCGTTTTCATATGTGGATGATTTGTTTTTAGATGCTAGTAGCTATTCAGAATGTCTGCAGGGGACACAAGAGCTTCTTCAGCTAATAGAAGAGTTGGGCTACAGCATTGTGGCCACGACGGTGCAACTCGGTGCCCCTAAAGTATCATTTCTGGGGCATGAATACTCAGAAGGAAGAAAAGTTTTCTCCCAGTCCAGGAAAGGAGCCAATATCCAGATACCCACACCAACTCCCAAGAATCAGGTATGAGGATTCCTACTTGCAGCTGGATACTGTTGTCTGTGGATATCTGGGTTTGCTGAGATAGTATGGAACCTTCATTCTGTCACGGGAAGAAATCAACCCCCTAGAGTGGGGAATAGATGAAGAAAAAGCTTCCAGAATCTGAAAAGAGCTCTGGTATCATTCCTGGCTCTGGCACTACCCGATGTCACTAAGCCCTTTCATCTATTCATCCATGAGGTAAGAAGGGTTTCTAAGGATGTCCTAACACAATCCTTGGGAACCTGGAAGAGCATTGTGGTGTATCTCTAAAAAATTAGATCCTGTCACCCCAGGATGGCCTTCATGACTTTGGGCAGCAGTATCCACAATTTTATTGGTCAAGGAGGGTGATAAGTTGGCCCTCAGGACTTAGTTGTAACTGTTCCTCATTCAGTAGGGACTCTGCTTGGGGGCTAAGCAATGGATGTCAAATGGCTGCCTCACTCAGTATCACAGCCTCTTGCTCCACCAGCTACACAGAGTCTTCTCAGCATGACACATTCTCAATTTGGCTACACTAATGCCAGGTGATGACCCCAACATCCCAATTCATGACCATGAAGAGGTACTGGACCAGACCCAGGTGTATGATTGGATCGGACTTATCAGACACCCCCTTATTTTAGTCAGATGCCACCCTCTTCACAGATGGAAGAAGATTCGTGGTAAATGGGGTACAGAGGGCAGGGACTGCAGTAAATACAATTGATTGAGTCATTAAGGCCCAGCCTCTGCCTCAGGGGACCTGGGACCCAAAGAAAGAACTGAGCACCTTGGCCCATCCCTTGAGATGGGGAAAGGAAAAGATGATAAATGTATACACAGACAGTAGGTATGCCTTTGCTACTTTATATTCCTGCATGAGCATTTACAAGGAGAGAGGGCTTTTGACAGCAAGAGGAAAGACTGTCAAGCACAAAGATGTGATATTGTCTTGCCTAGAGGTAGTATGGCTTCCCAAGGAGGTGGCCATCATTCATGTTTATGGTCACAAAAGGACAATACACCCAAGGCTAAGGGAAATCAACTTGCAGATCACACAGCCAGAGGTCCAGCCCTGATACCAGCTGAACTCATAGTCATCCTGGCTACCATGAGTCCTCCTCCCCATTTGCTCTCAAATAGCCCCACTTACGATACAGAGGAAGATAAAGAAGCAGGCCACCTGCAAGCAAAGAAGGGTTCTGAAAGCTGATGTATATGTCCAGATCATCACATCTATCACCCTCAGAGCTCATCCAGCAGCTATATTCAGTCATGTACCTAGGGGGTTCCAAGATGGATGAGCTTCTAACTCCAAGATATTGCTTTTCAAACTATGGTAGCTGGCCCACCAGGCCTCTACTAGGTGCCCAACCTGTGTACAAGTAAATACCCACCAGGCCCTGTCTGTACACCTTCTGAGGCTGGAATCCTGAATAAGACTTGGAAGTGGATTTCATAATTCAGTTATCTACAACTCAGTTAGTTAGTAGGCCACTGCGCATAAATTGGAAACTCCGCTGTGCCTATTGACCCCAAAGCTCATGGCAAATGGAACAGATGAATCAATCAGACCCTAAAATCTACCTTGACCAAATTGATGTTGGAAACTGGTGAAGGGTTGGTCAGCCTACTGCCCTTGTCTGTCCTTAGAGTAAGGTGAACCCCTTATAAAGCAGGTTTTACTCCTTATGAAATTATGTTTAGAAGACCCCTCCAATGCCCCCCAAAGTGAAAAGTGAGGTGCTAGAAGAATTTTCTAACCATTCACTGTTAAAGTATCCTCAGTCTCTCCAACAGGTATAGAAAACTGTTTCCTCACACTTAGGAGCTACTCAGCCCTTTCCCAGATCTACACCATGCCTCCTGTTCCAGCCTGGGGATACTGTCTTCATCAAGGCTTTTCAGAGTGAAGGACAGGAAACTAGAGACATTTATAGCTAAGTGGATGCACATTGAGGCCATACCCTTAAGTGAAATTAATAGGGCACACATGTGTAAATACCAAATAGTTTCTTTGGTGTGAAAAAGTAAAAGTGTAAATGAGGATCAAAATGTATAATTGAGATTGTGTGATAGGAAGAAAAGGTCTAAAGTGGTAGGGGAAAGGAAAGAAGGGAAAAGAAAAAATATGAGTAAAGAAAAAAATGGAAACAAAGTCTTTGTAAGTAGGGATGGGTAGAGGGTTTGTAGCTAAGGCAGAGGAATAGGAAAAAAAGAAGAACCATGAAACATCATGTACAGGTACTTGTTCCCAATGATGACTGTAACTGTATTTTATACCTAAAATGTACCAATAAACTTAATGAAAAAAAGAATAACTTGGGACAGGGATTTAGCTCAGTGGTTTTGCCGCCTGCTGCTGAAGCACAAGGACCCAAGTTCAATCATGGGTATCAAAACAAAAATAACTAATATGATCAACTTGTTCAAATCCACACATTACTGGTGGTATTTGTCTAAAGTCATCTAGTGTCATCCAGAGTCTAGTTGAGATTGTAAACAACATGCTTGAAACTGTCAGAGTTTGCACTAGGTAGATGGAAGTTATGGAAATTATTCAATATCACACTGGAATTACACATGCAAACACACACATGCACACACTATCACACAAAATCAAATACATGAAATCCTATAACAGTGTCATCAGTGCAGTCACTGCCGATTAAGAAATAATCATGAAGTTGAAAAAGAAACAACAGAACTTGTCTAAGCAGAATTATTGGTAAGGAAATGGAATGAATAAATGTATAAATAACTATAGGGTACTACCAAATAGTATAACATAAAGCAGTAATGAAACAGGAACAATGTGAGGATATACATGTCAACACTTTTTTGAAATTAAGAAATTTATTAAGCCATTGGTTAAGCAGTTCAAAGGATCATGGGAGGATAACTGTGAAGGACACTTGAGTCTTTACAGAAAAAGAAATGACAAATGTAAAAATGTAAATTGAAATGTGACAATTAATGGAAATTTTAATTTCAATTACTTTAAAACTAAAGGACTGAAGGAAAATAACACTACTGCATTATGATTTAAGCCACATATAAAAATAACATTTATGAGAAAATAACAAAAAATTGGTGATAATTGTCCAATATTTTCAAACCATCTTTTCCTGCTGCTTGTTCAATAAGGGCTGAATATGTAGATTAACGTTACAGTGTTTGCCTATTGCTGTTCATGGCTTGGGTTCAATCAACAGCACTGAAAAAGAAAAGATTATATATATATTTGGTAGCCATTATTATAATTTGTGGTTCAAAACAAAGGTTGTTACTGCATGGAGAATAACAGATAGAATACCCAGAATAAACTAAAGATATCATCAAGACCTCACAAAAGTGAAAATGTAAAGTAAAATAGGTTATGAAAATATTCTGCTGATGGATTTGATGATGAAAAAGCAAAGTTCCTTAATTGTACATTAGAAGAAATAAGTAATGTGAGTAATTATCTACTTAATAAAATAAAGTATTTTATGAAAAACTTTCTTATGAATAAAATCTCCATAATGGTTTTTCCTTTGTAAAATAAATCCTCACCTGTCCTTCACACTGAATATTGGATGAACTCCCTCTGACTATGTGGAAGAAGGTAACAGAGACACAAGATAGGAGAACCTGAGGACTGAATTACCTGCCACAAACAGCCAACCCAAAACTAATCTGAGCAGCAAGGTGAGTATAAAACACTGATAAATTCAGGTGATAGCCATGGGTAATGTTTTGTGTTGAGCGAGTCTATTTCTGAATGTTTCATCACATTAGGAAAACTGTTTCCTAATACAATTACTCTGCCTGTCATCATCCACCATCTGTTGTTATTCTTTCCTTTACCAAATTCATTTTCTGTATCTAAGTTTATACTTGTGACTTGGAAATTTTTATCCTCCAATGCCAAGCACAGTGTCTTCTATTAGAAAATGTACAAAACATTGAACAATGCACAAGTTTCATTGACTGCTGTTTTTAGCAAAATATAAAATCAGTGTTGCTGTCTAGCCATTAATTATTAGAAACCAAAACCAGGTGTTCATATTTTGCTTTGCCTTGTTAGGGTCTTTTAAAGTATAAATATATTCCATAGCGCACTGAGCTGGCACCATGAAAGAGGGCATGAGATCTCACATTATTTCAGAGAAATAACTTCTATTACATGAGCTATTTAGTGATACAAGAAGTAAATGATTGGGCAAATGCAAATAGTTTAAATGTTTCTTATGGAAAAGAGATTATGTTATGTTTATTTAGTACTATGATATAAATGCTTTATACCCTATGTCAAAAAAGAAAATAAAATAGCACTAATTTAAATTAAATTTTTGGAATTTCTTCAATTTAAATATTGTTTTTTAAGTCAGAAAATATATTGACAGGTTTGTCAATAAAAATCAATAGTATAAATTTTCTAACTCAGAAAAATATGTTAAAATTAATGTAAGAAAAACCACATCGTTTTCAATAAGAGTTTCAATGTGGCTCATATACTGGAAAAAATTTAATTTTGCATGATACAATTGCACAGCTTATTGGATATAAAACTTTAAAGTAAATAAGGACAGCATCAAATGCTATACAAGAAATTGCAGAAAAAATATATTAATTATATAGACATTCATAACCACTGATCTAGAAGAACATGCATAGGAATGTGAATAATTAATACAAAGAGTTTTTTCTCCAGTAATTGTCAGTTTTCATATTGTCTTCAATATTAGGGTGTATTACTTACCAATAACTTCATTCTAATTAAATATTTAACTTTATTCTGAATCCAAAATTGAGGACTACTGTCTTGTTTTTTTCCTTTTCAGGTGTTATGTTTATAATATTAAATTAACAAAAAATTCATTAAACATGAAGAAAGGTTATTCAAAAGTGTGTTAAGTATTAAATATCATAGCAATGCAAGGCATCTGACAATAATACCCAGTATTAATTGTATCGCCCTCAATGTTTTATAACCACCTACTCACCAGACAGACATGGGATTATTATATATCTTGTGGACTTGACAATACTGACTGTTAAATTTTCAGTGAATTAATGTGGGTAGTATGCTAGAAAGCTGGCAGGGCTAGAATCTCAATGCTCAATTCTTGATTTTAAATCCATTTCCCAAAACATTGTTGCTATTAACCTCTATTATAAGCAGAATGACCACTATAAAATTCTCTAAAATTAGAGCACACTGGAATATGGTTTGATGTCTTTATCAATATGACCAACATATTTTCTTGATTTGCACATTAGTTGCCTTGAAGCCACTCACAGATTAACTCATATTTTATGATTGCCTGATGAAACATAAATGTCTAAATATCTACCCCTGAAAATGGTCTCTATCATGGTTGTTAAGGAAAGGAGAGCTGAAGAGCAAAAAAAAAGTAAATGAATCCACAATTTTTGCTTCAAAAACAGACTAAACACTTTCCCATTGAAAAAAGAAAAAGACAAGTGTAGATTCTTAGTACCACTGTGATATAAACTGGCAGCAGCCCTCTCTCTTCTTCAGGACTCTAACAGCAGCACTTTTGTTTCAGAGACTGTAAATGAGAGGGTTCAGTATGGGGATCACAACTGTGTAAAACACAGAAGCCACCTGATCCTTTCCCAAGGAGTAGGAAGACTGGTTTTAGGTAAGCAAAAATTGTAGTTCTGTAAAAGATGGTGACTCCCAGGAGATGGGAGGCTCAGGTGGAGAAAGCTTTATTCTTACCAGCAGTGGAATTAATTTTCAGGATAGTGGAGAGGATGGACATAGTACATGAGAATTTCATATTTCTGACAAGCAAGTTATGATGTATAGTGTTGGTGCATGGGAGTTAGGGGTTACAACACATCCTTGTAATTAGATCAGCGTAAACTTCATTAAGCTAAAAGTATTTTACTTGCATTGATATGGCGCTTTATTACATGACCAGTACCAGTCTGGATTTGATTAGATGTTATGATTTGGCTCTGGGGTGTCCTCAAAGAGCCTTGAGTGTTTGGAAGGTGATTGGAAACTGAGGGTCTGCACTCATCAGTGGATTCAAGAGTCCAGAGCTGAGGTGCTGTCAGGTGGGCACCTGATCCACAGAGCTGGGGTGCAGGGGGTGTGACCTGAAGGATGTACCACGTCTCCCTCTCTGGCCCCTTCCTTCTTTCTGTTTCCTGGCAGCCAACACCCGAGAAAATTTCCCTCCTAGATGTTTCCATCATGTCCTTCTTGCCTTGGAGACAGGCTGCTACAGAATGAATCCTCTATGAACTGTAACCCCAAATATACTTCTCCTTTAAATTGTGGGTGCCTGGTACTAAGTCCCAAGGACCAATAAGAATGAAGACACAGGAGAATGCATAAAACAGAATGCATCTCCACAGAAATTCAGAGAATGTGACAATGACAAGTAAGGAAATATTTTGTTCAAATATAATTTTAGTATTTGAGTGTTTGAAAGTGATTAGATGGAAAAATGTTGATAATGCTAATTAAGTGACTGTTGGAATGACATGACAGTTGAAATGAATTCTGTAACACAGGTGTGATAATGTATTCGTCTCCTCATAAGAACATAGCTGAGAGACTTTTCATCCTGTCTTCTGCCTAAGGGCTTAGCTCACTGTTTTTCTGTTTCAGAGCTTGTACTTCTCAACTGTTATAAAACTATTGATAACACAATGAAAAATCATGATTTTACTATCTTTCATCAAAGTTGCTTAAAGTTACTACCTTTAATCAATTATTTTATGACTGTGTGAACATTAGTAACCTTCATAATTCAATAATACATTTTATCTTTGAAATATATTTTTTAATTCTTGGAAACTTATTTTGAACACTATAGATCAACCAGCTTTTCTTGTCAGAATGTCAATTTAGGAAATAGATGGTTTGAAATTCTCCTTTCACCTAACCTAAATCCACTTATATTTTTAAAAATTAAATGATATTTTTAAAGAAATCATCTATTTCAGCTACCGTGTTCTTGCACCAAAAATATTCCTGCCTCAAAGAATGGGTTGTTGTTTAAGAATATATTTTAGAAGTGATGAAAGAGCCAACAGTTATGGAATAAAAGATGACAACTCAGGGATAAGAATTTTAAAGGACTTTGAGATTCCAAAAATAGCTGTGTTTAACAGAAAGACAGAATAATTGCGTAGATTATAATTGTAATGCAGAGGGGAAAGTAAGGAGGGTAGGATAAAAAGAAGTTAAAAAGAGAGGAGATGGTACACTGGTTTAAAGTTGGGAAAATACCTAGGTAGGGCAGGAGGTGGTTGTTGTCTACGGAGCAGTAGTTAGGTCCATCTAAGAATCAACAGGTCCTTTGTTATACACTAAACCGCTATTTCTCCTTTCTCCATCTTTGTTCACAACGTTCTTTAAAGTATACTACTATTCTCAGTGATCTCTCTGAAAGGAGACTTTTGTTTCTCTGAAGGTGCCTGGTACCAATAGCCCTTTGTAAATCACAGACGACAAATGTGAAACTAAAAATGCCAAAAATATTTTGAAACTATACTGTACAGAAATGTTTGTTGGACAAATCGTGGCTGTAATAATTACTGGCGAGTTGTTTACCTTACAATAGTTAATAATATATCATGTGAATTTTACCTCAACAAAATATTTGTAAATGCTTTCACAATTAGTTTCAGTAAATTCAGATGTAACAATTTGTTATCAGTGCCTTTAAGTGAATTAAGGAGTTTACTTCTTGCTCATAAACTTTTACGAATTCTCTTTGACAAATTTTGTGTATCACATGCAATAAAATTGTCTTCATTCACTTTGATGGCTTTTGGTATATAAGTGTTTCATAACAGTACTTGTAATGCAATCAAATTTTTAATAATTTACTCATTCTATTACTGTAAAGGCTCTAGATGTTACCTTTATAAATACATATTTTTCTAAATTTGATTGATTTAATTTTTAATTAAATTATTTTTTAAAATGTATAATGAATGATATAGGGAAATAAAATTGACTTTGCCTGTTTACATTAATCATTGATTTATTATTAAATGGTATAGTAATATAAGCAAAAGTTTATATATCTGTTTTTTCTTTAAACTTTATATAAACCTTTTCTTTAAAATTGGTCCTCAATGTAACAAATTAACACATTTACCATACCTACACCTGAAATTTGTCATTTGTAGGAAGTTTTTATTCTTAAAATATGTTCATAAACTGTTTAGCAATCTACCATATAATTTCATGTGTATTTTAAATGAATATTTAAGAGATTGAATATCTAATACTACAAATTTATTTTACACTCAGATATATGCTTTGTACTTATTTATACTAAATGATTTATATATAAATTATCCCTTGATTTGTGTAATAAGAAAACTCATTAAACATTTATAGTTTTTTCCAGACTCTATAATGCTTATACTCCATCAGTAGAGTGAAATATTTCTTTTATTCCATCTGCTCATTGTTATTTGGAAACCCTACACTTTGAAGTTTTTCGATTTCCAGAGTTTGTAAGAATGTTTCACATAAATTTACATTTATATTTTTCAGTTTACTTAATTATATGTATACTATATGATGTTTTTCCTTTTCTGATTTCTATGTACATACCCTTTATTTTTATGGATTTTTAAGACAAATACTTACTAATTCAATTTATGAATTATTATATCTGGCTTTCCTAATCATGGTTTGTTCTTTTGTGATATTTGTGATTATTTTATGTTGCAGATTTGAAATTCATAACTTTCTCTATCTTTGATTTTTACTTTGTGCTCCAGGTTCTTTTACACACTGAATTATGTGCATCCATGCACACACAGCCACACTCACACATGCACCTGTACACACAAGAGTAATCCTTGTTTGAATGTCTAGGATATGCATGGATAGTGACCATCAGTGACAGTGATGATAATCTGACATTGAAAAAGAAAAACATGAATAGAAGTGAGAAACCTTTCCAAACCAAGTAGGCGTGGTCTTTAGAAATACATGAAGGGGCAGAATGTTCTGCTCATGGAATTTGGAGATACTATTACAATTTATTATCTTGTGTAAAGGGTATCCTCCAGAGAATTCTGAAGCCATTTTAATTAAGTGATATAATCTACTCTTGTGGGAGAAAATGAGGCTTGTAATGAAATAATACTATAAATAAAAATGGAGGAAAAACAAAAGGAAAAACATTATCTTAAGACTTTTAGTTAGAAATTCTAAAAATTTTTTCACGTGTGTTGACATGATATATAAATATATATCTTTACAATTTTTATATAATGAATGAAAATAATTTTTAATTATACAAATATTGATTCCTTGAATAAGTTCAATATTATTCAATAATTTTTTAACATATTTCTAGTGTAACCAACTAATGTTTTGTTTAGAGTTTTCTAATATATAATATCTTTATTTGCTATTGATATAAGGGAAATATTCCCTCAAGACTTAGAAAATACACTATCTACATTTCTGGAAGAACTTGTACAAATTAGTTAATACTTTCTCTATAATCATTAAATAAAATTCATAAATAAAGTCACTTGAACCTGATCTTAGAGTGGGGGGCAGTTATTTTTGATTAAAATTTCCACTATGAGATTTTACTCAAAGATTAATTTTACTCATAGTTTTGTGTGGGTGTGTACACAAAATACAATATACCAAGCTTATGACTTATTTTTCAATTACAGGTTGTTTTCTTGTAGACACATCTCACTTTCTATATTTTTTATTATAAGCTCCATTTAATCTGAGTTGTGACTGTGCAGAGTATTGAACCCTATTGACTCAAATTACACTAACAACAATTTCATTGATTTCTAATTCCAGGTTTTTAAAACTAATATTTTATCAATAAAATATGAAACTTTGTGAAAAGATTTATAAAGTTTTTTGATAATGTAATGCAGTCTAACTTTCCAAATGAATGAAATTTATTATATAATTCTGAACCACAGCACCCTTTTTTTCTTTTTTTGTTTCAATAGTTGAGGGACTACCAGTGCTATTGAGACTTTTAATTCAAACAGAATAACGAATTATATTAATTAATCTTATAACTTTATAAGCTTATATATTAAAATTGCTTTCATAATAAAATTTCTAATCTCTGAAAGTAATTTGGAAAACATAATAATTTTAAAATGCAGTGATTTAAAATTTTTCAATATTTTATGACCAACAATAATTGAAATGAACATTTCACTTTGCTCCTTCTGAGCATTTATTTTCTAAGGAATTACAATATTTTCACACATATAAATAGATAGATCAAGCTTAGTTACAAAATTATACTGTAATAAAATGATGAACTGAATTAACATTTCAGTAACAGGTACCTTAGCATGACAACATATATAAAAATATTGCAGTGTGCTATAATTTAGAAGTACATATTTAAATTTTAAAAAGTATTTTAGTAAAATATTAATATAAATTAACTTTATTAATATTTAAAATAGTAATACTCCAATGGGGGCATTGTCATTATAACTGTGATATACTTATGTGGATTTAACAAATAAGGTGCATGTTACATGAGCTAATTTCATAGTTTTAAGAGGAAAGTTATTATAATTGAATTATATAATGAAAACTATATGTTCGCTTAAAGTAAAAGGGTAGTATATTTTAAAGAGAAAAACGTAAAATATTTATAGTATGATTCATGCTTCTTATTGAGTAAAATTTTTGCTATGTTGCAAAGTATCGAGAGACAAAATATAATAAACCCAAGAATTACATAAAATCCTGATGCAGGTTAAAATACTTCTTTAAATTGCATCCCCAAGAACTTCCTCAAAATATTACATAGTGCATAATGCTGGTGAATATGTGTATGACCAAGTGAAATATAATGGGATAATCTCAAATAAGCCAGAATTTAAAAAGTATGACAGTAGGCAGATATTTTGGTCAAACAATTATTATTTTGTATAATACTGTGGTTACTATTTTCAAAATTAGAAAACAAATTATATACTTTGCAGTAAATTTGTAGACATATTTCTCTAAGTAAGCTATAAGCAAGCAAACAAAAAGACACAATTTCACAACATGTGTACAATGTAGTTCATATAATTTACACTTTGCTTCCTTAAAAAATGCCTTAAATGAGTGTTGCTACCTGCCAAGCTCCACTTCTCCCCCCGGGCTGTTTTCTCATTTGAAATATATGAGGCAATAACATTAGAAAAATGCCTCAATAAACAAAGAAGCAGTATAAATCTTGACTTCTGTTGTTGTTTTTGGTTTGGTTTACAATTCCCCCAGAATTTTAAAAATAAAGTGGATATGATGAATACTAATAAGTGAAGATAGATAAATTGTTTCTTATAAATGACATAAAGATAATTTTTAAAATTAATGAATGAAAAAAATGAGTTGAATCTAGCCCGTGCACTTCAGAACAAGAAATGGAGAGGAGAGAAATGATGTGGCAGAAGATATGACAAATTTCCTTGCATCTATAGAAGGATTAAGTAGATGTGGCCACCACTCCCTTATCCCTGTGTGCAGCTCCACCAGCACAGGAAGTGAAGATGGCAACATACAGGCTCTGTGTTCGTGTTTCCTGAGGACAGAACTGTGTGGCAGATGGCTGCATACTAATCAAAAGCCATTGCAGCAAAAAAAACACACACAAAAAAGGTCTCTGGTCCAAAAGTACCAGGGAGACACATCCCTTCTGTGTAGCCAAGGGGAGTTCTATTTTAGTATTAGTTTGGAAACAATTTGTGTAATTAATGTATCTTGGAACTTTACAGGTTTTGCACCTATTGGTATGTTATACTTTTTAATTTTCAGTTTCCTAACTGATAAATAATATTTTGATCTGCAAACATAAATTCCTGGCTTAAATTTAACATGTTATTTTGCTGTTTTGTGTATTGCTGTGTTCATCAGTTTATATTTTGTTTAGAATTTTCACCTACAAGATGTCTGCTCCATCTTTGTGATAATTTTCAAAAAATGGAAATCACGTCTCCTGTTTAGCTTTCTCCAGGAATTTGTAGGCATTGTTTATTTCTTTTTTCTTAAGCCCTGAGTAGAATTCATGAATCAGTCTGCCTGGGGGCAGATTGGGGGTCCGTTGTGAGGTGGACTGTAATATTGATTATGCCCAAAGCAGGCTGTGAAGAGTTAACCCCACAACTGGATTGTTTATAGGAGTGAGTCTGGCTGAAGCCTATGTGTGGAGGTCAGAGTAACTCGCACCCAAGTTCCGCTCCCACAACTAAACCTTCAGACTAGGACAATGTTCTAAGTACAATCATATATTTTGTCTATTCTGTTCCTAATTTGAGAATGCTTTGTCTTGTCCTTTATGAGCCTTATTTACTTTAATTTCCATAGAAACCACACATCCCCTTTACCCCATTGATTGTCAATAAAAGTGGCTGGGACTGGCCAGGGCCTTTGTTGGTTGGCTCGGCCTTGGTCGTCCTGGCCCTCACTTTCTCTCTCTTAGTTCCATCTCTGAGTGTATTCTTTTTACAAGGCTTGAGTCGCACACTGGGAAGGTGGGTACTGGAATCTGACTGCAGGGGTCTCTACAGTAAAATGTTATATTACTATAAATTTCAATTTTTAGTTCTTCTGTGTTCATAAAATTCATCCAAGTGAGTTTCTGAGGGTCAACTGAAGTGCTCAGTACACCACTGCTTATGAGCCTAAGCTCAACTAGGTATTGCCCTATTACAGATATTCATAGAGTGCCAGCACTTTTTATTTAATTTCTCTTATTCTCAATTTTATTGAAATTGATGAAGCATTGTATAAGATATTGCATTCTATTTTCTGCTATTATCTTAGCAATTATTTCACTTACTTGCTAATCTGAATTTTGCAAAGTATATATACAAGGAAAAACTTTAAAAATTTTAATTATATATATACATTGTAAAATGTATATTGGCTTTTTAAATTAAATAAATATGACATATTGTTATACCTAACCATGCACAATTTTTGTTATGCACATTATTTGAGATCTATTGAAATTCTGAACCACATTTATTTTGGAAATAATTATGGTAATTAGCTCCCATTTTCATATTTCAATTTAAAGTACTAGGAAATAACTGTTCTAACAGTAATAATTGGTGAAAGTAATTTGGGAAAGCAAAAAGTAATTTAAAACATATTAATTTACATATTTCCATACCCACCAACAACTAATATTAACATTTCTTTTTTAAAATTAATTTTATTGGTACATTTACCTTTACATAATATATCTTGGTTCTTATTTTTTCCTTATTCCTCTGCCCTCCCTTCAACCCCTCCACCCTTCCCAATTTGCAAAGACTTTGTTTCTATTTTTTCATTTTCTCATATCAATTCCATTCCCTTATTTCCTTTCCCCTACCCCTCCCACTTCCCCCTCCCCTTTGGACCTTTTCTTCCTATTTCACTTTATCTATTATGCCTTTTGATCTTTATTTGCACTTTCAGTTTCTCACACCAGAGAAAGCACTTGGTATTTACACGTCTGTCCTATTTATTTCACTGAGTGTCTCCTCAATGTAATGTTTCAATTCTGTCATTGCAGGATGCATTTTTTAGGAAATTATAATATTATGTTGTACATATGAACAAATGAACTATGTGATATGTTTTCATCAAAATGAATTAGATACCTACTGCCTAAACTCATTAGTAATTTTTATTACCAGATGAAAATATACATGAGATTTATTCTTCAAATGATATTTTATTCATATTTTAATGTGTATTCACTTTGTGCTTTCACTCACATATATATGTACACTGAATTACACAAAATTGCATCCTGTGCTGGATCTGTGGCTTGCTGAATAGCACATTTTGTTGAGTGAATAGACTCTATCGGGTTAATATATGAAGATAAAGTCATTATGAGTAAAGAAATGTATGCTAAGATCACAATATTAGCATAACCTACTTAGAACACCTGAACGTGTTCACATGACATATACTTTGTGATCATTCTGCTAAAATGAACCTCTTGAAAATGCAATCAAGTCTGATTGTAACACAACCACATAAGAGTGCACAAAGCCTAAAATAGTAAGATTGATCTTACACAAAAACAGAGGCACAGACACAAAATCACACCTGGATACAGGAAAGTTTATTGCTATTAATGAGAATACGAAAAAAAAATAGGGGAGCACTATGAGAGACTGAGGCAAGAGGATCATAAATTCAAGCCTCACCTGAACAAATTAAAGATTTGAAGAACCTGTCTCAAAATAAATAAGTAAACAAATAAATAGATAAATGCTGGGGATGTAGCTGAGTGTGAAGGCTGTAGAATTAATTCCCAGTACCTCAAAGAATAAAAAAGGCTTTTTTCTCATCTTCTCTGTCAACTGGTCCTTTACACTCCCACATAGCATTCAAGCTTTATTGATAGACCACACAATTGTAAGGCACTAGAAAAATTCTTTGAATGTCACAATAAGATTGACCTCTCTGCCTCAAGAAAGGCACAGTTTTAAAATGCTTTGTTCACTGATGCATTTCTGACATTTTGAAATTTAAGTAGTACTCAAATTTCCAAACTTTAAAGATAAATGGAGCTCATCTGTGGAGGAGAGCAATGGCATTGCATGACTTACACTGTACGCACCTTAAAAGAAAAATATTTGCATATGTTTTCCCATGTCCTATGAAGAGCATATTTTACATCTTTGTTCCTCAGGCTGTAGATCAAAGGATTCAACATGGGGATGACCAGGGTGTAAAATATAGAAGCCACTTTGTCAGAGTCAAAGGAGTGACTAGACTTGGGCTGCATGTAAATAAATATGAGCGTCCCATAGAACACAGTGACCACGGTCAGATGGGACCCACAGGTGGAGAAGGCCTTGTGCCTACCCTCTGCAGACTTCATCCTGAGAATGGCCACAAAAATGAGCAGGTAGGACACAAAGATAATGAGAAGAGAGGAAATCAAATCCAGAGATGCAGTTACCATTATTATATATTCAACTTCATGAGTATTTGAGCAGAGCAAAGAAATCAAGGGGATACAATCACAGTAGAAATGATTAATCATATTGTATCCACAGAAAGTCAAAGTGAAAATCTTTACAGAGATGAGAAGAGACACAAATGTGGAGTAGAGATAAGGAATCCCCACTAGTACCCAACAGACTCTTGGTGACATGATGACAGTGTACAGGAGAGGGTGACAGATGGCCACATAGCGGTCATAGGACATTGCAGACAGAATAAAAAACTCACTAATAATGAACCCAAGAAAGATAGCCAGCTGTGCAGCACAAAAATAATAGGAGATTGTATTTTGATCCACAACAAAATTCACCAGCATTTTGGGTCCCACAGCTGTAGAATAGCCAAGATCAGTGAGAGCCAGGTGCCTGAGGAAAAAGTACATGGGAGTTTGCAGCCTGGGGTCCACCTGGGTGAGGATGATCATGCCCAGGTTGCCCAGCAGTGAGGTCAGGTAGATGATGAGGAACAGGAGGAACAGTGGAGCCTTTAGCTCAGGGCGATCTGTGATCCCCAGAAGGATGAACTTGGTCACCGCTGTGAGGTTGGGCCCCTCCATCCAGGGTGATCAGAAGATCTGTTCTCAATAGTTACAGAAATGTAATCAATAGAATTTGAGTATTATCACCTGGAGAACAAACAGTATTATGCAAAGCTAACATAAATAAGAGAGTAGAATATATACAAGCAAGTGAGCCTTAATCTCTACCAACCACACCCACTATAAGCCTAAAATTTGACAAAAAAATAGACTATTTTAGATTACTTATCTCCTATTTGTATATAATTATTTTAATTGTATTTTATTTCACTTAATTTTCATTTTAGTCTTGGTACTGGGAATCAGACTCAGGACCTTGCCCTTTCCAGGCAGGTGCGGTGCCACTGAGTTAAATCCCCAGCTTTTAGTAACATTTTAAAAATTACTGTGAGCCAGGAGTGGTGAAGCAAGCCTGTAATTCCAACACTGTGACTTGAATCAGAAAGATTGCATGGGAGGGAGGGGGGTGAGGGAGGCAGGGAAGAAAGGAAGCAGGAAAGGAAAGAAAGAAAAAACACAGTAAGACAGAGGGAGTGAAGTAGGAAGGAAGGAAATGGCTGGGTAGATAGCTCAGTGCATGGGCTCTGGATTTAAACCCCAGTATCACACGCACACAAAAGAAGATGATAGACATTTACGTAAACATTATTCTTTCCTATGGCATTGTCATTACAATCTGCATATACTTACTTACAGGGAAATGATCAGATGTATGTTAGAGGCAGTCACCTGCAGGAACATGGAGAAATCAGAGCAAATATGAGAGAAATCTCTGGAACTGATGTTTTGCAAAGAAGATGCACAATATTCATTTCAGAAGAAGAGAGCCTATGTTTTAAATAAAGAAGTTCAAAATTGTTCAAATAATTATTAGAAGTTTTTACACTCTGTAGTACTTTTACTATGATACACAACATGATAAAGATAAAAATATACACAGTAGACATGTGATGGCTGAAATCTTTCTGCACAGTAAGCCCACAAGAATTTCTTCCTATATGCTACAGCACATAATGCAGACAAACTTGTATACAACCAATAAAATATGTCTGAACATCTCTAACAAATTGAAGATTTAAGAGTATCGCATAGGGGCAGGTGGCTGGCCTCTTAAAGTAAGACATTATTACCCTTGGATATGTGAAAGAAATAGAATGATGAACTTTTAGTGAAAACTGTGTAGCAGCTTTCTCTAACATAATTATGAATAAATAAAACCGTATAATTTTCAACATTGTGTGTAGAGTGATTGCATGGATTTTTCACCTGTCTCAATTAAAACGCTGCTTGTAGAATTGTGACAACCTATATCCTCCTCTGCCCCTTGTGGATGCTCTTGTACCATGTACCAGACTACAATCTTACAGAAATATCTTTAGGAAATGCAGTAGGAAGCATTTTATTTTAATCTACTTTATTCTTTTGGCTTGATTAGCAACCATGAAATGTTAAAAATTAAAATGCATGTGGTGTCAATTTTCCGGCAAGTAGCAAAGGTGAAACATTTCCTCTAAGTGAATAATCAGACCCCACTGCAGAATGAACACTGTGTCATCACCCTTGAACTTAATATTATGAGTCTCTTGATTCTGAAATTAATCTGTTCAAAATACCGTGTGAGGGAGAAATTCCATTTTCTCATCAAAACCACAATTGTGAATTACATTTATATATTTGTTTATATAAACATTGCATATTAAATTATTTTTCAGAGAATCACAAAAAAGAGCCTGCAGTCAAAAATAATTAAACATTAAAAGAATATCAGAATGAGAGACTGAGTCTCTTCTGTATGAGTTCTGATTTTTTTAAAAAATCATTTATTTTTACTAATGCTTTATCTCCTTAATTTTGGCATCCATTAGATATGATTTTATATTTTTTTAAAGAAATTCAGACTTCTATGCGTGTCTCAAAAATTGTTATGAGTATTTTCCATCTCAAGTTAGGTGGAACATTCAAAAGTTTATAGGAAGGAAATAAAACAGAGTTCCTTTTGCTTCTTGGATATTCAGGTGTAGTGAAAGGCTCAAAAATTGAGTAAAAGATGTCCATTTATACAAGATGACAAAGCTATGGGAAAATGTGACCATTTTTGTGGACACTGGTAGCACCATATGTTGGCACCACGTAAAACCATTGGTCTCCCTTACCTGTGTTTAAATCTCTCTCTCGATTTCCCAATGTGCTTTTATCAGAGGGCTTTGAGATCAATATAAGCACTTTTGAACTTTTCATACCCTCCCCAAGGAGATGCCAAACAATATTTTCATTATCCCAAAGCATCTGGCATCCTAATGCTACGCCTGCAGATTCTGAGCTAATTATCAGGGACTTTTTCTAACCAACTGTGGGTTTCTGCATGTGGGTGTGTGTGTGTGTGTGTGTGTGTGTGTTTGTGTGTGTTTGTGTGTCTTACACTGCAGCAACCTGTGGGAATTGACCCTAAGTACTGATGATGTCATTTCAGAGAAGTAATAATACTCTCATGATCATTGAAGCATAATTCAAAATCACCAATATGTTGAAACAAGCTAAATAGCCATTCATGGAGGAATGGATGAATGCATTACATAGAAAATTGGAATTTGATGAGCATTAAAAGTGATATATATATATATATATATATATTCACAATAGCCAATCTTTGATTTATTTTAGTCAGAGACATCTAGGTTTATATGATAGAAACAATACATTCTTCTTTTTTGCAGTACTTGGGACTCAACTGCAGAACCTTCACACTGAGCAACATCCCCAGGAATTTAATTTTGTTTTATTTTTATATAGGGTCCAACAAAGCAGATAAATTATCTGCAATAAGGCTGGAATTGGAACGTGCCTGTCTCAGCCTCCCAGAGTCCTGGGATTACAGGCCGGCACCCCACAGGCTTTGCCTCCTCTGTCTTTTAACCTTGGTCTTGATTCTAGTAAGTAATTACCTTCACCGGAGGGGAACTACATCTAAAGTCTGTGATTCATACAGAAAGTGTCATTGGTTAACTATGTGCTTACATATGTGT
This sequence comes from Heterocephalus glaber, assembly GCF_000247695.1. The sequence continues at coordinate 45,273 of NW_004624968.1, read as the reverse complement.
TGGTAATGTACTGTGTAATTTTGTGCAGGCTTTAAATTGATTTTTAAAATACTTATTTAAATTTCTTTTAAATACTTATTTTTAAAATTGAATCCACACTGGGCAGTGATCGTAGGAATATATGATAGGGAGTTATGCTTGTACACTTCTGAGGTGCTAGTTAAACTTCATGATCCCATTTTGTTCAGAATTCTGTTTTCTGAGATTTTCCTCTTAGAATTAAATACTAAAGACACCTAAAGAGGAGTTTAGTCAGTCTCAAATATGACAAGAAAAATATAAAAATAAGCGAAATAAAGGGTGAATTTCCATCACACCGAAGTAAGAATTTCCATTTTGATAAGTGTTTGGTCAAAGTTTTTGTCATGAATGTATATTGAAGCTTCTGAAAATGTTACACCTATTGAAATACAAGATGCTTGTTTTTTTTTGTGTGTGAAGATTAGAAACTTCTGTGTTTCCCTACTGTAAAATTTATGTTATAAATAACTTACATAAATTTAATTAGGGAAGATATAATATAAATTAAAAATATAACAATTTAAATATTTATGTTAACCAATATAGAATTTTATCATAATGAAAATCCATTCATTAGAATCTTTGGTAATGTATATTTTCATACATGGCAATATACACTTTTTTTATTATGTCAGTGTATTACTTTTACTCACATTTGTTAACTACAAAGATAATTCTATTACAAGGTGGTGTGTTAAGAAACCATATCATTCTCTATATGATACAAATATAATCCCAGTGTTGTAAAATAATAAAAATAATGAACAAACAAAAGAATTTAGAGTGTGTTATGGATGCATATATCCACATGTCATAACATGTATGTAGATCAGAACTTAGTGTATTACACTCTAAGTAGAAATATAGCATAGTTAGAACTATGGAATTATCTGTTTGCTTCATTCCAAGAATGGACCTTAACAAAAATAATATAGTGTTATATGTACCAAGTATGAAGGAAGTCAGCCAAAAGACAGGGAAGTAACAAAAATGCTTCACCATAGACATCACGTGCAAGAATAAGAAAATATAGATAGTGAGTTTTAAAGAAGCATTTTTCTCTGATTTAGAGAGATAAGGAAGAATAGGCATACATTAGAGGAGAATATGCAGTAAGAAACCCAAAGCTGAAAACTGAACAAAACAAAATTCTGAAAGTTACTGTGGCAGGGCTCAAAGAAACGCTTTCCTTGGTGTATGTGCTTTAAACACGTAGGCACAGAAGGAGATGAAGTTCGAAGCTGCTGAGTTAATCGGCCCTCTCAGCTCATATGTGAACGTGAGGGGACTAATTCGGTAAAAGAGCAACCTTCTGCAATTGGGGTTCTGCTCCAGAAGTTTTTCCGTGCTGCGTCTTCAAGGGTTTTACCGATTAAAAGTCATCATATTGCAGAAACAAGTCATGTTCACGTTTATAGCAGCACAAATTGACAAGAGAAAAATTATAGGAGTGGACTCTGCCCCCAAGTCATGACTGCATAAAGAAAATGTGCTGCACACACAAGCTAGAGCGTTCCTTGACCATAAAGAAGGATAAATCTGTATCACTGGTAGGGAAGGGGGCAGGGTCCTGAGATCATAATGCTAAGTAAAACAAGTCAGTTGCCTAGAGTTACACATCACACGGTTTCCCCATGGTGGGAGAACCAAAATGCGAATAACTTACAAAATGGAAGACTCCTGTTACGAAATGGGTGGAGACTCTAAATGGAACCTGGTGAGATGGGGAGAAGGGATGTTGGGGAGGAAAAGGGGCATAAGCATGATCAGATCTGATGTTTATGTGTCTCAACCCCAAGCAGAACACAACTGCTAAAAACTGCGAATCACAAGCCTATGGCAAAGAATTTTTTAAAAAAGAAGAAAAAGAAGGACCCTAAGGTCCCCTTATGGAACAAGGCATTTGAAGAGATCATTATGACTGATTCATTCAAATCATCACACTACACTGAGCCTCCTGATACTGCAGTCACCTTTTATTTTACCATAACCCATGAAATGTGCAGAGAATAAAATCAAAAAATTCCATTTGGGAAAAGAGTAACACAGAGACACATATGGACACTAGGAAATTATTGCAATCATTGGAAATACTGCAGAAGCCATTTGTCTCCTCTTCTGTATTTATTACTCTGCCTAACTTCCCAGTAGCCTACAACTCTGCAACCTTGTCTCATAGGTTTAGACTCAACCTGTTCTATGTAGCTATAATATTTTTAGCTATGATAGTTTATAATAAGACTATTTTTATATGTGCCTCATGTTTTATGACATGTGGAAATGTGACAAGTAAAAACAGGGTCAATATTTAAATATATTGTGAGCCCATCTGTGCTTGCTATACATTCTAGAAGAAACCATAGCAAGTTGACATTCCAGATTCATACACAGAAATCATAATGTATGAGAATTTTACAAAAAGATATTGCACATTTTTTCTGTGCTTTTCATAGGGCACAGTTATCACCTTTATTTCTCAAGCTATAGATCAAGTGATTCAACATGGGAATGACCAGGGTGTAAAATATGGAAACCACTTTGTCAGTGTCAAAGGAGTGATTGGACTTGGGCTGCACGTAGATAAATATCAGCATCCCATAGAATACGGTGACCACAGTCAGGTGGGACCCACAGGTGGAGAAGACCTTGCGCCTGCTCTCTTCAGACTTCATCCTGAGAATGGCTATAAAGATGAGCAGGTAGGACACGAGAGCCACCAGGAGAGAGGAAATCAAGTTTAAAGCTGCTAAGATAACATCATCACTTCAACTTTATGTGTGTCTGAGCAAACTAAAGATAACAAGGGAGATCTATCATAGTAGAAATGACTGAGGACACTGTATTCACAGAAGGCCAAAGTGACAATCTTTGCAGTGATCAAAAGAGATACAAATGTGCAGTAGAGATAGGCAATCACCACTAGTACCCAACACACCCTTGGTGACATGATGACAGTGTAGAGGAGAGGGTGACAGATGCCACATAGCGGTCATAGGACATCACAGACAGAATAAAAAGCTCAGTACCCACAAGAGAACCTAAGCAAGCCAGCTGTGTAGCACAACCATAATAGGAGACTGTATTTTGATCCACCACAACATTTACCAACATTTTGGGCCCCACAACTGTGGAATAGCCAAGATCAGTGAGAGCCAGGTGTCTGAGGAAAAAGTACATGGGAGTTTGCAGCCTGAGGTCCACCTGGGTGAGGATGATCATGCCCGGGTTGCCCAGCAGTGAGGTCAGGTAGATAACGAGGAACAGGAGGAACAGTGGAGCCTTTAGCTCAGGGCGAGCTGTGATGCCCAACAGAATGAACTGGATCACCGGTGTGAGGTTGTGTTTTTTTATCCAGATTTATCCAGCAAAATTATTCTTGCTAGAACTTTCAGTATAGTCAATAAAGGTCTAAGCTTATCAACTGGGGAGTATATTATGCAAAGCTTGTATCAATAAGCTATATCTAATGTACCTGATATAAATTATTTTTAAATAAACTCATTTTCAAGAATATGTTATACCTTGAAATAGAGACATATAGAATATAGAAATGTATTTCTCAACCAAGGAGCTTTTACACATAAAAAGATATTTCCTTGTCCACTCATATTTTGATTGTCTCAGAAGAGGAGTGAGCTATCATTGATATATAATGGCTAGTGCCCCCTTAAGCAGATAAGTGTCTCATTATATCCAATATCTAGTCTATAAAAATATCCAGCCAGTCCCAATTATCAACCTTTATAAGTTTCAGAGACCCTGATAGATTTCTGATAGGCAAATATATCCTGATATGTAGACAGTTAAGTGGAAATATAAGTAGATGAAAATATTTAAGCAAAAAAAATCATTTAAGAGTAAATATTGTAGAAATTTGGGGCTCTGAATAAATAGATAAATTTATGCTATTGTTTACTTTTCCTCTTTGCCATTTATTTAACTATATGTAGTGGCACTCGAGAATTGCATTTATTGTATGACCTAATACATATGGTGTCTATGTAATAAGAATTTCTAATGATAAATTTGAAAATTGCATGTAACTCTCTACTTCCAAATACAAAACTACAAAGACCTTACAGCTCTAAGTACAGCTGAAAGTGTTATAAAACTTAATAGAGATTGAACAGCTGTACTTATAAGGAAAATATAACAGATATAACTGGAAACTGTCATTTTAAGAATAAACAAGTTGATCCTTATTTACACTTTTAGTTTTTCACACCAGAGAAACTATTCGGCATTTACACAGGTCTGTCCTATTTATTTCACTGAGTGTCTCCTCAATGTAATGTTTCAATTCTGTCATTGCAGGATGAATTTTTTAGGAAATTATAATATTGTGTTGTATATATGAACAAATGAACTGTGTGATATATTTTCATCAAAATGAATTAGCTATCGACTGCCTAAACTCATCAGTAATTTTTATTACCCGATGACAATATACATGAGATTTATTCTTCAAATAATATTTTATTCATATTTTAATGTGTATTCACTCTGTGCTTTCACTCACATATACAAGTGCACTGAATTACACAAAACTGCTTGCTGTGCTGGATCTATGGCTTGCTGAATAGCATATTTTGTTGAGTGAATAGACTCTATTGGGTTAATATATGAAGGTAAAGTCATTAATGAGAAAACCAATGTATGATAAGATCACAATATTAGGATATCTACTTAGAACACTTGAGTATGTTCATATGTCATATTCTTTGTGATCATTCTGTTGAAATGAACCTCTTGAAAATGCAATCAAAACTGATTGTAACACAACCACATAGGAGAATATGAAGCCTAAAGTAGTAAGATTGTACTCATACAAAAACAGAAGGTCAGACACAAAATCACAACTGGATACAGGAAAGTTTATTGTTATTAATGAGAATACCAAAAAAAATTGTGAAGCACTATGAGAGACTAAGGAAAGAGGATCATAAATTCAAGACTCACCTGAACAAATTAAAGATTTTTGAAGAACCTCTCTCAAAATAAATAAGTAAGCAAATAAATAGATAAATGCTGGGGATGTAGCTTACTGCGAAGGCTGTAGGATTAATCCCCAGTACCTTAAAGAACAAAAAAGGCTTTTTTCTCATCTTCTGTGCCTACTATTCCTTTACACTCCCACGGAGCATTCCAGCTTTATTGATAGACCACACAATTGTAAGGCACTAGAAAAATTCTTTGAATGTTACACTAAAATTTACCACTGTACCTCAAGAAAGGTACGGTTTTAAAATGTTTTGTTCACTGATGTATTTAGAAAAATTTGAAATTTAAGTAGTACCCAAATGTCCATACTTTGAAGATAAAGAGTCAATCTGTGGAGGAAAACAATGGTATTGCTGGACTTACACTGTACATGCTTTGAAAGAAAAACATTTGCAAATGTTTTTCCTTATCCTGTGAAGAGCGTATTTTACATCTTTGTTCCTCAAGCTGTAGATCAAAGGATTCAGCATGGGGATGACCAGGGTATAAAATATAGAAGCCACTTTGTCAGTGTCAATGGAGTGACTGGACTTGGGCTGCACATACATAAGCATCAGTGTCCCGTAGAACACGGTGACCACGGTCAGGTGGGACCCACAGGTGGAGAAGGCCTTGTGCCTGCTCTCTGCAGACTTCATCCTGAGAATGGCCACAAAAATGAGCAGGTAGGACACAAAGATAATGAGAAGAGAGGAAATCAAATCCAGAGATGCAGTTACCATTATTATATATTCAACTTCATGAGTATTTGAGCAGAGCAAAGAAATCAAGGGGATACAATCACAGTAGAAATGATTAATGACATTGTATCCACAGAAAGTCAAAGTGAAAATCTTTACAGGAATGAGAAGAGACACAAATATGGAGTAGAGATAGGGAATTGCCACCAGTACCCAACACACCCTTGGTGACATGATGACAGCGTAGAGAAGAGGGTTACAGATGGCCACATAGCGGTCATAGGACATGGCAGACAGAATAAAAAGCTCACTACTGATAAACATAGTAAAGAAAGACAGCTGTGCAGCACAAAAATAATAGGAGATTGTATTTTGATCCACCACAAAATTTACCAGCATTTTGGGTCCAACAGCTGTAGAATAGCCAAGATCAGTGAGAGCCAGGTGTTTGAGGAAAAAGTACATGGGAGTTTGCAGCCTGGGGTCCACTTGGGTGAGGATGATCATGCCCAGGTTGCCCAGCAGTGAGGTCATGTAGATGAGGAGGAACAGGAGGAACAGTGGAGCCTTTAGCTCAGGGCGATCTGTGATCCCCAGCAGAATGAACTCGGTCACCGCTGTAAGGTTGGGCCCTTCCATCCAGGATGATAAGAACACCTGTTCTAGGTAGAGACAACAGCATTAAACAATTGGGCGCCCTTCTCATTACTGGGACTGATTCATTCCATGGAGATAGTTTAAATATCATCTGTTCAAAATTTTAAATCGACAACATTTAGAAAAAACTCTCCCTTCCATCAGAGAGAACATTATTTACATCCAGAGGTAATTCAGTTGTCTTGAGAAGTGAACTGCTACTGGCTTCTATTGGGAAAAGAATACCTAAACCATTAACCTTGACATTATAATCATTTTTGAGCATCAATAACTTCTTTCTAAAATTGAGTAATATAATAGGTAGATAGATTGACATACAGATACATGACAATATGTACAGAGAAACCTATATATATATAGATACCTATAGATAAAAAATTCAATAACAGAATAAGGATTCTATTGCTCTTTAAATTTCATAATTGTCATTTGCTATAACAATCACCTTATGACATTGAACAGGTACATTTTATAAAGTGACATTCACCCTAATTATAAAATAAGATATTGTATGGTGAGTCATCAAAAAGCTAAAACTAGAAATTCCTTTTGACCTAGCTCTTCACCTTCAAGTTATATGCTTGAAAGAATTAAAAACATCATATCACTGTTATCATGCACAACCGTGTTTACAGCAGGGAAATTCATAAAAGCTAAATCCTGGAAGCAGCCTATATGTTTGGCTAGAGAATAGATAAACAAAATGTGGTATTTCCTATAATACTACCCTACTGTAGTGAAAGATAAACTTGAGTCTTCCGTCGGAAAAGGGATGCAACTTGAGACCATAATGTGGCATGAAATATAAATATATCATATACATAAGCTTAAGTATCACAGTGCATACATGAGAAATTCAACTTATAGGTAAAGAGCAAAAATAAGGGACATAATAGGAAGATAGATCCTTCTCAATGGGAAAGGACCAAGAGATACAGGGAATGGGGAGGAAAGGTAAGGAAAATTGATGAGAAAAGAAATTAAAACGTGCTATGTACAAGCACCAACTCTATGCAAGGAACAGAAACAGTATGTATTGCAAACATGCACTAATAAAACTAAAAGAATAAGTAAAATGAGACATTCTAATGGTAAATTTCAAAACAGCACATAAAATGGCAGTGTGCTACTTTTCTGTCTTTCAAAACTATTTTAATATATATTGGCGTAAGTTAACTTTCTATACATACACTTACATATTAATATCACCTGGGGATATTTTAATAATAACTGAAATTTACTTGGATGTAACCAATCAGATACATGCTACATAGCCAAATCTTAGGCCATCAGTAGGAAAGTTATTAGAATCGGTAGTTATAATGAAAATAAAAGTGTCCCTGGGGATAAAAGGGTAGCATATGTTGAAGAAATAATTTTGATATATTTATAAAACATTTAATGCCTCTTCTTGTGTAAAGCTTTTACTATGTTAAAAAGTACCTAGAGACAAAATAAAAAACAGTAAAGCTGAGAATTATATGGATTTCTGATGAGATCTGAGATACTTCTTTGAATTGCATCCATATGAACTATATGGAAATATGATATAGTGCAAGTACAGATTGAAAAGACTCACATAGTATCTCAAGGTAAGACAATTAGTACTTTTGTAAAACATTGTTCTTATGTTTTAAAAACTAAAACAGTAAAAAACATACTTTGTAGTACAAAATGTAGAGCTGTAAATCTCTGAGTAAGCTATAAAAAGACACATATGAAAAGCCCATGACATGGAATTATGCTTTGTTTCCCAGAAAGCTTCTGGAAATCATGGTGAATGCCTGGTCTATGCCTCTGCCCTGTAGAGATAATTTTCTCATTTTAACTATGAAAAACTATCAGGTAATAACATTATAAAAATACCTTTGGTAAAACACCACAAGAAGCAGAATAACACTTGTTTTCTTTTCTGTTTCTTTGGTTTGAAATTATGAAAAAGTTTGTTAAAATATGCATATGGTAAGAATTAATGTTCTTTTAAGAGAGAAAAATAAAAATTTTAATAGCTTTTTAATTCAATGGAACAAAACAACTTGCTCTTTTATGGTATGCTATTTCACCTTCAATTTTATTTTTAAAAATTATACTCTGAGAAATTTACTATAAAATGAGGAACAATACCATTTCCATTAAACTGAATTTTAAATTCTCCTGAAACTTAATAATTTTATCACCTCATTTTCAGATGAAAAGTCCCTTTCCTCACTAAAGGATCAGGAATGAATCACATTTTGTACATTTAGTTTTCTAGCTATTAAAGGTTAGACTATATTCCAAAAACACAGAAGTCTGTAAAGCCAGAATTAGATCCCAGTAACTGAATCATTCAAGTTTCAAAATGGGGCGTTAAACAAAATTGTGTCCTATTTTTTATGCTTTATCTCGTCTCAATTTTGGCCTTTTTCAGCATGAAATTATATATGATTACATTAGATTAATTATATGATTAAATATGTGATACGCATTTTTGCATTTTCTAAGAAAACTCCCACTCTGGGTTTCTGAGATGCTCCTGAGCATTCATCTTCTCAGCCTTATGAAAATGTTCAAATATCAAAACTGAGAGGAGAGGTGAGGAGAGAGGTCGTCTTGCTGCTCAGGCGCTGTGGAGCTGTAAAGAGCACACAAACACAATCCTAGGTGCTCTCATTAGTAGGCAAAGCTGAGTGAAACTGTGGCCATTTCTGTTGATTCTGAGATACAGGTTTAACATACAGCATCGATCGGACCACCTGCCTCTGTTACCTGTAATGAAATCTCCCTCTTGATTCTCCCACCAATGTGCTTCTTAACATGGGGTTTAAGGTGTTGAGGGCAAATTTTCCTTGTAAAAGCTTTGAAACTCTCCCTGAGGAGACACCAAGCAATTTGCTGGTTACCCTTAAAGCCATGGAGAATTTAATGCAATATCTGGAGGTTATCCACTAATTGTCCCTACTCTACTCAACAGTGACTTTGTGTCATTTATTTAATTAGGTACCTGTGTATTTACCTCATAATCCAGCATTCCCACTCATAGGTAGCTATCCAAAATACTGACATTAAGATCTCAAACAGATTTTCATATTCTCATGCTCATCGCAACACAATACAAAGTAACCCAGCCTTTGCTTATGCCTACTAGTGAGTGTTTTATCTGTTTTACCTTACAGCAGATCAAGTATTTCTATTTTCATGTTTAGATTATTCATCTACACTAAATTTACTTCAGTTATTGCTGCGAGATATAGGTCTAGCTTCGACCTTCTGCATGTGTACAGCCAGATTCCCAGCACCATGTATTAGATGCTCTCTTTCCTCCAGCATAGCTTTTGGCCCCTCTAACAAGGCTAAGATGGTGAATTTATCCGAGCTGTGTCTGTGTCCCTCGTGTTGTTCCCTTGATCCACATGTCTGCTTCTCTGTCAGTACCATGCAGTTTCCATCACCAGAGTTTTGTAATCTAATTTGAAATCCAAGATTTTCATGCCTCCTGTTTTGCTCCTGCTACCCAGGTCTGCCTTTGTTATATGAGTCTCTTCTGGTTATATATTAATTTTTAGGTGGTTTATTTCTAATTCATAAAGAGTCCTGTTGGTATTTTGACTGAGATTGATTTGAATCGATGTATCAGTTTTGGAAATATGGCCATTTTGGACAATATTAGTTCTGCCTGTCAAGGAACAGGGGTTATATTTCCACTTTTTTATGTCTTACTGAATCTCCTTTTTCAAAGCACTGTGGATTTTTTTCCTTTCTTCCATTGTTTTGTTTTGTTTTGTTTTTGTAGAGGACTTTCACTGTCTTGGTTAGGTCCATTCATAAGCACAATATTTTAATTTGATGCTACTGTGAATGTTACTGTTTTCCTTATGTCCATGTCACTCAGTCCATTATTAGTGTACAGGAATGCTATTGATTTTTCTGTGTTTATTTTGATTGTTGCTACAAAGGTAAGGTCCATCTATACATTTTTTTTCAGATTTTTTTCATGAACAGATTTTGGAGTTTTACAAATGCTTTTTCTGCATATATTGATATGATTTTGTAATTTGTCCTTGCTTCTGTTAATGTGCTGTATTAAATTTACTGATGTGTGGCAGCATAAATCACTGTGTATATATACCATATTTTCCTTATCCATTCATCTGTTTCCAAGATCATGCTATTATAAACTGTGTCTGTATTAACACAGGTATGAAGTGTTCCTATAATTTGATGATTCTAACTCTGTCATTCTTATGGCTGCCAACAGCACAAAGCTGTGTCATACCCTTGCCCTAGGCCATCTAGAGCAGCAAGACGCAGGATCAGTCTCAACACTATAAAGCCATAGGTGCTCAGGTCTGCTCACAACCCAAGCTTATTGCAACCAGCCACAGCTGCTCTTGATCTGAACTGAAGTTCATGTCTTAGACTGTGAGTCACCGCCTGCGACCAGAGGTGCTGCAGATTCCACTCACAGGGAGTCCTGGGGGTGAGGGCTACTAAGATCTGCCCAGTGCTGGGTTCTCATGGAGTTCCAAGGCAAAGACCTGTGATAACTACCTCAGTGTACCTTCAGCTTGTGGAGTCCTGCACCCTGCTGTGCTGCTCAACATCGGTGTGGTGCTGGTGAAGCAGTCTCTGGTCATCACAGCAATGCTGACCTGGGTGATGCCTTATTTGCCCAACCACAGACATTTGCATGTGCAAAGTCTCAGAGGCACTCAAGGACCACGCCCTGGCTGACGGTGATGTAGGCCCAAGCCCAAACCTCTCGCTGAGGTACAGGTCTCCTCAGAGTGCGAGGACTCCTTCGTGGACACTGCTGTGGGACAGCTGCACGGCACGGCGCTAGGTGACTGGTGCTGAAGTCAGGCTCTGGAGCACCAGCCCTGCGGCTGAGTCAGAGCTAATCCTCACTGCACAGGCTGCCCGGGTGGGGCGTGGCCTCAGCCCGCTCTCCCTCTAGCAGTGATTGGGGCAGGATTCCTCTCCAGACTCTGGCTGGGCACAGGGCTGGGTTTTCTTTCTCCTGACCATTCCAGGACTGGGTTTTGCTTCCCATCTGCTGAATGAGTTCGGGGGAGAGGCGGTAGAGGGGCCGCTTTGCAGCATGGATAGCAGTTCCAGGGGCTCAGCCCGCAGGTAAAGCCTGTGAGGAGGAGGTGTTCGCTGTGCGGGCTTGGTGCTGGGTTTCAAGTCTGTCCAGGACTCAACTCCGTCTTCCTCTTCCTGTCCTTACCTGGAGACACCACTTTCCTGGGCGCACTGCTTAGAGCTGTGGGGAAGTGACGCAGACGGCTCTCCCCTTCCTGCCCCTCCAGCCTTCTCTTTCTCACACTGAAGCTGGCCCGTGGTGTGCGACCCGGTCTCCAGCTCTAACAGGTGCGCCTGTGTCTGAATTGAGGTCACAGTTGCTGTGACCCGGGAGATCATCACCGGGAGGCTTCCTCATCTGCCCTCTCGCTTTGCCATGCTGTTTTGAAATACAAGTTCGTTGGCTCAGGGGATTTTATTAACCTTAAATGCTCTGATATTTTATTAATAAAAATGCATTTTTTCTGCATTAAATCATATGGAATTTCACAATGCACAATTAAGAGGAATAAAATTAACTTTAGATATTCACATAAGTCTCTGATTTATCTTCATCAGAAAATTTAATACATTATGTAAATTGAAACTTAGGTCTCTCTTTTCTTTTCCTTTTCATACTAATCTGATCAGAAGGAGTCATTTCCTTTTTCACAGATAAGCCCTTGCTAGATTTTGTCATTCGTATGGAAATTGCCATTGGTAATGTATTTATTTACTAAGCATGTATGATATCATTCTTCTTTCTCTTTGTGATTATTTAATTTCGGCAGACTTTAAAACCCTATTGCTATGTTTATCAATCATGATTTTCAGTTGTTTTTAAAGATCTTTTCCCTTCTGATTCATACCCATGTGCACACACACACACACACGTAGGGGAAGTTCCTGTTTGCAGTTCTTGTAGACACGTAGGTAATATTTATCCATGATCATGATTAAATATTGACATTTGAAGAGGGTACCATGTGAATGGTGGTCAATAGAGCCTTACATCCAAGAGCAGAGATCTTGTGCTAGGAATATGTAGTGGAAGGACACGTCCAGGATATATACTTAATACTATTGATGTACAAAACATTCTTTTGATTAATATGGAGCTGCTGTTGAAATTAAAAACAATGTCTCCCTTAGTAGAGGAAAATTAGTAAAAGTTATTAACGGAAATGAAGGATAAAAGTGAAAAGAAGAGAACACTATGAGTTTTTGGAAGTTCTATTTTAATATTAGTTTAGTCAAAGATGTCCATAATGCTTTTTAACTTGATCTTTGTTGCCATCTACTGAGATTTATTTAGTGCTTGCAATTTTAGGTACTTAAATGGCATTACAGTTGTGAATCTTATATCAAAAATAAATTCCTGATTTTAACCTAACTTGGTATATTATTGTTGGACATGTTGTTTTGTACGTTTGTTAAACATTCATTTACATGATGCCTTTCTCTGGCTTTGACACCATGCAAGCAGTCCTCAGAAAGTTGCAAGAATGTCCTTTTTCTTTAGATTTTCAAAAGGATTCAGAGATAACTGTAACTCTTTGTTCCCTGAACATTTAGTTAACTTCATATATAAAGCCACTTGAATGTGATTTTCTTGGGTGGGTCAATTTTTTTGAATATGAATTTCTGTTTGACATTTTGTTTATCATGATTTTTCTCCAATGTGTGTCCTAGTGTTTGCGTCATTGAAAATTATAATACATTACTGCTTATGATATTAATGCAAAATCACTAACTGATAAATGGGAGACATTCAGAGTGTCCTTGTTTTTTTTTGTTGTTGTATTTTTCTTATTCTAAATTGTTGAGTCTGAGTTGCTATTGTATAAAACATGAAATTATAGTGACAGAAATTGTTTTACTAAATAATAAAATTAAAAGCTAGTTCTTGGTTTTTAAAATTGTTGTTATACAGAGAAATGTATACCTTTGGAAATAACATCCCTGTAATAATAAAAGATAATGAAATGAAAGAAAAAGTAAATGGTGTATGTTAAAATATATGAAATGTTACCACATTGTCTTTTGGTTTTGATTATTGAGAAACTATCAAGATTTCCACCAAGATTTGTTTCAAAAGTGGAATATTAGATTGTTTATTCATTATATTTTTGTTCAGGTAGTAGAAATTCTTATCTTTCCCTACTTTAAAAAGTATAATTATTCACTGATGTTAACTTAGTGAAACATTTAAAATAATTTACTAAACATATCATATAAAATTAAATATAAACTTGTGCTCACAAGAACAAAACAATATCAAAATTTCAATTTACCCTTGACACATGCTTACTACAAATTGACAATACGTTCTTATCTGTACATATGAATAAACAGGCAACAATTACTTGAGCATTGGTGACACAGTAAACAGTAAATAAACTGTATAAATCCTGTGGAAGAGTTTGTCTCCACATGAGAAAAACAGACTTTTATTATTCCAACTAATTATTTCTGTTCATATTTTATTGAGTATACAGATATTCTTGAATGTTATATCAATCTTTCCATGATGCAAGTAAAATGACACAAATATTAATACTAAAAATAATGAATATATGTAAGAAATTTTAGAGAGTTTTGCTGAAGTATTTTCAGAAATCCTATGGACATTGATACATACCACACTACACTGATTATCAATATGGCACAGTTCATATCATAAGATTATCCATTGGCTTCTACCAATCAGACTATCAAATTCATTCAAAAAAATGAATCCTAATAAGAATAGAATACATTTATATAACCACATATAAGAAAAGTCAGCCAGAAAAAAGAAAAACTAGAGGGCTGGGGATTTAGCTCAGTGGTTCCAGAGCCTGCCTCGCAAGTGCAAGGTCCCGAGTTCGATCCCTGGAACCAAAAAGAAAAAAAAAACTAGAAAGTTACTTCTCTGCAGATTAGACATTTTATGTAAGAATAAAAAAACAGATTTATGACATATAAATTTAAATTATTCTGAGTGGTAAGGAAGAGTAATCATTCATTAGACCAGCAGAGACAATAAGATATAAATTAGGATGGAAATTAGGAAGTCAAATAAGAAAGGAAAGGAAAGAATGCTCTACAATAAGAAGTTTATCTTAATTAATGTGTGCACACATGCATTTGCACATACACAAACACACTGGGAAGTTTATTGTAATATTTGAGAATATGCTAAAGAATCATTTAGCTTCTCATTTGTATCTATGGTTTGTCCTCACTCACATGGAAAATACCCTTTCTTCTACATGCTCTTAAATTCTATAGTCTCTAATTGTATTCTAGTTTACTATAAAGTTTATTCAGTCACTGTTTAAAATGTTTCTCTCCTCTTCAAGGAAGGCAAATACTTAGCTACTTTTCCAAGGCCATGATTTTAGCTTGTAGAAGGCTCATCTTTTAAATATGTGCTCAGAGTGCTTGTGCTTGCCATGCATTCTGAAGGAAAACAGCAGGTTCTCATCCAAATCTGACATATAGAACTCTCACTGTATGCAGCCTTTAAGAACAGATGCTGCATATCTTTCTCAAGGTCCTTTGAAGGGCACATCTTACATCTTTGCTCCTCAAGTTGTAGGTCAAAGGACTCAACAGTGGAATGATCAAAGTATGAAATATGGAAGACATTTTGTCAGTGTTGTTGGAATGACTGGACTTGGGCTGCACGTACATAAATATCAGCATCCCATAGAACATGGTGACCGTGGACAGGTGGGACCTGCAGGTGGAGAAGGCCTTGCACCTGCTCTTTGCAGACTTCATCCTGAGAATGGTCACAAAGATGAGCAGGTAGAGCACAAGGATAATGAGAAGAGAGGAAATCAAATCAAATGCTGCAAAGGCCATAATTATCCATTCAATCTTGTGTATTGGAACACAGAAAAGATAACAAGGGGATGCAGTCACATTAGAAATGACTGATGACATTGTGGCCACAGAAGGACAAAGTGAAAAGCTTTGTGGTGACTATGAGTGACATAAATGTGCAGTACAGATAGGGTATTCCCACCAGCACCCAACGTACCTTTTGTAACATCATGACAGTGTAGAGGAGAGGGTTACAGGTGGCCACATAATGGTCATAAGACATGGCAGACAGAATTAAAAGCTCACTACCAACAAACAGAGGAAATAAAGCAAGCTGGGCAGCTCAGCAATAATAAGAGATTGTATTTGGTTGCACAACAAAACTTCCCAACATTTTGGGTCCCACAACTGTAGAATAACCAAGATCAGTGAGAACCAGGTGTCTGAGGAAAAAGCCCATGGGAGTTTGCAGCCTGGGGTCTGCCTGGGTGAGGATGATCATGCCCAGGTTCTCTAGCAGTGAGGTCAGGTAGATGATTAGGAACAGGAGGAACAGTGGAGCCTGCATCTCAGGGCGATCTGTGATGCCCAGCAGAATGAACTCGGTCACTGCTGTGAGGTTGGGCCCATCCATCCAGGGTGATTAGAAGACCTATGTTTGTAGGAACATTATCATAGGGGAAAATGGAAATATTATCACCCGGAGGACTCTTAATACTCAAAACTAGATAAATGAGATACATTCAAACTTTCCAATATTGACCATTTCCAAATAAAACTATACTATCTTCTGCATTTTTTAAAATAAACTATATATGAATACATATAAATAGAAAGCAGAACATTACTACTTCTCACTGTGGGTGATTATATTCACAAGAGTATCTTATTAACTGTTAAGCCAAAGTTTGGATATCTTAGGAAGTAAAGAGATACTGGCATTAGTCAACATCCTACTATATCCAATATCCATTCCAAAACAATACTCTTATTCATAAATTTTTGAAATTTTGAGACTTCATACTTAGATAGATAGCTAGATAAATAGGCATAGAATGTTTACTTTGCAGAAACAATTTATCTCAAATTCTATACTCAGGCACAAAAACATGCCCTTGCAATTTTGATTGAAATAATAATTAAGTGATTCAAAGTGTTTAAGCTTTCTGGAAATAGTTCTCATAGATCAAGTACATTTGCATATTTTTGTTTTGCAAGTGATGACAAACAATCCCCTTGAAATAATTTTTCCTTACAAATGTACAGTATATACTTAACTATTTAAGGACATTTATATTTCTACCTCAGTATGTCCCCAATCCATGAGCATTGTTAGATAATCGATGTACTATTGGTTTTCACTACCTAACTTCTATTCCTAATAAGTACTTTAATGACATTTTAATATAAGTTGCTTTTACATAAATTTACTGGAAATATTCTTCCCTTTCCTGTATTCTTACTAAAACTGAAATACACATACTTGACTATAGTACATCAGATGAACTTTATCATGAGGAATGCTGGGGTCATATAAAGAATTCTGAGCATGGGGCTGGGGATTTAGCTCGGTGGTTTTGCTGCCTGCTGTGCAAGCACAAGGACCTGAGTTTGAGTTTGATCCCCGGTACCAAAAAAAAAAAAAAAAAAAAAAAAAGGAATTCTGAGCAAATTAGGAGTAAAAGAAGTCATTAGCACTGGTTTTAGAAAATGAAGATTCCAATATCCACTCCAAAACATTACCCTTATCCATAAATCTTTGAAAGGTTGAGAAGACTTCATACTTAGATAGATAGCTAGATAACTAGGCATAGAATGTCTACTTTGCAGAAACAATTTATCTCAAATTCTATACTCATGCACAAAAACATGTCCTTGCAATTTTGACTGAAAGAATAATTAAGTGATTCAAAGTGTCCAAGCCTTCTGGAAATAGTTCTCATAGATCAAGTACAATTGCATATTTTTGTTTTTCAAGTGATAATGACAATCCAGTTCAAATAATTCTTTTTTACATATGTACAGTATATGCTTAACTATTTAAAGACATTTATATTTCTACCTCACTATGTCCCCAATCCATGAGCATTGTTAGATAATCGATGTACTATTGTTTTTCATTACTTATCTTCTATTCCTAATAAGTAGTCTAATGACATTTTAATATAAGTTGCTTTTACATAAATTTACTGGATATATTCTTCCCTTCTGAGTATTCTTACTAAAACTGAAATACACTTACTTGAATATAGTAATTCAGATGAACTTTATCATGCTGAAGCCTGGGGTAGTATAAAGAATTCTTTGCAAATTAGGAGAAAGAGAGGTAATTAGCATTGGTTTTAGAAAATGAAGATTCATAAAATTCTCTTGGATAAAAGCTGCTATGATTTAAATGAAATAATGATGACATCTTGTAACCCATTTTATAAACTTATACATTGTGTAAAATCAGAAATATGCTATAAGATATCATAGAGATAACTCAGTATAGTAAAGATTATATATTCCTGGATTCTTGAGTGGATTTTGGAATCCTTTGCGTGTTATGTCACAAGGACTTCTTCCAAATATGACATCGCACATTATGCAGACAAGTATGTGTGAGCCAAATGAAATGCAACCAAGTTTCTTATAACCTAAGGATTTAAATACAGGATAGTAGAAGATGTATACAGTATCTTAATGTAAGTTCATTATTATTGGTATAAAACTTGTGAGCGCCAATTTTCTTTTTTTAAAAAAGAAAGAAATAGAAATGACACACTTCAGAGTGAGAGATTCCATGGTGGCCAGCTGTACTTGAGCTACAAGTAAACAAAGATTTCATACAATTCACATTATGCATCAAACCAATCGTGGGTCCTTTGTATGAAACTGGCATATAGTATTGCTTATGAGGTTGTGGGTATTCAATCTCCTACTATGCCCTTTCAGATTCACCCTGATATTAAATACAAATGTAGAACAGATTATTGTATTTGAGAAATACCTTCAGTAAACACAATAAGAAACAGTTTAAATCCCTTTTGTTGTTGGTTTGGCTTGGCTTGGGTTGGTTTGGTTTCTAATTATAAAATATTACAAATAATATACATAACTAAGTACCAATATTGATATAATGAAGAGAAAAAGGTGTTTCTACTCCAGTTTAAGAGATTAAGAGATTAATGGAAATTTTTTTCACAACTAATTATTACTGAATAATAATGTTTAATTTTAAACTTGTAGTCTGAGAAAAATTTAGTCAGATGCCAGTGCAAAACGAACATTTTACCATTCTTAAAAACGTGTCATGAAATTGTTTCTCTAAAAACCACTTCCTACATCTCAATATAAAGGGACAATTCTTTTTTCCCTAGAAAGTGATAAGATGGATATAATTCTAACATTTATTTGGATAATCTCAGATGTTCAAATACTTTAGGGAGTCAAAGGAGTCCAGAGCCACTAAATACCTAAGGACCTGGAAGGTGATCAGGTTGAGAGAATGAATCAGTGCTGTCACAGGATCTGCCTTAAAACTTCTGCATCCTTTCATTTATAGTTAATCTCCTCTCACTTTTACCGTCTGTTAGATATAACATTACATGGATATAAGATTAAAAACTTTCTAAGCGCACATATAATGTGTACTTCCAAGATGATATTTCCCTCACACTATCAGGACATCTTTTCAAATTTTGATATGAAAAACAGTGAGGTGTTATTGATTTGCAAGCATTATGAATTTGTAGAAAGCACAGAAACTGAGTCAGAAATGCTCACTTAGCCCAAATGGTGAGGCCATTGCAAATGGGGACTATTTCTTCAGATCATGATAATGAATGGCACCCCATGAAATAGTCCATCTTTGTTACCTGTAATGAAATTACTGTCTTGAGTCTATGTGTTTCTTCACATTCGGAATTTGAGGACAATTTATGGATACTTTTCAACTTTAGAGACTCCCTCTGGGGAGAGGCAAAACTATTGCAGGATTATCCCTAAAGCATTTGAATCCATAATCAAATGCTTGCAAGTGTCTGATAATTGCCAACCATATTTTACATTCAACTTTGACTTTATTTATTTATTTATTATAGGATCCAGAAAATTTTAACTAAAATTATTGGTATTTGAATAATCTCAAAGAGGTATCATTATTCCCGTATTCACTGCCCCATAAATTGAAATTCCCAAAGTGTAGAAACAACCTAAGTAGGCATTACTTATGAATGAATAAATATAATATAACTTACATAAACAATGGAATATTAGGCTTAAAAAGGATATCTTAAAATATGCAATAACATGGATGAACCAGAATAACATTATGCTAAATTAATTAATCAAAGGTCAAATAATGCAATGATCCTACACATGTGATAATTAATATACTCCATAGAAAGGGCGAAGCTGGTGACAAGATCCAAAGTTTGTAAGAAATGAAGAACTGCTAAGCCAGGCGCTCTGACACACGGCTGTAATCCCAGGACTTTGGAGGGCTGAGGTGGGAGAATTCAAGTGTGAGACCAGGTCTCAACTAAAGAGGGGAGGCAGCCAGGCCTGGGGATGTGGCTCAGGCATAAGGGATTGGATTCAGTCCTCAGAACTGCAAAAGAAACACACACACACACACACACACACACACACACACACACACACAGCAAAACAGAGAAAAATGCTAAAAAGTACACAATGTCTCAATCACATAATGTGAGTTCCAGAGATTTGCTGTCAAACATAGTGCTTAGAGTTAACAGTACTGTATCGCACATTTTAAGTATTGAGAGTGTAGGATTTATATTAAGCATAATGAATAAATTTTAGAAAACAAAAATGTAATCCCAAAGAGTTCTTCCATCACTAAGAATCTAGTAATTCAAAGGATCCGGGCAAAAATAGCTGCTTTTCCTGTGCCTCCATTACAGGAACTGTCCAGAAGAGAAAACTCCTCATGAAGGGAGAAGAGGTTACCAGGCACATGCAGGGGACAGAGGGGGAGAAACTACTTCACAGGTCATTTGATTTCATAAGGTCGTTTTGGAACATCTATTCATTTAACTATAAATGTAACATTTTTTACAGATAACAATGACAAGCTATTCTTGTCTTCAGTTCCAATGATTTAGAACCTATCATTCAGAACAAGAAGCCCTCTGATTCAAATCTAAAATGATTCAAATATAGAATAAGAATATTCTATTTTGTCACAAACACAAAGATTTGAAACAATGTCTGAGGCATTTCTTCATAGTAAGAATATAGCCTGCACCTTTTAGTGATGGAATATTAAACTAAGAAGTCCTTGTAACGGTCACAGTGTGGACAAAATTCCACACCATGGAAGCATCTGCATAGACACAGGAAACAAAGCTAGGCCCTTCCACACAGCTGTTAAACATCTTGTTTTCTAGACTCATAATAAGAACATAGTGGATTTTCTTTTTTATAAATATCATGAGAGACTTTAGAATATAAGAATAGTAGCCCATGTCTCAAATTTTACAAGTGAAATTTGGCTCAGTTACTAAGTGTCATTTATTCAGCTGTTTTTCCATACAGTAAGTGCTGTACGTGTGGGGTAAAAGGCTTGCATTCAAACCCAAGTTCTTCTACCTCCCAGCTGTATGGCCTTGGAGGAGTCATTCAACTTTAATAAACATTTTGTTTTTCTAATAAAAAAATACCTTTAACCACCAGGCTAGGGGAGTGGTTTTTACGATCAGAAATCATGATTGTAAAGCTTCCACTACAATGCTTAGCAAATGGTAGCTGTTGAATTAATGGTAAGAGCTTCCTTTATATTACATATTTCTATTAAAAACATAGGATCTTAGTGTAATATGATTATATTCTCTTGTTTCCTTACATGATTTTTTATGGTCCTTTTTCATGGATGGGGTGATCCCAGGGTGAAGGGTTCTTTTCATCATTTTGATTTCATAAAACGTGATTATGAACCCCTCTTTACATTACTAGACTGAACCAAAAGCAGTAAAGAGCATGAAATTATAATTCAGCTCCTTCATCCTTCCTGATACTTCCCTAAATTATTTTAGAATTTATAAAACATTTTTAAAGATATTTCACTGCCAAAAGTTTTTCCAACTACCTGATTTTCGTTGTTGGTGGGATTGCAGACTGTTGCAACCACTATGGACATCAATATGGAGATACCCCAAAGAACTAGGATTAGAAGTCCCATTTGACCCAGCTATTTCTCTGCTGGGTATCTTCCCTAAAGAATTAAAAGAATCATAGCATAGTGATATATGTTCACCCTTGTTTATAGCTGCACAGTTTGTAATAGATAAAACTTGGAAACAGCCATATTGCCCATCAACTGGAGGCTGGATAAAGAAGATGTGGTTTATTTTATAAATTAAGTATTACTCAGCCATAAATAATGAGAAACTAGACACATTTATAGCTAAGTGGATGCACATTGAAGCCATACTCAAGTGAAATAAATAGGACACACATGTGTAAATACCGAATAGTTTCTTTTTTGTGAAATACTGAAAGTATAAATAAGAATCAAAATATATAATTGATATTGTAAAATAGGAAGAAAAGGTCTAAAGGAGTAAGATTAAAAGAAAAAATGCGAGGAAAGGAAAAAAAATGGAAACAAAGTCTATGTCAATAGGGAAGGGTGGAGGCGTTGAAGGGAGGGCAGGGAAATGGGGAAAAAATAAGAACCAAGATATATCATGTAATGGTACAAGATCCCAATGATGAATGTAACTGCATTGTATACCTAAAATGTACCAATAAACTTAATGGAAAAAAACTACCTGTATTATAAACAAAACAATTTCTTAGATATATACTGTATATTATTTTTAATTCGAAAGTTTACATCTTTAAAAATAAAATATTTTTCAACTACAAAAATATTAAAATTTGGAGAGATTTTTAAAAATCTATAGCCTATGAATAATACCTGAGGATCTGGAAAGACATGAAAATTAGAAATTGCACCCCGATGTTTCAATCTCTGCTTCACTGATACAATTTGAGAGACGTGGTGTATAATGTGAATGTCATGATTGCCATTAGATCCTTGCTTTTATATTTACTTATTTTTTTCAACTTGTTTATGTATGGTTTATTTATTGAGATATAGTCTCACTATGTATTCCAGGCTGAACTTGCATTCATTGTGCAGGCCAGACTGACCTCAAACTTGTGGGATCTTCATGTCTCAGCCTCCCAAGTGCTGGGATTACAGCTGTGGGCCACCATGTCAGGCTTTAAATCATTGCTTTTAAAACAGATACTGTAGTTTTATGAGGCATGAATTTTACAGGAATAAATTTATTTAAATAAGATTATGTATAATTTTACATGTTCATTTTCTATGTTTTTATTGAAATCTTAATCTTATATTTTTCTGTTTATGTGCATTTTTGATAATTTATTTTGTCTATTACACATAATATGGTAACTATCTTTTTAAATTATATTTTAATATCTTTCAGTTTCCATGATATCCTAAAAATATTTTCCATTTGCAAATTATCCAGTTTAACAAATATTAAATGAGGTGATTCTATTAATTTTAAGAATTCTAGTAAACAGTGATATTATTACTTTGCAGTTTCCAAAATAAGAATATGCTTGTTTCTAATAATCAATGTTATAAAAGTTTTCAACTAACTTTGTACACATTCACAAGTAACTTGTGTGTTTATTTTTACTTCAAAAATCTAATTTTTAAAATAATTGAAGTTCTTTGCACATCCTTTCCCTCTGGTGTATATTGATCCTGATCCTAATGTGATTTCTCCTTCTCCTTCATATGCAGTTCTCATGTAAACTCACACACTCACCAAAAAATACAATAAAAATATGTACATAGATAGAAACCTCTTACGATATACTACTGAATGCCTTATTATGGAAATTCCTTTTGTCTATTCATCAGTTTTGTTCCATCCAGGTTTATTCATTTGGTTGGAAATTATTCTTCGATATGTTTTTTAGATATTTACAAATTATTTTCCAAACCATCAGTTATTTTTATAGCTACGCCAGTGTTGTGAAATATTTTTGTTTCACTCTCTTACTATGCACTTTGAAGTTACTAATTTTTAGATTCTTATGAATTTTATGAGTATATGTGTGTATGATATCATTTTGTGTTTACAATTATTAAAATAAAATACATTATTGTAAGAGTATTCTATCTTTATTAATTTTGTATGTATACCTTCTGCAATTTCCTGTGTATTATGAGTTTATTATTAATCCACCAGATGTATAGTTATATTTATTTTCTTCAGTTAGTTGCTTGTTCTATTACTAGTTAAGATTGATATGGGGCAGATTTAAAAACTTGTAGAGCACAACATTCCTTATGCTTTGGAATTTTGAGTAGCATTTAAGGTTTAATAATATACACAAGCATAGGCATAAACATAGACATGCATATGCACATATTCTCAAGATAAGTTCTTATATTATCTGAGAAGGACCAATGACAGGTGTCAATAGGCAAGACTTAGTTTGGCATTTGATTGAAGGAAAGCAGAGCTCCTCAAAAAGAGGAAAACAATTTTTGCAGAGCAGAATATTGCCATGAAAGCTGTTCTATATCTACACTATTAAGACATTATTTAAATTATGTAGCCATATTTTAGGGAAATATCCTTTGGGTGTACTTCGTGTTCTAAGACTGCTTTCGTACTTTGGTTGACTTATCAAGGAAACTCTGTGGAAGAATTGAGTTCACAAAATAAAATTTAAAACGATATTTTAAAAAATGAAACAAATGAGGGAACGTCAGAAAATGTAAACCTATTAGAGAGACATATCTTTGCGATGAAAATGAGGTATGTGGTCAGCCAGGTAAGTGAGACCACACCAGAAACCTTTTTCTGTTCTTCCCGGAGTTGGGCAGTGAGGAAGGGTAGCCTTGCTAAGGGACTCAGGGTAGCCAAGGTCAAAAGAAAACAGAGCAAAAGCTGAGTAGGGACCAGGCTACCGGGACCCCCGCAACAGTTGGAGAGGACTCAGCAGGAGGAGGAGCGGATGCGCTCTGTCAGTTCCATTCTATTCATGAAATGTGCCTTTCGGGGGAATTGTTTTTCATTTAAGAAGAATCTTGAAAAATGCTAAGATATAATCTCAACTGTTGCCTGTGACGGCAAGGTAAAATGGGAGGAGATTCACCCTAAGACTACCCCGGCATTGACGCTAGGAATTTGCACATATTAGCTATGGTATTCAAATCACATGCCATGATTAGCTTGTTATACAGATCTCAGAATGGATGAGATTGCTTCGAATTTGAGTCAGGTAGTGGAAAGTCCCTGGAAAATGATCTGGGTTTACCGGGGCATTGGTTTTCCTTCGGATTCGGTGATGCTTGGCCAATCCAGTCAGACATAAGTGATATTATTTGTAATTGCAACTATGGGAGAGTTATGCTATGGAACTGGAATGTCCCCTAAAACTAAAGGTTTAGTTGAGATCTGATGGGATTTTTGGAAAATGATCAGATTATAAAGTCTGCATCATCATCAAATAGATTAATAATAGTTAATATTTACATTAGTAACAGTTTGCTGACATTATAGGCAGGTGATGAATAAAGGCACTGGTCCTATCTGAAGGTAGCAGTCATGGGAGTGACCTTGAGTACTCTCTCTGGTCCCAGGATCTTTCCTCTCTGGATCCCTAACCCTCTCTGATTTCTTGCTGTCATCCTGAGCAGTTTTCTTCTTCTTTGCCTTTTCAGCTATTCCTGACTTGCTGCAGGCAATCGAATTAGCAGACCATGGACTCAAGTCTCTGAATAGTGAGCCAAAATAAGCTTTTAGTCTTTCAATCTGTTTATGTTGGGTGCTTACTCAATTTTTGAAAATTTAAAAACTAAAGGGATTTTACTCAATTTAATAGTTCTGAAAAATAATAGCATACTAGTATATCTTACTTAAAATAGAAATATCCTTATTCTGAATATTATATAGGATTACCACTGACTTTCTATTTATATGTATTACTTATATGAATCTATCTTTATTATTCATAAAATTGTATTAATACTTTGAAAGTGTTTGTATGCACCTTTCTACTTCAATGAATCCTAGTCCTTTCTAGTTAATTTCCTGATATGTGATATTTACCATGTGTAGTTATTTCTTAATTTATGTTTTCATCAGTAAAATATTCTACGAGCTTACAGAAATTTATGCAAATTTTTCTACTGTACTACTTAATGCCTTAACCTCTTATTTTTTCATTTGGTTTTTCTTTTGGTCTCCTCTATGTAAATTCATTTAGCTGGAAGTCATTCTCTCATTCGGTTGAATGTATACTTAGTAGAAGTGTATAAATTGTCTAGCGAAATGTCCATTAGTATTAAATTCAGCAGATGGGTGGAGTTATTCACTTCTTCCCCCCACTTTCAAGTTACCAGCTTTTAAATATGTACCATGTTTTTGAGTTTTATCAGCATTTAATATGACTTTCTACTTCCAATTTTCAGAGTATTATAAAGTGAAGTACAGACATTTAGCATGAAAGATTTTTTTATTTAGAATTATTATTTATATGTATATTCTATCCAGTGTCCTATGAATTAATAGTGTACTATTTATTAATTCAACAAATGTATAATTTTGAAGTCTATGGTTTATTCTTTTACTATATTTGTGAGGGAGTTCTATGATGCAAAGTTAAATTTCCATATGCATACAATTCACCATTATTTATAATTGTAAGCTGTTTAAGGAACTCTTCAATCCTTAGTGATATACACACACTCAAACATGTATATAAGCTCACATATCTTGGGTCAGTCCTAACTTGGTTCTTTGACTCCTTACAGATCATGGATGTGATCTGAATTTTTACAGTCAAAGTGGATAATGTTGTGATATCACAAGGAATTGCCCAACAAAGAATAAAATAATTTTTGTGGTTCTGTGTAGGAATATATTGGAGTATACATCCCTGTATGTACTGCATTTGTCTGTTGCAGTGTTATTTAAATGCACTAAACACACTTTAGAAAATTATACTTGGTTATAGTCTATGTATTCAGAATATTACTATAATTAATGAATAAAGGGAATCCTTGAGGGCATAAATTAATTCACAAAATTACAATTTAATTGTAATAATTAAAGAAGAATGGGGAGGGAAAATACAGTTAAGCTCATTTTGATGAAGACATAGAAGTAGAGTGACAGTGAGATGTGTTAGGACCAGAATTCAGAACCAGCAGAGCAGAGCTCATTTTCTGTCATTTCCTTCCCTGACTGGGGCAGTGAGGAAGGGTGAAATCTCTATGGGCCTCTCCCTGGGGGCAATCAAAAGAAAGCAGAGACAAAAGCTAAGTAGGGGGCAGGCCTGTGGGAAATCTCTTACTGGAAGATGTAGACTCTGTTATTGGAAGAGCCAATCTGCTGAAAAGTTCTATTTCATTAAATGACCTGTGGTGATGTTGTTGTTGTTGTTGTTGTCAAGTTTAAGTGTAGTCTTGATAAATGCCAATGCTTAGTGCTATCAAGTTAAAGAATGGGATTTATGCCTGCACTATGGATGTATATATTATTAAAGCAGAATAACTCCACCCACATCAGTCAGCCCAGAGATAACTCCCAGACATCTGAAGATAACAAACAATCATGCAATTGCTGTATGATGCAAAGAATGAAGGAAATTGCTTCACATTGGAACTAAGCATCCATATCTCTAGAGAAAATGTTCTGGGATTATGGGAGCAATGTGAACTTCCAGTGCCTGACACAGTGTTTATTCAAGACAGTCAGCTAAACTACTAGATTATTTACAAATGTAACCATGGGAAAATACACAACACAATTTAGATAGGCTAAGGAAATATAATACACAGCATGTTAAAGCTTGTGTAGGTACAGGCCTATGTGTATGCCTTTTGCATTCCAGTGAGACCAGCATCTTTGTGCGGGAATATATATACATAATGGTATGAACATTGTAAAAGCAAATTGGTGATAGTTTATTTCTGCTTTTAGTATAACAAGGAGAGGATTGCTCATGTCCTTTATCTTAAAAATTCACACAGAAGAGACTCATATTATTAAATTCAACACTTTCACGAAACTCTTTATATTGACATGCAGAACATCAATTTTAATTTTTGGTAATATTTTAGGTTGAAAAATATACATTATTCATAAACTAGTTTTTCTTAACACTTTTTGCAGTGCTTCTTTGACATCTTTGTTCCTCAAACTGTAGATGATGGGGTTTAGCATGGGAATCAGAATTGTGTAACATATGGACACCACCATGTCGTGCTCCAAGTCATAGCTGGAACTCGGTCTCACATACATGAAAAGAACAGTTCCATGGAAAATGGACACTGCAGTTAGGTGAGAGCCACATGTAGAAAAAACCTTTTGTTTCCCTTCTGCAGAGTGTGTCCTGAGAATAGCAGACAGAATGAAACCGTAGGATACCAGGACAATCAGTACAGTAAATATCTCAATAGAGCCAGCAAAGTAAAACACTAGAAGCTGGTTCCTGTGAGTATCAGAGCAAGAAATCGCGAGCAGAGCAGTGATATCACAGAAGATGTGTTGGATGACATTAGACCCACAGAAGGACAGGCGGAAAGTGGCCTCCGTGTGCACAGTGGCATGCAGAATCCCACCCAGGTAGGACGTGACGATGAGTGACACATAGACCCTGGGAGTCATGCTCACAGAGTACAGCAATGGGTTGTAGATGGCTATGTATCGGTCATACGCCATTGCAGCCAAGAGAAAGCATTCTGTGGTCCCGAACATGACAGCACAAAACATCTGTGCTGCACACCCAAGGAATGAAATGCCTTTCTTCTTTGACATCAAATCCACCAACATATTTGGGGTAATAACAGAAGAATAGCAGGCATCCACAGAAGACAAGGCACTCAGAAAATAGTACATCGGGTTGTGCAGCCGGGAATCCTTAGTGACCAGCACAATCAGCCCTAAATTTCCAATGAGAGTAAGAAGGTAAATTGCTAGAAACAGGAAGAAGCAAATGATCTGCAGCTCAGCATTGCCAGTGAATCCCTTCAACACAAATATGGTCACTTCAGTGAAATTCTCCATGCTGACATGTCCCAGGACAAACCTGAAGATAATCACAACCGGAAGATCATGTCATAGGCAGAGAATGAACCTCACTGTAAACATAAACAACAGGAACCATGTTAAGTTTAAGTATCTCCATTAACTTACATATATGACTGAGGGTATAGATAGGATATAATTCCCCAGCATCAGCTCTAAATAGGACTGAGAAGAATGTGCTATGAGCGGAAGTGCTATAATCAAGTGCAAAAATGTATTTGTATACACATTTAATACAGCAGTGCCTTAAATATCAGGTCAACTGGTTAATGTTCCCCTGAATTGCATTATCTCCTTTCAAATTAAATCACAGTAGAACACAAACTGACCATCTAAAAAACTCCTTACTTCACAATACTGCAAGACACATTATATCAAGGATGCAACATTGAAATAGAATCACAATTCTATGTCTGTCAGCAGTTGTGTTCATATTTTAATCTATCAACTCTAGATTGTGAACATTAATATTTATTTTACAAGGTTGTACTTATTTTTGATGGAAAATTATGCTAAAATTGAATCTTTCAAAAATTATAATTATAAAATAAGCTAAATTTGTTGGCTCTACAAAATACCCTACAAGAATGAAATGCAATGAAAGATATTTTGAATTATGATTTTTTTCTGATACTATTTTATATACTGGAATCATTCTTTAGACAATAAACTGTTCAGTAAAATGTATGATTTTAAAAACTATGCACCTAATTTACCATCATTCTCCTTCTTACAATACAGAAAGTGTCTATTTGCTTTGAGTAAATAACATGATTTAGGTAAATTATATGAACAAGTAATTTCTACGAGCTGCCAAAAAGAAGTTATAATGGTATAAAGAAGTTAATATTGGCCCATGCTCAAGAGATTTAGGCTTTTCAACAGAAATATCTACCATTCTTGAAGACTGAAAAATAAAGGATTAATTTTAAATTATTTGTACATCTACTTTTGTAATTTCAACTCGAATAGAAGGTTTACAGTTCCAAATATCTTGAGCTTCATGATGCAACTCTAAATTGGCAAATAATAAGAGAAACAAGGACAGCTACTTACTGAGAACTCACTGCAGGAATCAATGTGTGTGTATATGAGTGTTATTTCACACTTACGGAACCTTCCTTGGTTAATAATTCTAGAATCAAGACTGTCCACAGTCTTCCTCACAGTGCATCACAACTTTCACAATTCTTGCCTCCTTTTAGTGTAGAATGGCTTTGAGGTACTTACTAAAGTGTCCATGGGCCCCAGGGAATTAAAGTAAACAAAAATCTTTATGTGTGCTTGTATTTCTAAATAACTAAAACTTAGGAAATATAAAACAAATAATAATATTGAATGAATAGTAAATGATATTACTGATACAAATTTTAAAGAATTATTGAAAGTTTTCCTTATTATATCAAAATATGAGACCCCAGACAATGGAAATGTCACATGTTTCCTTACCCTCTATTGAAAGATCTTATGAGTTGTTATTTTGAAATATATTCATCAGTCATTAAAATTAAAAAATATACTCTATAAATAGAACTCATATTTACTTATACAGCTATAAATGAAATATTTTTTTTCTTGCCCAGACATGTTTTTATATATTCATCCACAAAAACTCTGGATAAATTAAACCCCTCATGAATACATATTGTTCACACATAGAAAAGGCAAGTGATGTTTAATACTTGGTTTTCAGTAGCAAGATATTTTCTAAAACTGACATTGATATTCCTGAAATGTTAGGTTCTAGTTCCTCAGATATATTTCAAATTATCTGAAAATTTCTCTTACCCAAGGAACAGAAAACACTAGTTTGGGTGCACAGTGAAGGTGTCTAAATGAGCTTGTTTTTATCCAGGTGTTTCACTGTTTACGAACCCCACAGATTCCCCCAGGGATTACACCTCAATTATCTCTGAAATAGAAACATAATGATTTACTTCACAATGAAAAAAGTAAAAGTCCTGGAATAAGGCCTAATCTGCTGGTACGAACTGATTAGCACTCTTCAGGCCCTGTTTGAAATGTTTTGTTTAATTTTTAATTTTTTAAAATTTATATTTTTTACCAGTAACGTTCATATTTCCAATATAATGTTACAGTGTTTGAAATACTTTCGATCTGCATTTATCTGATGATCAATGATATTGAATATGTTTCTATACACATATTCTTCATTTAATGGCCTAAGTGTCCAATGACTCTTTGGACTTACAAACTGAGGTGTGCTCTTCTGACTTGTGAACTGGAGTTCAGACTCTGACTCATCATTTTTTTTGTACAGTTCTGTACATCTTGTTTATAGAGCCTCAATGTCTTTATTGTACAGTACACCTTATTTATACAGAACTTGAATTTTTCCTGATGGTACTGTAGAGAACAATACTGTAGTTTTATGACCTGTTATACATTACAGCACTGGATGTAAGAGGTGTGCAAATAAAAGCAAAGTTGGAGTTTCCTTCGACCATTTCTGTGTTCTGAATATTGGCATGTACAAACTATGTGCGATTCATCACTCAGCCATCAGTTCTTTTAAGTTCATTTGCAGGAGCTGAGGTCAGTCCTTAAGTGAGGGCTGTCTCTTATCCTCTTGACCACTCATTCATTGAAGAATAGTAAATTCAAGTTCTTTGTCTCTTTGTAAACTAGGTATATCTTGCTATTGAGTTTCAAAGGTTTCATACATATTGCATTATCAATCCTATACCAGATCTCTGGTATGCAAATATTTCCTTCTGTTTTGTAGTTTGCCTCTTCTGTCTGCTGAATTTTTCTCTTTGGTGTGCAGGCACTGTTTATTGCAATGTGATCCCACTCCTAATTTGGTTTTAGGCACTTGGCTTTGATGCCACATTCAAGAAATCATCACCAACCCCAAATTCCTGAATATTTTCCCTTCATGTTTGTTCTAGGCCTTGGCAAACAGGGCTTATGTTTACATCTTTAATTCATTTCAAGTTGATCTTTCGACATGGTGTCAAGGGCGGCTTTCCTTTCATTCTTTTCCTTGTTCACCCTCAGTTTTCATGAGTACCATTTGTTGGATTGACTCTGTGCTCCTCAAGTGTGTTGAAGATCTATTGACCACCTATGTGTGAAATAGCTTCGTGGTTCTCAATTGGGTTCCATTACTCAACATAGCTTCCTTATGCAAGTACCACCACTTTTTATACTGTTATTTATTTAAATAAAATTTACTTTTAACCAAAATTAGAATCACTGAATTATACCTGATAATGGGATGCTATATGATTTTTTGTCTTGATCCTAAGTTTTTCAATAATATATAACTGTTGTCTCCTAACATTCTGCGGGGATTCAACTACTAAAGCAACCATGGTTGGTAAGAAATAACAGTCTTCTAACTGTGCTTTATACTTCAAAAGTGCTTGATGTCCAGATGAAATTATAATAGTTAAGCTCACTGCTCCTACCGCACTATTAATGTCATTGATTGTCTCTTCTGCGTGTTCAACTAAAGTTTGGAGACCAAAACTAGAAAGGTAACTGGGCTATGAGGACAAGTAATATTTTGGCCCTAGCCCCTTAAGGTCAACAAAGAATACAGAACATGAGGGAACCTTTTCTATGGGATCCTACAATTTTAGTAAGTCATCCCATCCTGAGTGGGGAGATTGCTGGGCACCAGAGGACAAATGTACCACATGCCAAAGGGAGGTCACCACGAGGGAAAAGTCTCCCATGCTTTCCCTGAAAACAACATGGTCAAGCAAGGCTGTGACCCATCCTGACAGCTGACACTGACAGGAGCTGAGAGACTCTATGCATGGTTTCAAAATAGTGCCTGAGCAGACTTAACTGACCTTGATAGACAGCAAAAGGTTCATAGTGATTGACACAGGTCTCACTTTAACTTGATCTTAAACACCCAGCTGAAAAGAATAACCAAAAGAGGTATAAAATTATGCCATAGTAATAAAGCTAGACATAAAAAGGGGTTCCAATCACTGACTTCTTCTGGCAGCTTCCAGCTATAACTGTAGCTGACCACAGTTATGGATCATTAGGGAAAAACTATGGTAAAATCCATAAGATCTCAGCTAGAGACTTAAATTTCTTAGCAAAATTTGTTCTTCCAATTGTCTCTTATTTTCTTACAGCTAAAACTAGAAAGACGTATGACAAAGTATCAGACTTATAGATAAACTCTATCAATGAATGAATCTGAGAGCTACAGGTTACAATCACTATTTCAATTTCTAAGAGTGACTTTCTCCCCAACCTGCCCTTCCATTCTAGTGTGCTCATGTCTAGATTATACATGTTCTGATTTCTTAAAAGTTTTGTTTATTCTTAACTAGAGGCTTACAAACTCCAAGCAGTCATACAAATAGAACCAATGACAGATGTGCTAGATTTCTTTTACTGAGATCCACCAGATCAACCTTGTGAACAGCTCATAACTGCTAAACTACTTCTAGGTTGGATTCTGATGTCCCCCGGACCTTCTCCTTATCCTCTTTTTGGAAGCTGGCCATATTGTGTGGCCCATGTATTCTTAACTGTTTCTTTGGCTGTGTCTCCTCTAGACACAAAGCTGTAAGCCTACCCAAGATGACAGTGCCTGGCACCTATCCAGGGCCTTTAGAGAGACCCTCTGTACAGTAACTCTGACTGCTGATCACAACTGGGACCCTCTTCAGCCGGAAGTAGCCAGAATGGTCTTCACCCTTTGGCCCTTCATAGCAGTTAGTGGTACTCCTTCAGAGAGGGGAATATTGTAGATAGGTAAGTTAATTAGATATCTTGTAGGAAGATAGACAGGCCAGCCCAGGAGGAGCCAACATGGAAGAGAGTCAAGGAGCCAACATGGAAGAGAATCAAGACACATTCACTGAAGGCCAGCATTGTAAAAGGAGAGAAGCTATCATACACATGCAGGATGAATAGCAGTGATTGATATTCTAAATAGGTATCAATCATCTGGGTGAGGGACGAAGATCTTCCAAGAAAGATCCCTGGCTCACCCCTTACCACCAAAAACCTTTGCTCTTTCCTTGTATGCTTTCTACATGACTTGTTTCCCCATTGGATCCTCATTTAATCAATATTACCTAAGCAACTGTACTTGTAATCTTACTAGTTGACTATAGTTTTGCCCCACTTTGAATCTGCCTTATCTCATGGCTTTGCCCCAAAAAACACCTTTGTGAAGTTGGGTGAGTGGGCAACCCACTTTCTGATCCCCCTTCTCTCTTAGACAGAAGCTTTCTTTCTCTCAATAAAATTTCCTACTCTAAAAAAAGAGACAGGCCTATGCTGGCTTTCACGTTTACACCTTGCTCCCCATTAGGTAGAGTCTCACTTCCTGCCTTGCTTGCTGAGGCTAGGGGAGATACACAGAGGCAGTCTCTGTATAGTGACTCAGACTACAGGCATTGACCTTCAGGTAGGGGTGGGATTTCTCCTACCAAAAGCATTCATGGTGGGGTGGGAACTGGGATTCAAGTCTAAGGCCTGAATTCCATTCTTTCCTCCTCTCACAGTTTGGAGGCATCTTTTTCTGTGCTGTCAGTTTAGAGTTGTGGGAGGGTAATGCACCACCCTTTCCTTCCCACCTTCTTTAAAGTTTTATACCTGACCACAGTGTGTGGGGTGTCACTCGACTGCCTTAGCTCTTCTGAAGGTAGTGTGGTGCTTGAATTAATTTCAAATGGTGTGGCTCTGGGAATGTTGTCCCTTAAAAATACTCCTCATCTGCCAGTTTTCTTTGTGTGCCCAACATTTAAAATATAGTTAAATCCACTAAGGAAATTCAATTAATCCTTTCTGTATTTTGGTTCCTGGGGATTGAACTTGGGTCCTTGGGTTTGTGAAGCAGGAGGCGGAACAATTAAGCTTTAATATTCTGAAATTTGCTCATTGTTCCATCAATTTACCTTTTAGGTCTATTAATCACTATTCCCACTCTTGCACAATTATCTACTTTCTCTATTCTGTGGATTATTTTTTTTTATGTTTGTTATTCTTTTCCTTGTGCAGACCTAAAAATTTATTGCATGAATATATGACAATTTGTGATTTTCATTTGTACTTAAGGATCTTTCTCATGTTTAAGCATAAATATGGACATGGAGACATCTGTATACACACACACACACACACACACACACACAGGCGAACATTTTTGGGGCTCTGGGATATATACAGATGATGAGTATTAGTAAAAGCAATTTAATTTTGTCATTTGGAGGAAGAAATCATGTGAACAACTTTGGAGCAAGCCTTCTAAATGAAAGCAGCAATATCGTGGTTGGCATGTAAGATAGGAGGTAGTGCTTTGTATATTCTTAGGATCTATAATTTCAAATTTTAAGTCTGAATTCAGGGAAACATTCTTTGCTTGAATTCTACTTTCTAAAAAGACTTTCCTGTTAAAATTAAAGATTAAAGCCACCTCATGAGGAATAAAATGGCTCTAGCAATATAACAACAATTAGAAACAAAAAAGGAGGACAGCAGAACATTACCAGTTTTATAAAGTTGAACTTTAATATGAGTTTATTCAAAGCATATTTGAACTTTAAAAAACTGTTTTTGGCATTTAATGAGATGTCATATACATGAATGTGGTGTTAAATGTGAAATCAAATATAAATTTCTGGCTTAATTAAGCCTAGTATATCAATGATTTCTCACATTACTTGGTCCATCTGCTAATATCTTGTTTGGAAATTTCACTAGTCTGACACATTTATCTATCTTTGATATTTACAGAGTTCTCTTCAAATTTTTTGAAACTATACTGTCTTAGTCACTCTCTTCTTGCTGAGACACAATACCAGAAACCTGCAATTTAAAGAAGAAAAAGAGTTTTTGGCTCAGTTTTTGTTTTTTCAGTCCATCATTTGCAGGTTCCAAGGAAGAAGGGCAAGGTGAAAAGGCCTGCATAGAGGAGAGCTGCTCATATTGTGGTGGTCAGGAAGCAGGAGAAGGTAGGAGCCAGGAAGTGAGATATGTGTTTCTGGGTCACGCCCCCAGGACCTTCCTCTAAACAGACCTCACCTCTTCACCAGAATCAGCTGGAAGTTTCCCTCCCATATTTCAGTCACCTTTTAAGAGCCCAACTCTGATGGCATGAAGCTCTAGGGGAACATCAAGAGCCAGAACATAACATGTGTGTTCCCTTTAGTTTTAGGAAGAACTTCTAGGATTTGGTGATGCTTCTTTACCCTCAACTTTTAGTAAAAATCAAGGTATCAAGATTGTTTTTGTGATGGGAATACAGTGTAGGGAGGATTTTTGTTGTTGCTGTTTTTGGTACCCGGGATTGAACTCGGGACCTTGTGCTTGCACAGCAGAGCCACTGAGCTAGATCCTCAGACCAAGAGTATTTTTTTTTTTTTGAATGCACATTTGATTTTGAGTTCCTCCTCATAATGATTTTTGCTAATATGGTTTTTAATTTCTCTAGAAATGATATAAAACAATGCATTACTGCTTAAAATTCTATGACAGATTACAGATTACCTACTACAGATTACCTTTTACAGACACTCTGAGGGGATCTAAATTTATTATTGTTTTTAATTTATACTGCATTGAGGTTCTTACACAACTATTTGAGAAAATATGAAAGTCTATTTACTGAAATTATTTTATGAAATATTATAATCATACAATATTCCTGGTTTTTAGAAATGTATATGCAGTAGAAAAACTGAGCTAAATCCCTGGCCCTAGAAATGCATATTCTTAAGAAAAAAGTAAATCTTGGAAATAGCATATAAATCCATGTAATAATGAAATGGAGTCTACTTGCATAATAAACAAAATATCAAATATTCAACACATTTTGTTCTATACCTAAACATTGAAGGACTATCTAAAGTATGACCAACATTTATTTTAGGAAGTATACTCTTGGCTTATTTTATTCAGTTTTTTAAATTTAGATATGAGAAAACTTCAAATTTATTATAAAATTATTGATTGCTAAAATATTAATTGCAAGAAACAAAACAATTTTAAAGTAGAAATATTTTAGTAATTTTGTAATAACTCATTTTAACATCTTATCTAAGTTCAACTTACATCTATTTTCTTAGAAATTGAAATATTTCTTGTCTATATGAACAAGTTAATAAAACTTTAGTATATGATTTTATCACAAAAAATGTAAAACTATTTAGTATTATTTATCTCCATGTTATAATATGCTTATGATTTTACATTTCCAATGAATGATCTTATTCACATTTGTGTGCTACACAGGTAATTTTATTACATGATTGGTTGCTAAGGATGTAGATAAATTTCTTCACATTACAAGTATTATTTCATGAATGTTAATGCTAATTAAGACGGTATCAAGCATGTGGGTAAGACATGAAAGATACATTTCACACAAAACTTTCACAGGAAACACAGCTTAGTTCAAATCATTGGATCATGCTTGTTTGCTTCCAGAAATGGCATTCTCAAATTGCTGAAAGAATGGATCCTAAGCAAAGATAGGACATTGTTGTATGAGACATGCATGAGCAAAGTTAGTCACAAGGAAGTAGAGCAGTAGATCTACCTACTTCCTCATAGGGTAGGAATCTTATGTAAAAGTGTCATACAAAATACTACAACTTTTAAACAAGAGTTATTCTTTTCCTCTATAAATATAAGGAAGAGTAACCATAAACCCAAACATTGGCAATAAGGAGTTGACACCAGGCCAGTATGGAGTTAACACCAAGCGAGTACAGAGAAATACTAATAAAAACAAATCTAAACACAAAGCCCTGTAAGCTTCTATTGAACTATTCAAAACATAGTTTTCTTTTCTTTTTTGTTGAAAATGTTTTGTTGCATTACATAGGCTGCTCTGTGATTCCCAATCCTCTGACCTCACCCAACTCAGTTACACAGTAGCAGGAATGACAGACATGCCATAACCTCAAACTGTGAGATCCACCTTACTGAATATATGCATTCATTTACATATGCACTGAAATAGATACAATTATATGCTGCACTGAAGCTATTGATGAATAAACAAATACATTGAGTTAATAGACCCTGTTGCTCTCCTACAATCAAGTAAGGGGAGTGTTGAGAAAAGAGGACACCAAAATCCCTAGGAGGAGCAGAAACATTATAGCTCATTCATAGCAAGATTCACTGAAACCATCATGCTACATGGAGCTGCGTGAAATGGTGTAAATTTTGATTTTAACAAAACCCACAGAATAGGATGAAGCCTGAAATAGGAAAATTGGGATTAAAAAATCAGAAACACAAACATTAAGACAAACATTGTGTAAAGTTTCAAATAGTTAAGGATACCATAAAGAATATTTTAAAACTTTACTATTCTTCCTTATTCTCAGACATCATAACTCTATTACGTGATCTTGTCATATACAGACCTCTATTGTCCCAGAGAATTTTCTCAATTGTTAGGTTAGAGATTCATCCATCTCCTTTAAGGGAGGCAGTCTTTTAGTATTTCTTTAGTCTTGTACTTAAATCATTTAGATGTTTAACTATTACAAAGGTCAAATTTTAAATACATATTGAGCTCCTTTGTGCTTGTCATACTTTGGAGGGAAACAGTGCAGATTTTTATCCAGGTCTCATGTTAGGGACTTCAAGTGTATGAATCCCTTAAGAAAAGACACCAGACAGCTTTTTCCATGTGTTTTGGATGGCATATTTTACATCTTTGTTCCTCAAGCTGTAGATCAAAGGATTCAACATTGGAATGACTAAGGTATAAAATATAGAAGGCAATTTGTCAGTGTTACTAGAAAGACTGGACTTGGGCTGCACATACATAAATATCAGCATCCCGTAGAACAGGGTGACCATGGTCAGGTGGGACCCACAAGTGGAAAAGGCCTTGCACCTGCCCTCTGCAGACTTCATCCCGAGAATGGCTCTGAAGATGAGTCAGTAGGACACGAGGACCATCAAGAGAGAGGAAATCAAATCAAAAGCTGCAAATATCATGATTATAAATTCAACTTCATGAGTATTTGAGCAGAGCAATGAAATCAAGGGGATACATTCACAGTAGAAATGATTAATGACATTGTATCCACAGAAAGTCAAAGTGAAAATTTTTGCAGAAATGAGCTGAGACAGAAAGGTACAGTAGAGATAGGGAATCACCACTAGTATCCAACACTCCCTTGGTGACATGACGACAGTGTAGAGGAGAGGGTGACAGATGGCAACATAGCGGTCAAAGGACATCGCAGACAGAATAAAAAGTTCAGTACGCATGAGCACAGGTAAGAAAGTTAGCTGTGTGGCACAGGCATGATAGGAGATTATATTTTGATCTTCCACAAAATTTACCAGCATTTTGGGTCCCACGGCTGTGGAATAGCCAAGATCAGTGAGAGCCAGGTGTCTGAGGAAAAAGTACATGGGAGTTTGCAGCCTGGGGTCCACCTGGGTGAGGATGATCATGCCCAGGTTGCCCAGCAGCGAGGTCAGGTAGACGACGAGGAACAGGAGGAACAGTGGAGCCTGCAGCTCAGGGCGATCTGTGATGCCCAGCAGAATGAACTCGGTCACCGCTGTGAGGTTGCGTTTTTCCATCTGGATTTGTCAATAACTATTCTGGGTAGAAAAGATTTCAAATATTATCACTTGGGGAACATTTATTATGCAAAACTTGTGTATGCACGATACATTCAAACTTTCCAATTCACATTATTTGAAAGTAAAACTTACTTTACTTTCAATATTTTATTTTACCTGACAATATAAGTAAATTTAAATAAATGTAGAGGTAGGTCTGTTATTTTCAAATAGGACAATTTTACTCTGAAAAGAATATGGTTTAATATCTAGATATAATTTTGCAGTTAAAACTAGGAGTAATCCTTGTGTTCAGTGATTGAAATCTATTTAATCTGCTGATATCTATAAATACTCAGCTTAGAACAAAATGTAGCCTAAAATATCATTAGTTCCATGGTTGAGAAATCATGATATATGTAAGAATGGAGGAATAAGATAGAGAGATGTTTTTCTATTTGTCATTTGCAAAATTATAATTTTGTAGTCCTACTTGTTAATTAAATTTAATAATGGAACATTATTGATTCAAAGTAAATGATATATTTGCTGTTTCTAAAAATACATAGAACAGTAATTTAAAACATAGTTATCCAAAATACTTATTCATATACTTATATTTGGTACATTTAAAATTGTTAAAATACTTGAAAAACACTGAATACATATATAAATTCAAAAACTAGCAATTACACAATTTAAACATTTTAATGAAAAGCTATAACATATATACAGCATTATATGTTGATACAATGTGTTGAGTATAAACAGTATTTTTACAGGATACTTAGGACAAGTAAGTTAACTAAAATTCAGCGTTTGTATAAAAACTATTAAGACCCTTGAAGGGTTGTCTGGAAGCAAAGGCAAATTTTGAATGGTTCAGTGTGCGAAGGATTGGAAAATGGTTACACAGGCCATTTACACAGGCATTGTGTTTTTATCTATCTCTTAAGTGGTGACAGTGACCTACCAGAAAGAGATTTGCTTTACAGTGGACAATTCTTCTGGATTGTGAATTCACCTCCTCACTGGGGCTAAAATGGTGACCAGTTGAGGAATAGATCAGGAGGTCAGGAAACAAAACTGATCCCAATCTTTATCTCATCCACCTCCACCATGACTAAAATTAGATACTTCGTGTAATCTTATTTCAGATTAGTTATCTTTTATTATTTGTATCTAATATAAGAACATCTAATGTACTACCTCGATATAAATCTACTTTAACTAGCCTTTTCCCTCTGTGGAAATTTTCATTATAATTTAAAAATGCTTATGTGTATGTAACAAAACAGATCTATGTTATCTTGCTGGAACCTGGAGGGATATGAAGCAATGTGAGTGAATTAAGAAAATGAGACATCATTGGCATCAATTTTATACAATTTATGCTCTTTTGGTTCTCTTTGGAGAAAGGAATAATGTATTTATGTTGAAAATTTGACAATATATTTTTTAAAGCTATACATCAAATTAAAATTTTCCTTTGATACACATTACCATAGAGACAAAATATAATACAGAAATAATAACTATACACAGACTTTGGGATGTGTTTGAGATGTGTTCTTGTGATATAACTTCTTCCAAATATGGCATAGCACATTATGTAGAAAAACAAATGTTAACCAAATGAAATATATCTGAATGTCTATTAGTGTCTATTAGTCCATAGAACATTTAGAGAACATAGTAAAAGTGAATGGCGTTTAAAGCTGAAATAATTATTTTTGACGCAAAACATAATCACCAGTTTTTCCCTAAATAGAAAGAGAAATAAATGACAGACTGCACTGTAGGGAACAAGAAAAGGAGACATTACTAGAACCTCTGCAGTAAGTCCTAGTCTCCTGTGAGCCATAGCAGCACAAGGCGAATTAACTTATTATACAAGAAAACTGGAAAAAAATGAGACACTGAGAAGAAGCTGAGCTTTGGGCCTGATCAGTGATGCTCTTGAAGGTAAAGATGAAAGCCTCAGAGCTTGCCACACCTTTTATTCAGTACATCGGGAGAAACAGATGTAACAAATGACTGGGGGGCAGCAGAAATCCTAGAACAATGAGGAACTATGC